>JAPXFY010000018.1:69650328-69677828 GCA_030674185.1 Monoplex corrugatus
GAAAGAGCACTGGCTAAATGTTTTTGCTGTGGCTTGGGATACACATCAAATTCTAGAGACAGCAGGGCTTAAAACAGGAGGAGGAAAAAACCACTGAAACTAGGGGGATCCGGGGGGGGGGGGGGGGGGGGGGCAAATCAGGGGCTATAACTTGCGCGCCGTTGCTATGAACGCTTGCAAGCCGATCACGGACGCCTTGCTCCTTTCGGGCTTTTTTTTTTTTTTTTGGACAAACCAAAATCACAGAATTCCGCCCAGACGCGGAACGTTTTAAGCCCTGAGACAGAGAAGGAACACATCTACCCAGTCTTTCTGGTGAAGTGGTTAGTTGAATGCACTAATGACTGGGAATTTTGGTTTCGAATCCTCATAAGTCAAAGAGAATCACTGTGAGATTTTTTCATTATTATTGTTACTGTTGTTTAAAGTCCAGCCGACTGCACAGAGCCACATCAGGGCTGTAACCATTTCAAAACATACAAACCCCCAAAACTGATTCAAAACACATAAAAAACCCAACAGGGAAAAAAAAGAAAAGAAAACCAAGCACACATATCAATGCACCTGCGCGCACAACCCAAGGAGACACCCCCGGCGTCAATTACTCCATTCAATTCATTACAAAGGGAACCCAACAAACATACCCAAATACAAATTCAAACATACCTAACCTGGACACCAAAACACACGCAAAAACAGGCACAGTCCACCTAAAATTGCTTCCGCATATCTCAATTCCCTCTAGCCAAAAATGCACTTAATACATGTATCCAACATCAATCCTAGGAAAAAGTATGTAAGACTTTATCGAACACATACACATGAACGAACCAGCAAGGCAGAAAATGATAGGAAGAAATGACAGAAAGCACAGGGACATGGCAGAAACAAAGAAAGTGACAGAAAAGAGGACTAGAAATTACTACCACAGAATTCCAAAGAGCTCCCGGCATCCCCACAGGGGAGTTTTGCAACCCTGACCAGCTCCTCCAAGACTTGACCATGCCAAGGACATACTGGAAAGGCTAGGGCCACACAGTCGAGATTTATCCACCTTACAGAGGCATCACTGTGAACACTGCTCAAAATAACTCACCAAAACCGCAGTCCGTATCTCTCAGGCCTGGTCTGACACAAGTTCATATTCTAAAAGGAAGTGTAGAGTACAGCCCTGTCACACAGCCTTAATTCAAAATGTACCACCACAACATCTTACTTTACTTTTACTTTTTCCTTCTGCTTGTACCGGTGGGCGTCGCAGGGAGATACAGTTGTCTGTCAGCAGCAAGGCGGGTGGCCTGGAGAAGGGACATCTCGTGAGCTCTGAGGGTGTCTGCCACGGAGTCGCTCCATCGTCATCTTGGTCTTCCTCTGGCTCTCCAGCCAGAGTATCTGGTGTTGTATGCCCGAAGAGCTGGATGGTTTAGGGGCATACGTGTGAGGTGTCCGAACCACTTGATCCTCATATGTTCAATGTGTTGTAGGATTGGTGTTGCTCCTACCATGTCTCGTATCACCTCATTTCTGATCTTGTCCCGCCAAAGCCCAACCTCTCGTCCTCGTCGTGGGAGGTGGAAACAGGTAATGCTGGCCAACGGGGCACTGGTGAAGCTGTGACTGGCTTAGCAGGCCGGCAGTGGATAAACAAATTGCTCAAGACAACACCACAACATCATCACCCCATTTCCATCCATCATCATGGTATTAAGAAAAACTGTCCCAGATTTTGTGGCCCTCAACACCATGCCTCATGGAGATCTCAATTTCATTAGGGTTGGTGTGTTGGACAACTGAAAGGAGCAGGACAGACATTGTGACACAGAGACAATGCAGAACACAGGGCACAGAGAAACAGCAAAGCGGGAAAAGAGCTGACATTTGTGAAAACAGAACAAATCTTCACTCACAAGCAGCAATATTGATATAGCGATTTTTGGCTCTGTTGTCTGGCAGATTTGAGGCCTCACAGGTAAAGTCTGTTTGTGTGTGGCGGTACAGATCCTGTACAAAAAGAATTCCATTTTATGTTTAACTCTGTAGTAGTGTGCTCTAGTAAGTCAGAAGTCAAAAAATTTATTGGATTAACCAATCAGTTCATTTCAATGGGTAAGCATAATCTGTGTGTGTGACCGCATGTGTGTGAGCGTGTGTGCGAGAATGAGTGAGTGAGTGAGTGTGTGATTGTGTGAGTGTGAGTGTGTGTGTGTGTGTGTGTGGTGTGTGTGTGTGTGTGTGTGTGTGTGTGTGTGTGTGTGTGTGTGTGTGTGTGTGTGTGTGTGTGTTCTCTGTGTATGTGTGTGTTCTCTGTGTGTGTGTGTGTTCTGTGTGTGTGTGTGTGTGTGTGTGTGTGTGTGTGTGTGTGTGTGTGTGTGTGTGTGTGTGTGTGTGTGTGTGTGTGTGTGTGTGTCTGTGTCTGTCTGTCTGTGTGGGTCTGTGTGTCTGTGTGTCTTTGTGGATGTGTGTCTGTGTCTGTGTGTGTGTGTCTGTGTCTGTTCATTTTGGTACACCCACAGACAAGAAGTATGAAGCAAAGCTTACCTCAAATTCCTGCGAGAAAGCAATATCACTGTCTGCATGCATGGCTTCCACATGAGCCGGGAACTCACTAACAGAAATCTCTGGATACTCCTTCTCTTCTGTCACAACACATAACACAACATGTGTGCATCACTGCTTAATCCGTCAATACCTGGCCATTTTTACAAAGTATCATTAATTAATTAATCACTGTTATTGTTTGTTTTTTTTCAAAACCTAGCCAACTGTTTAGAGCTGTATCAGGGCTATAACCTGTTTTAAAACATGCTACTTCAACAAGAACTAATTAATCAATTTACTTATTTACTTATCATTTACTTATTTATTAATCAATCAATCAATCAATCAAGCTATGTCTATCTATCTAGCTAGCTAACCAGTTATCTATCTATCCATCCATCCATCCATCCATCCATCCATCCATCCATCCATCCATCCATCCATCCATCCATCCATCCATCCATCCATCCATCCATCCATCCATCCATCCATCCATCCATCCATCCATCTATCTATCTATGGCAGGCTTTCTTCATATTTCATCTGTTTATTAACTTATCTACTTATTCATTTATTTAATCTTTAACCCTACCAGACCTGAGCCCCTGAGCGTAATTGTGCCCCCTGCCTGGCCTCCTGAGCAAAATTTTGAAAAAAATGTATATACGTTAGAAATACCAAAATACCATCAACACAAAGGCAGACATTTGCAATAGGCTGAACTCACGCTCACGCGAGACTTAGCAACGGTTGAGTGGTTATTTTTAGCTCTTGATAAAGTGAAGATCATGTGAGTGTGCTATTCCCGCTATAGCGGGAACTCGGTATATAGTCATTTTTCGTCATTCCCGCAATAGCGGGAACTCGGTCTGGTAGGGTTAATGTCTACTTCAAAAAAATCAAAGGACATATTCTAAACTACTGCTAGTCACAAGGATATGTTTAGCCCTCAATCAAGTCTTGCTAGACATGTAATTAAGATGCCTCTACTTGCATTTGAGAGCATGTCTGACGCATTTTTCCCCCAACAGATAATTCGAAAGTTTAACGTGGGCATTGTAATTTGTTAAGAGAGCTGAATCTTCACGAAACCACATTTCTGTAGTTCCTTCCCTTTTAAAAATTCTTCCACAGATTGCAAGCTGTCAATATTTCACCCAAATTTCATTAGGTCTAGTTCCAAACAGAGCGTAAAGAATAAACTTACTACTGCTATTAGTAATACTACAAGGAAACAGAACATTAAAAAGAACAGACCACTTGGTTCAGCCACAGTGACAACAGTGGGAGGGGTGGACTGCAGATGGCTGGGGACAGCCAGGTAAAAGTAGGCTGCCTGGTAGCATTTTGACATGCTAATGACCTGCACACAGATAACATCGCTCATTTTTTGCATCCTTGTTGACACATAACAAACTGATGGCAAGCAACAAAAAAACAAGTATCAAATCAACAACAACAACAAAACAAGATCAAATCAACAACAACACAACAAAAAACAAGTATCAAATCAACAACAACAACAACAACAAAACAAAACAATACAAACAACAACAACAACAACAAAACAAGTATCAAATCAACAACAACAACAAAAACAAGTATCAAATCAACAACAACAACAACAAAAAACAAGTATCAAACAACAACAACAACAACAAAAACAAGTATCAAATCAACAACAACAACAACAAAAAACAAGTATCAAATCAACAACAACAACAACAACAAAAACAAGTATCAAATCAACAACAACAACAACAAAAAACAAGTATCAAATCACAACAACAACAACAAAAAACAAGTATCAAATCAACAACAACAACAACAAAAAACAAGTATCAAATCAACAACAACAAACAAAAAACAAGTATCAAATCAACAACAACAACAAAAACAAGTATCAAATCAACAACAACAACAACAAAAAACAAGTATCAAATCAACAACAACAACAACAAAAACAAGTATCAAATCAACAACAACAACAACAAAACAAGTATCAAATCACAACAACAACAACAAAAACAAGTATCAAATCACAACAACAACAACAACAAACAAGTATCAAATCAACAACAACAACAACAAAACAAGTATCAAATCAACAACAACAACAACAAAAAACAAGTATCAAAACAACAACAACAACAAAAAACAAGTATCAAATCAACAACAACAACAACAAAAAACAAGTATCAAATCAACAACAACAACAACAAAAAACAAGTATCAAATCAACAACAACAACAACAAAAAACAAGTATCAAATCAACAACAACAACAACAAAAAACAAGTATCAAATCAACAACAACAACAACAAAAAACAAGTATCAAATCAACAACAACAACAAAAAACAAGTATCAAATCAACAACAACAACAACAAAAAACAAGTATCAAATCAACAACAACAACAACAAAAACAAGTATCAAATCAACAACAACAACAACAAAAAACAAGTATCAAATCAACAACAACAACAACACAAAACAAGTATCAAATCAACAACAACAACAACAAAAAACAAGTATCAAATCAACAACAACAACAACAAAAAACAAGTATCAAATCAACAACAACAAAAAAACAAGTATCAAATCAACAACAACAACAACAAAAAACAAGTATCAAATCCAACAACAACAACAAAAAACAAGTATCAAATCAACAACAACAACAACAAAAACAAGTATCAAATCAACAACAACAACTAAACAAATATCAAATCAACAACAACAACAACAAAAAACAAGTATCAAATCAACAACAACAACAACAAAAACAAGTATCAAATCAACAACAACAAAAAACAAGTATCAAATCAACAACAACAACAACAAAAAACAAGTATCAAATCAACAACAACAACAACAAAAACAAGTATCAAATCAACAACAACAAAAAAACTAGTATCAAATCAACAACAACAACAACAAAAAACAAGTATCAAATCAACAACAACAACAACAAAAACAAGTATCAAATCAACAACAACAACAACAAAAAACAAGTATCAAATCAACAACAACAACAACAAAAACAAGTATCAAATCAACAACAACAACAAAAACAAGTATCAAATCAACAACAACAACAAAAAACAAGTATCAAATCAACAACAACAACAACAAAAAACAAGTATCAAATCAACAACAACAACAACAAAAAACAAGTATCAAATCAACAACAACAACAACAAAAAACAAGTATCAAATCAACAACAACAACAACAAAAAACAAGTATCAAATCAACAACAACAACAACAAAAACAAGTATCAAATCAACAACAACAACAAACAAGTATCAAATCAACAACAACAACAAACAAGTATCAAATCAACAACAACAACAACAACAAACCAAGACAGTCACTGTGGGTAAACTAAGATATATGACTGTTTCTGGTTAGCTATGTATGCTGTGGCTGCTTTGCTTTATATGCTGCTTGTTAGCAATTTGTTTCTTCATTCCGGTCCTTGTCTCTTTCTTTCTTCCTTTCTTTCTCTTTGTCCCTAGTCTGAGGCATCAGATGCCACTGCAGAAAGAATTTTTTAGTCTTGTTCAAAACAGTTTCACTTCTACTTCATGGCTCTTATTTCTCCCTGTCTTGTGTCATCTTCTTCCCATTACAGCCACTGAAACAGTCTCCAGATTTCCACTTCCAGGCCCTTCTTTTATCACTGGTCTGTACAAAGAGGGAGACTATTGAGTGATGAATAACTGAGTGTGCATGGCTAGGTATGTGCAACAGAATGCACGTATTCATCAGTGATACGTGTCTGTATGCATGTATACTCTAATTCATTCCCTGCACTTTAACGAATTCAAACATTCATCAGAGGTTTAATCATTTCCAAGTTGAGTTGTGTATATTTTTAAAAAGCAAGAGCAACTCTTATGTTAACTTGATAATAAATGGTTTATGATGACAACACGCTTACACATGTGCATGTACATGTAAATGTCGTGTCAAATGATAATGGTGTCATATGTGCATGCAAGAAAGTATGCATATTACTAGATCAGTTTAATTTTGTTGTAAAGTGCCAAGTGCATACGAACGAAAAGCTTTTAATATTATTGTAAAATGTCACATGCATACCTGTTAAGGGCTTGTGATAACATTTCTAAAGATTATTATCACCAAATAGCATAACAGTACACAAAGACCACATACCTGTATCCAATAAAGATGACGACGATAATAAGTACAACAATAATTGCACACGTCACACCAGCAATGATTTCTGTGGGCACTCTTTCTTCTTTGCTTTCAGCATATTTGGGGTCTGAAACACGAAGCAATTATACAATTTCTCCCTGATATGACCTTGATGTCATTTTGCACAAATGAAAATACGACAAACATTCAATGATCAAGCTTTTTCGCGTACAGTCATTATACGTAACATCACACAGCACAAATTGTATAAGTCAATGTACGTTCCCACGTGAACTGCTGAATGATATGATGTGACAGCCATTGCCTAAACCCCTTCACTGTGCTTCTGACATAAGACCTATGTCATGATCTAATGATTGCCAATGGGTAGACCATATGCCAGTCATGAGTAATGTTTATGTTTTGCTCAGCATTGTAGAAATATGAACTGCTAAGTTAGAAAATTTAACTCCCTGAAAGCCCTGTACTTCATGAGTATGGCAAACTCAAATACTTCTACTATTACCAGTATTATTAACCCTTTGAATCCTGCACCCGGTCCACCAGCATCCTGTCTTGTCAACCGTGCTAGGAAACCAAAAACTTAACACTTTGACTTCCTCGCCCTATCCACCAGCTTCCTGCAGGGAAGGGAATCAAAGGCTTAAGTTTTTGCAGTTGGTAGAAAGGGTGTGGGAGTCAAAGGGTTAAAGAAGCTTACAGAAATATTCATGAAATAAATTGTACTGTTCGACAACATAGGCAGCATGAAAACAAACATTTACTACTGACAAAGTACTGGAAAGAAATTCTTCATGATGCAACAGTGGTGATGAAGATTTTGGATGCCAATGACCAGACTCTGATGTGGAAGAAGCACAGCTGGATGATGATTGTGATGAAAATTATCAGCAACTGCCACATACTTGTGTGAAAACTTGGTTCAGAATTCTTGTTCATTTCTGTTTCGTTTGATGTTTTTTCTTACGGTATTGTCACCAACAGTTTTGAAGATGCCGAGTGAAAATAACATAGGAGTAATTTTTCAGTTTTCTGGGATTTCTTTCAGCATACACTATAGCCAAAAGCATTAGTCACAAAGCGGCTGACACTTTCCTCACCCTATCTATCAGGTGCAGAAATGTAACCCTTTTCATTACATAACCTTGTCCACTAGCTTCCTGCGGGAATAGGGTAGAGGAGTAAGAGGGTAGAGTCTTTGTTCTGCTATCAATAGAGCTACCGTGGTTGTAAAATGCAAGAAGCTGGGACAGGGTGAAGAGGTAAAAGAGCTCATAGTGTCTGATAAATAACCAAACCCAGAAAGAAAAAAACATGCACAGCATTAATGTGCGAAGAGTGTTAACAAATTTCATTTTCATTTATGTGATCACAGCCCCATACAGCCTCAATATATGAATAAATGCACACACAAAAATGTCATTACCAGATATGTAATATGAATAAATGCACACACAATAAAATGTCATTACCAGATATGTAAAGTAGTTAATGCATTCTTATGCATAATTAAGAGATAATGTACCATGATAAATGAACAAACAAAAACATATTGTCCAAAAAATAGTTATTCTCTATGATCCACTGTCAACCCCTTATATGTACTACACACACACACACACACACACACACACACACACACACACACACACACACACACACACACACACACACACACACACACACACACACACACACAAATACATGACATATCAGCATAAAATCAGTGCTGATTCAAAAATGTGGAGCAGCAGTAGATTCAAAAATAGATGAGGGTCAATCTGGATGATTTTCAGTTTTAAGCAGAAATGTCCCACTCAGACACCAAGCTTCCATAAAAGTGTATATATTTTGCTTTAAAGTGTCATTCAATGGTTCAAAATTAACTCTTTATTTCATCTACAAAGTCAAAATATAGTCATTCTTTTGACCAAACTATGTACATTTGACCGGATAGACATACACTGTAATCATTGCTGAACCCATATGTTGCATGTCGCTGTAAAGATCTTTACCTTGGCTTTCCCATGCTGTGTAATTCACCTAAAATAGTCTCACTAAGGAATGGAATTGGTACTGATAATGAAAATGTGACAAGAAACTGCTTGAAATCTCTATTCTCATGATCACCATTCAAGGGATATACAACATCTCGGAGCGGGGTGTGGGGAGGTGGGGGTATTTAATTTTAAATGATCATAATTTCAAATGGTCACAGTTTGACCATTTTTCATTCCATAACATTGAATTAGATATCAAAATGATCAGAAAAAAATGAGTATCCAAAAGTTGAGTTAGCACTGGCTTTATGATGATGGGTCAGCAATGCATACAGTGCACAATCTGCATAGAATTTAAACATTCTCTATCTTTGGGTCAGCAATGCATACAGTGCACAATCTGCATAGAATTTAAACATTCTCTATCTTAATGAAAGACTGATGTATTTTTCAATGGAGATATGTGTGTGTGTGTTTGTGTGTGTGTGTGTGTGTGTGTGTGTGTGTGTGTGTGTGTGTGTGTGTGTGTGTGTGTGTGTGTGTGTTGTGAATGTGTGTGTGTGTGTGAATGTTGTGTGTGTGTATGTGTGTCTGTCTGTGTGTGTGTCTGTGTGTGTCTGTGTCTGTGTGTGTGTGTCTGTGTGTGTGTTTGTGTCTCTGTGTGTGTCTGTGTGTGTCTGTGTGTGTGTGCTGTGTGTCTGTCTGTGTGTGTGTGTTGTCTTGTGTGTGTGTGTTGTGTGTGTGTGTGTGAATGTGTGCTGCACAACTATTACAAAAGAAAGGACAGAGAATCACTGCATATTCTATAAACATTAGGCAAGCATTTGAATACATGTTGTATTACGATAATGTGTGCTCTCTCTCCCCAAACAACTCTCTACCCCCACCCTTCTCTTCCCCTACACACATCCATAACCACGTGCACAAAATGCACAACACACACACACAGCGTTTTAGTCACAATCTTGTTTTCTGGAGGTCACAGGGAGAAAGGGGTTGGGGGGCTTGCATAACAAAAAGACAAAATTAGCTCTAAAATGATGTGGACAATAAAACAGTCATTAAGCAAATACCATGACAGAAGATATGATAACGATCTGTATTTGTTTTATCAGCTTGAACTAACATCCTCTTTCTTTCTCCATTTAATGATGACTGGTATAAGTGAGAAGAATTTGAAGACATTGTAGAAAACGTTAAACATAAGACTGTCAAGCCATGCTAACAATATTTTTCACTCCAAATATTTCGAGTTCTTTCTGTGTGTGGTAACTGACACCCCCCCCCCTTCTCTCTCTCTCTCCCTCTCTCTCTCTCTTTTCCCCCTCCCTCTCCTCTCCTCTCTCACATACCCTCACATGTGAACACACACACACACACACACACACACACACACACACACACACACACACACACACACACACACACACACACACACAAGAAAAAAGACACAAACTGATGAGCAGTCTCAAATCAAATGTCTGAGCAAGCACACACTGCTCTTTTAAAACAACTGCTACATCATACAATCCTTTCACATTATATGACATGTGAATTATAAGTTAGCATCTTTCTTGTGTATAATACAAAGCATATCAGTAAAGTGGGCAATACTTGTCCAAATAACTTTTACTTCAAAACTGATATAAAACAAAATTGTTAAAACCAAAACAAACAAAAATAATAATAAAACAAAAAGTATTAGAAATTGAACTAAAAAAACAAACAAACAACAAAATGGGAAGCATATGCAAGTAATAGCTAATAATCCACTGAACCAATCACTACTTCAATGATTAGGACAGCAAAGAGGGTTAGGTTGTTATTAGTTAGTCCAGTGAAAGATCACGAAAAACCACAGCTAAGAAGATTAAATTACTATTAGTTAATGATGTGAAAGACCACCAAAACCACGTGAATAGGCAGCATTCAAGCTTGAGGCACAGCACATGAGTCTGCAATTTAAGATAACCAAATTGTTTCAAATTATCTGCACTTTCAAGTCCCATAATTAAAATTATCAAATCACTTTTTCAATCTACACCATTTTCAAACTAAGCCCCCTGAACTACTTTTTTTTTCAGTAAAAACAAACATTCGTTTGCATTCTGATGTTCCATATTATTTTCTACGTCCCATGAAATGCATTTTCTTTTAAATCAAATATATCATTTGCTTTCTGAGGTCCATTAAAACAATTCATCTCAAGTGTGTATTCATGCAGATCATTCGTGTGACACTACAAATCTTACTGTATAAACAACAACAAAAAACTATGACTCTCAATGTAGGTCAGAAATCTGTATGAATAGTATTCAAATTCAAGGAGTATTGTCAATCAGTATGAAGTCTGAAGCTTTAAAGTTAAAAACTTTTGTGTGACCATCCACACACTTAACACAGAAAAATGACACAAAATGTGGTCAAGTGACAACATCTGAGATGTTAAGGTAAGCAAGAATTACTAGACACACAGACAAAAGCATGGTACAACAGTGACCGTTCGACAAATCAAAAACAAGCAAAAAAAGGGGTCCATATCTGTTTTAACTGTTTCTATTCAAAATCCAGGATAACACATCGTCATTAACATCACAGATGAGCAACTAAAAACTACAAGCAAATGGTAGTTTTAAACAACAATTTAAGTATTTTCCAGAACAATGGCAGATTGAATTAATCCATTACATTTTATTGATAACCCAACATCCAGTCATGCCATTGCTAAAATAGTTATAGCAGACAACTTAATCACATTACATAAAATCAATGATGTAGCCTAGACTGATAGAGTACTGAATTCTGGTAATAAACTGGTCCCTGACTATGACGATAAAGCAGAAACAAAAATGAATAACCATTCTTCATACAGCTAGCTAAGAGTAAGATCACTGCTACTTCAACACCTCATGTTCACTTACAGGATGATCTTTGAACTTTTATGGGAACAAAAAAAAAACCATCTTTAGAAATAAAACTGAGCGTGACCTTCTAAGCATGATCATCTCTAGACAGCATTTATCTTTCCTTCTGATTTATGTAAAGCCACCCAATGTGGAAGACCACCTTGTGACCAAAGTATCATAATGACCTACCTTGTGACCAAAGTATCATAATGACCTCTACTTCCGTTTGTGTGAGTGCTGCCTACAAAGGCCAACAGCGTAGGGGGCAGTAAGAAAGTAAGTGTTTGAGTGAACAGATAAAATGTTTTCAAACAAACATACAAGTTCGATATATGGTTGCTCTGCAAAAACAACTCTTCCATCAAAACTGAAAACGTTTACGTTCATCATTCTCAATATCAAAAGCGTTTCATGAAAAAAAAAAAATCATTCAGATCATATTTATGAACACTTGGAAAGAAAAATGCACGTTTATAACTTTTCTGTCATTACCCTCGCCCTACCACTTCTCTCTACTTCAATTCCATATCCTCTCATTGTTAAATCTGTTCTTGCAGAGCATAAACACTGACATCAATCTTGTATAAAGCATACACATTTAAAACTGAAGAAAAGCAAAAACACAAACACACACACACACACACACACACATACACATACACACATACAAAAAGAAGAAAAAAAACAACAGAACTCAAGATGATTACCATTGTTACTGTTACCAAAATTATCCCAGATAATATTGCTCTTTTCCAAGCTTTCAACTGGAAACAAAAGTGAGATGACATGTCAAGCAAGGTGTCGATATTAACAAAAAACTGACTAATAAGCCACTGACACAATTTCCATTTTTCTGTTTGATTTGTTTGTTTGTTTGTTTGTTTGTTTGTTTGTTTGTTTGTTTGTTTGTCCATCTGCAAAACTGTGACTTTGAAAACAGACCAGAAAAATTTCATTCAAACTGTTCCCATGGTAAGCCATTATCTGTATAAAAATCAAACCAAAGTAGGTTGATTCTGGTCTATAAAATGGCTGATAAATCTCTGCTACAATTTCTTGGATGATGAGGGATGTTTGGGGGGGGGGATGGGGGAAGGGGATTGTTTGATTGTTTTTCTTTTTTGTTTTTTTTTTATTGTTTTTTTTTAATTTCCCTCTGCCACCTAAACAACCAGAGTTGTGCAGTTTCCCTATTAGGTGGAACAATCAATAATCTGATAAATCTGATAAAGATCCATTTTAAAAAATCCTACACCTTGTAGTTGTTCACACACACGCACACACGCACGCACATACACACAGATTCACTGTGTCGATATGAATCAGTCTCTGAAGAAGACAGTAGACTGCAAGAGATATGAAGGAGGCGTGCAATGCTTACTGTCCATTACCCCAACCCTCATTATCACTACAACAGCATGCTAAAAGCAAAGCAGTGGTTTAGATATCTCTGCAGCAAATTCTCCCAAAGATGCACGCACCTACTGACTGCACTGGCTTAATTTCTTGAGAAAATCTGTATCAAAACGCTTTCTGGCTCTTGTAGACAAAGTTAAAGTATTAATGATTGGTGAGAACAAATTAAATGCATCTGAACTGCTCACAAATCTAAACCTATCCACCAGAGCTGTAAACTTGAAAAGGGCAATGAATGTTTTTCAACCTTAATTTTTTAAATGTAACAATAAAATATTTAATTAGGTAGGTACAATGCCAATTTTTCAAACATTGAAAACATACTTTTTTGTCCAGCAGGGTTTCCCCCTCAAGTCACATCCCTCCCCACAAACTGTCCTCCCCCTTCCAGTATGCATGTGCTTTGCTTCTGTGCCTGGTTCTTAAATTGTTCTTGAGTGAATGTTTGGAGAGAATGAATAATGAGAGCATGCTTTTTGATTTTATTTATGCATCCAGATTTAGTGCCTTATAAGTATCATTATTATCATTATCATTCTTATTATAATGTTTCATCATTACTATTACTGGTCTTCTTATTATCATCACTACAATAGACACGAACAGATAGTGCCGTACAGACTCAACTTTTGCTATTTACTATTTATATAATCTACTAAAACAAGTGGAAATTAAGAGCTTGGTGAAAACTCACAGGTAAGCACTTATGCTCTATAACCATGTCTAGACACAACGGAAATGCAAACCATTATGCATTTCACACATATCTATCAGACACAAAGTAACCTCTGCCATCTTCAGAACACTACTACTAACAGGCTGAGCATAGCGTAATTCTGTGGATTTTCAGTAAACACTACTACCACTTCAACACAACAAGCGAGAAAAAAAAAACAGGACATGTACTTTAACTGATGCCTGCAATCAATTACAATTCAAAGATAAGCTGTTTACCAATATTTTCATATCAGGTCATTTTTCCAATACTTTCGTATCAGGCGATTCTTTTCCTTTCCAGACTATAGATAGAGTAACTTATGCTGCCAAACACTCCTTTCCTACCTATGAATAATGTAATTCAGGTTGCTAAACTAAGTACTAACTCTCCTTTTTTTCAGTCTTTATTTATTCATACAGGTTTTTCAAAATATATGAAGATATCTGTTATTTTTCAAAATGTATGAAGATATCTGTTATCTTTCAAAATGTATGAAGATATCTGTTATTTTTCAAAATGTATGAAGATATCTGTTATTTTTCAAAATGTTGAAGATATCTGTTATTTTTCAAAATGTATGAAGATATCTGTTATCTTTCAAAATGTATGAAGATATCTGTTATTTTTCAAAATGTATGAAGATATCTGTTATTTTTCAAAATGTATGAAGATATCTGTTATTTTTCAAAATGTATGAAGATATCTGTTATTTTTCAAAATGTATGAAGATATGTTATTTTTCAAAATGTATGAAGATATCTGTTAACAGTGAAAATGCATGATGCCAAAACTGATGCAAAGTAATGTGTAAAACCCATGCACATGACAGCAGTAGACAGAGCTCTTGGAAACACGTGAAGCACCAAAAATAATAGGCAAAAACTTGCTGAAAAGCACTGTCAGAATGTATTTAGGTAACAACTATAATACAAATACTGATAATGATGATGATCATCATGAAGACAATAACATGATATTGCACATTTATTTTGATTATGATTTATAGTGATTATAACAGTGAAAAACATAGATTGTACATATTGAAAATTTTAAAAATAAACAGCAAACAAAAAGTACCTACCATTTGACTGGTTGTTCTCCTCCTCTGATTTGCATAATGTATGTAAATGATAAGATAAAATTTAGGCTGAACTTATTCAACATTTATCTGACCATTAGAGATAGAATAGACCTTATCTTTGAAGCTGTTATGCACAATAATGACATGATAATGAACATTAACAGTTGAATCAAAAGAAAAAATATGAGAGGGATTCAGATTGAGGATGTGAGCTAATATCAAATAAGTACTTGAAAACAGCAATCGATGACTGCAATGACTGGCACTGTGTACCTGGCCTTCTACAATATTATTTTTGTATCTTAAGATTTTTTGTACACTCACTCACTCACTCACACACTCTCTCTCTCTCTCTCTCTCTCTCTCTCTCTCTCTCTCTCTCTCTCTCTCTCTCTCTCTCTCTCTCTCTCTCTCTCATGTATGTTCATCTGCTGCACCTCTTGATCCCATCCCAGTTACCCTGAACTGCTCAGTTAATCCCACCCCAGATACACTAAATTGTGTGCACACAATTTTTTGAGTGCTCCAAAAACAGACAGATACTGAGACAAAAAGCGTATTTCCAATTACCTCCATAATCACACTTGTGCGCATGTGCATTCATGCATGCACATACATGTCTCGTGTGTGTACATATACATACATATTAATGGCTGTGCAGTGTAGCAGTGTCAACATGGTGGACTCACATTTTGATACAACACAAAATATTCAGGTTCCATGTTGCATGTACAAGTTGTTACTGTTTCTTGAGTTTTAAACAATCCTTTTTCTTTGCATACCTGTCAATCTTGCCAAGAACATTCACAACATTAAAGTAAGCATGCACAGTTTAACTTTCAATGGCTACCCTGATTCAGACTCAAGATTTCTGTAAGGCTAGAAATCCTGATTCCAGGATCCACGAAATCTGACAAAGGCCTCAAAATCCAGTGCTGATAGCTTTAACCATTTCACTCCCTCATCCTATTCACCAGTTTCCGGCAAAAAGCTGACTGACAGGGTGAAGGAGTGAAAAGGTTAAAACAACATTAGGGTGAAGTTGTCTTGACAAATCTTACAACCACTACCACAACAGCTGCTTTGTGAAGGTGTTTGTTTCTGCTTTGTTTGTTTGTTAGGTAATTATGTTTTCATATATACATTTGAGAAAATTCGTTCATTGGGATTTTGCTTTAAAGAAAATTCTTGTCCGTTTAAGCAAAGCAGCTTTTCTTTTAATAATTTATCATTTAATGTCTGGTTCATACTAGATCAGTACTGATAAGATCTGAGGACATGAAATTTCATAAAATTCTGTTTCTTGATAATTTTATTATTTTTACCAGCGGTGTCACTGTTTCTGCTGCAGCTGTAGCTATGATTTACTTAGTAATGATTTTTTTTTTCACATTTCTTAATTTTACTATTCAATAAAAGATCAAGAAATTCAAACGATAAAACGAACGTACCTCCAAGGGTAAAAGTGACAGGAGGAGTGAAGTCCCCAACTAACACTCTTGCGCTGAATATTGCTTCCGACACTCCGGCCATTTTCAAGTTGTACTTCATATTGGATGGCAAGTTTCTTAAAATATACTGCAACAGCAACCACAAATATAAAAAGGGATACCATAAAGCTGCCTGACAAATTATAGAGGTATTACAATGCAATGTGTTTTCTTTCAAGTAAATGATGTCTTGGTCATAACTGGGTAAAAACATTTCAAAAATTTCCAAACTATTTTCTAAAGGCCATATCTGAAGAACCTGACCCCATTCACGACGGTACATTGCTTAGCTAATCAGTATATGGACAAACCCAAGCAACAATCAATGTTACTTTCATTACAGAAAAAAAAACAACCTTTCGTTATTTTAAATAAAAGAATAACATATAAAAAGAAAATCACAAAAGCACTTCTGATTAAAAAACAAAAGCTATACTACTTTCAATTTGACTACATAACAGTCTGTGTTACATTCACCAGAATTTTAAAAAATCCCTCTAGCTTACAAATAACAACATTCTGTTATTTTCACCAGTAATAAAGAAGAATCTCTATAAATAACATTCTGTTACTTTCACCAGTAATAAAGAAGAATCTCTATAAACAACATTCTGTTACTTTCACCAGTAATAAAGAAGAATCTCTATAAATAACATTCTGTTACTTTCACCAGTAATAAAGAAGAATCTCTATAAATAACATTCTGTTACTTTCACCAGTAATAAAGAAGAATCTCTATAAATAACATTCTGTTACTTTCACCAGTAATAAAGAAGAATCTCTATAAATAACATTCTGTTACTTTCACCAGTAATAAAGAAGAATCTCTATAAATAACATTCTGTTACTTTCACCAGTAATAAAGAAGAATCTCTATAAACAACATTCTGTTACTTTCACCAGTAATAAAGAAGAATCTCTATAAATAACATTCTGTTACTTTCACCAGTAATAAAGAAGAATCTCTATAAATAACATTCTGTTACTTTCACCAGTAATAAAGAAGAATCTCTATAAATAACATTCTGTTACTTTCACCAGTAATAAAGAAGAATCTCTATAAATAACATTCTGTTACTTTCACCAGTAATAAAGAAGAATCTCTAGAAACAACATTCTGTTACTTTCACCAGTAAAAAAAAAATCTCTCCAACTTAAAGAGCAGTCTGGGTTACTTTGAATACAAATAAAGAACTCCACCTTTACTTTCAAAAGAAATAAAGAACATTCCTTTTTATTTTGAAGAGAATTAAACAGCAAACACTGTTACCTTTATTTAAAAAAAACCTGCTCTTATCTCAAAAAAGAAAAAAAAAAAGAATAGAAAAAAATGGAAAACAATTCCTGTTACGAGGGTTGTTCAATTTAAGATGTCACCACCCCCTTAAAAAACGTACCTCTCATCTCAGCAACTTGAAACTTTTACATCCCCTCGAAGTATTCTCCGTTGGCTAGGATGCAAAGTTCAAGCCTCCTACGCCAATTCTCAAGCGCCCTCTGATAGTCGGTTTTAGGCAGACCAGACAACTCTGATCTTACGGCTTTGGCGAGGTCTTGTACCCGGTCAAACTTACGCCCAGCGAGCTTTTCCTTCAGAACAGGGAACAGCCAGAAGTCGCATGGGGCCAAGTCGGGGCTGTAGGGTGGGTGGTCCAAAACTTGGATCCCTTGCTCGCTCAGGAAGGTTGTGGTGACCTTCGCCTTATGGGCACTGGCATTGTCATGCAGAAGAAGGGTCCTCTGGGTGCCGACGGTTGGGCGCTGCTCATGGATTTTTCCTACAACTTTGGGGAGCACAACTTGGGTATAGTAGGAGGCAGTGATTGTTGATTTCTCAGGCAAAATGTCAATTGCCACAAGGCCTTGCGTGTTGAAAAAAATAGAAAACAGTCGCTTGCGACTCTGGAATCCTGGGCGAAGAACAACTGGTCAGTCTCCGTCAGGGCCAACCCACATGCGGTTGCAGCGTTTGTTGGGGATGCCGTAGAATGTGAGCCAACTCTCATCTCCCGTCACTAAGTCACACAGTCGTTTTGGCCCGTTGGGCTCAAACTCATCGAGCAGTTTGCGTGAACATGCCACCCGCTGCTGCTTCTGATCATCACTTAAGAGATGTGGCACCCATCTTGCAGCCAGTTTTCTCATGTGAAGGTCTTTGTGCAGAATGTTGTTAATGGTGCCAATTGAAAGCTCACATGCCTCGCTTAATTCCCGCACAGTCGAATGTGGATCCTCCTCTATCAGTCTTTTCACATATGCAATGTTTTGTTCGTTCCGAGCTGGTAAAGCTCGCTCTGCACGATTACCCCAATCAGATGGCACTCTACCTGCTCCTAATTGTTTGACCCACCTGCAAACTGTGCGGTAAGACACACAATCCGTTCCGTAAACAGCTTGCAAATCTGCGTGTATCTTCCTACAATCGTCACCAAGTTGTAGCCTTGTGAAAGTGTAGAAACGAAATTGCTCATTGGTGACGTCCATTTTTTTCAGGCTCAGCTATTTGAAACACATTTGTAATTACGTCATACTCCGAGTTGCGTCATGATGTCAACTTTATTTTCTGCATGCTAATCAGGTAAACTTTAAAGTTGTGTTTGGTATAAACATTTTTCTGTGCGTTGCTTCGTTTTCAAACGGCAAGCCTAGTGTCATCTTAAATTGAACAACCCTCGTACTTAACACAAATAAAGAGCAACCATACCAAAAATCTAATTCTCTGCTTTTTTAATACAAATAAACACATATCTCTGCAACTTTTAATACTGTTTATAAAACTTATATAAACAATACTCTCTTTTGCTTTCAAAAAAAAGAACAATCTCATCTATTTTCACTATAAGTAAAAACAAAATCAAAGAAAAAAAAATGGGGCAAAACGCACAAACCTGAGTCTGTGTGCCAGAGATCATGGTGTCTGGATCATTGCCTCGAGTATCCCACCACTTGAGCACATACTTATCAACGCGCCGATAGAATATGGCTGGAGGATCCCACTGCAGTAGGACACTGTTGAGTGACAGTACTGTCACATTGCGAATGTATGGAGCACTGGGAGCTGCACATTATGATGGTATTTACATAATAATTCCATTTTCCATTGCTTGTGAAAGTCAGTAAAAGGGTAAAAAGTTTTTTCCCAAATTCCTGAGGTTGTGACAGAGTGAGTAGCAGACATTTCACTTTTCTCAAAAAGGCATTGTAACAGTGATGCCCATCTCCTAACCCTTGCTGCTTTACCTTTCACTACTCTGAACAGGTTCAGGCACCCCACGGAGCACAAATCCGAGATACTTTAGTTGGCCACTTTCCGCAGGCTATTAATAGCGCGCCCCTTCCCTTCCACTCCCCACACCCTTTTCACCTATCCCTTTATCACTAGTGCGGGAGCACAAAGACGCACTACACTGACGGACTTTGGTCGACCCTGCCTGGCTAAAAAATAGCACACGCAGGCGACGCCAGCTCGCAACTAAAGGGTGGCAGAATGGCTGGGAAAATGCAGCAGTGACCCGAGAGAAAGTACTAAGCAATACACATGAACTTGGGTGATAAGGCAGGGACAAAGTTAGAGCTTCCCCAGAAAATTTTGAAAAACTAAGTCAAAATTTGATTTGTGTAATCTGAGGCTATCTCACAGCCTAAAGAAACACATCTGTGACAGTCAGAATCATGACTATTTTCATGAAAAGTGACAATAACAAATAATCACAACAGGATGAAATCTTAATTAACAATACAACAGATATATAAAAATCACTAAAATGTGTTTAGACTGGTCAGGCTGGACAGGTACACAAAAACTTATCTTGGCTTCATATGTTTTTCTGCTGATGAATGGTTCATCAGACATGGAATTACATGTTTGGCATAATTCATGTCTGCCTGACACAGCCAGCATCTTGCATGTCTAGCCACACTGATTTTTCTAATCCTTTCTCTAACCAGTTCTTCCCCCATCTGCCGAGAAAGTTAGGCCCACCTCCACTGATTTACTACACCATCTTCCATTAAATTTATCTCCTCTAAGGAGTGCACTGATAAGGTCCTTTTTTTATTTTGTGACTCTAACCTAGGCACCATGACCTCCAAACTTGGGGATTTGTGATCCCTCAATGTTTCCACCTTTGACACAAATTTATAAAAGATACATCATGGAAAGGTTGAGAAAATCATATTTTTGTAAGAGACACAAGACATACAAACACGAACATCCACATACACAAGTGCACGCACAAACACACACTCACACACAGATGCACAACTTTGGATGATACGAAACGTATCAATTCATCAAAAAAGGAAGGCTGAAAAAAGACATGGCAGATACTGTATCAGCCTGCACATAAACCCTAAGTGCCAATGAAGTCATGACATTCTATCTCACTTATAGAATCATCTGATTATTTTTTTTAACCCATTAATTGGGGAGCAACAAATCCCAGCTATAATGTTATGAGCACAATACCCTTGCCACAAGACTATTTAGGAATCCATACTGTTATTATTGTTTAAAGCCCAGCTGACTGCATACAGCCATATTAGGGCTATAACCATTTCAAAACATACACAATACTTCAACGAGAAAAAAAAGAAACAGAAAATTAAGTATCAAAGCATTTGTGCACATAATCTAAGACAATATCCTTGGCATTGACCCTTCCTCTCTACCTGGCATCCAATTCAGCACACAGGGGATTTAAGAAACATACCTGAATACAAATTTAAACATAAATAAGGATATAAAACCGGGCCTAAATTACCCAAAACTGCTTCCGCATATCTCATTTCCTTAGAGCCAAAAATGCACTTAATACATGTACCCAATTATCAACTCCAAGAGAAAGTACGTAAGACTTCAGCAAACACTTAAAGGTGAATGGACCAGCAAGTCATAAAATAAAAGGGAAAAAATGACAGAAAGCAAAGTAGGACGAAAGAAACAAAGAGAGTGACGGAAAAGAGGAAATTTCTAGCACAGAATATCCAGAAGGTAGGGAAACTGTCTACACAAAAAGAGCCCCCAGCATCTCCACAGGGAAAAGCTAGGAATCCATCAATGATGGTCTGGGTAAACACTTTGAGACAACTTTAGGTCCCACATGCCACGTATATTCAGCTAATGCAAAAAGAACCCTCAACAGCAAAAGAACACAAAATTTAAAACAATACACCATAACAAAACTATTCCTGACCAAATTTCAACAAAATTCCCTTTAATAAACAAACCAAAACCAACCAAACAAAAATAAGCAAAATAATAGACAGAGGGTGGGAAAAAAAACATAAAAAACCTGCATTCTGCAAACCAACTTCTTCACAAAGACAGCAGCCCCATTTCCACATGAAACTTTGTTGTAAAAGTACAGAAGGATTACAAATCAATACAATTTGACGCAAACAATAGTCAACTCACCGGAAATGTCAGTAAGGGCAGGGTATTTCTCACTGAACGGCCCACGCCCGCCATCTGTGAATGCTGCAACCTGTACTTTGTATTCTGTGTAGGGGCCTGCAATGTGACAAGAGATAGAAAGTTACAATTAAAAAACAAAAACAGCAAAAATGTTTAGTTAACAAATCTTGCTTCCACTTTGTCAGCAGATCAGAGGTGGAGAAAGAGAACAGGAAATTCAGACAGACAAAAAAACACAAAATTTGTCTCAGAGAGACAGAGACAAAGAAACAGACATATACAACCCATTTTTCTTAAAGACAAAGAGAAACAGAGACTAAGGTCAAGGCAGAAAAAGTGGTGTACAAAGAGGAAATTTTCCTTCTAAAATTACGTTTAATCTAACATACTTACCGTGGCTCACTGATGCAATAAGCGGCAGCGATTTGCCATTTCTGCCTCATAAACAATAAAGTCCGAAGGGACCATAACTCTGAGAGTATCCATGTCTTGCGCATGCGCATGTGCTCTTCCTCTTTTCGAGGAAACCAAGACCCTGACTGTGAATGGAAGGAACCAGGAAGGCGGGGAGGACGGGAGGGACTCTGCGTGAGCCACGGTAAGTATGTTAGATTAAACGTAATTTTAGAAGGAAAATTTCCTTTTAATTACACATACTGTACCGTGGCTCACTGATGCAGAATAGCGCTACCCGGAAGGAGGGCTTACCTGGTTAACGCCTGGAGGAATGAGACAAGTCAGGGCGTGGACCAGAGATGGGGTGTTGAGCCACCACAGTGGAAGCGATACCCCTAGATCCATCGTCGTGCAGACGGTAGACATCGCACCGGTAGGAAGGAATGAACGTGCCCGGAGAACGCCAATGCGTGGCGTCCAGGACACTCAGGGGGCTGGCACTGAGTGAACGCCAGTGACAAGGCCCATGGTCTAATCTCATGGGGCCTCAGGGAGAAGACAGGCGAATCTGAGCCCGGCCTGGCATACGCATCCTTGATGACTATTCACAGCCATCGAGAGGTGGATGCGTGGCTAATGGCCTTCTTACAACTTTTGTTGTAAGAGAGAAACAGGTGGTGCTGCTTCTGGCGAGATTTCGTCATCCAGAGCAAGGATAGACGTCAGGGGATGAATGGAGATAGACAGAGTAGGAGAACCTGGCGAATGGTTCTTTTGAGGAAGAGCACATGCGCATGCGCAAGACATGGATACTCTCAGAGTTATGGTCCCTTCGGACTTTATTGTTTATGAGGCAGAAATGGCAAATCGCTGCCGCTTATTGCATCAGTGAGCCACGGTACAGTATGTGTAATTAAAATACAAATTAAGATGAACAGAGATGAGACAGACAGTGAGACACAATCTTACAGAAGAAAAAAAACTGTACAGATAAACAGATGTAGACACACAGACACACTGACCAACAAACATGGACATAAACACACAGTATGATGGCAAACCACATACAGAAACATGGCAGGCAAACTCAACTTACGCAACTCAGCGATGAAAGCAGACATGGGGTTGGTCAAATGGCCAGAAATGATACGTGTCTTTGTGATGTTGTCATCAGAGATCCAGTGAAGCTCATAGGATATCAGATGACCATTCAATATTTTTGGGGGCTCCCAGTGAACAAAAAACGAGGTGGACTTTCTGCTGGTGATGTGTGTGATTCGAGGACTCGAAGGTACTGAAATATCAAAATTATTTCTTCACTGTCCATTCTACCTAAAGCATTTTCTGATGTCTTCTGTTTTATGGAAGTAAAAGTTTTACAAGCAACAAAGATTTCACCACACACTGCAATCACCTGCGCTGTCCTGAAGCTGTTCTGTTGTTGTTCTAAACAGCTTTGTTTTACACACACTATTTCTTCCTAAAAAATCTGTTGCTCCTGTAATTTCTGGTTATAAAAACGACTGTTTTAGTTGCATTATTTTTTATTTTTAAGTAAAAAATCTATAGGCATCATTTTTAACTTAAAAACATGTCATTCTACCGGAAAAATTTTGTCCAAAATACTGTTTCACCTTACTTCATTTCCATCTTAAAGTTCTCTTCTTTTACTTGCACCATTTTTCCTTTTTTTTTTCAACAACCAATAACAGCACCGACTGAATCAAAGGAACTAAAAGTAAAACAATTTTAAAAAAAATTAGAATCAGAAACATCCGAAAACACAATATGATCAACGTTTTAATTTAATGAAACAAAGTGCAACCTGTCTCGTCTTGTTTATATAAAGAATGATGAATAACAATAATGAATCACTTTTGTGTAGTACGATTCTTCAAACTCATCTGAACTCAATGCTCAATACCAGTTTACAAAAGTGTAAAAAACAGAACCACTGATTTCTCCCTCTCTCTGTCTCTATCTCTCTCATTCTCTCTCTCTCTCTCATTCATTCATTCATTCTCTCTCTCTCTCTCACACACACACACACACACACACACACACACACACACATACACGCACACACACACACATATCAGAATACACACACCGCACATGCTAAGAAATGAATACACACAAATAAGAGTCTAGGTATGCATACATATAGACATATGACCATAAACACACAAACCATATGATCAGTAGCTAGAAATGACAGAACATACCGGAGCTGAGGTACATAATTATCACAATATCAAAAATGGAAAACCTTTATTATGCGTTTCTGATTCTAGAAATCATACATTTTGCCTGTATCATCATTATTTCATCTTCCCATTTTGGTTCACATCCCATCCCTTAAACCCTCCTCCCCCCCCCCCACCCACCCACTCCCCTCAATGTACCCACCCTGCCAGTGAGAGAAACCTAAATGGCAACTGACCTCCCTGACGTGTCTGCACAGCCTTGACGGCCTTGGGTCCGTCCCCTTTCTCATTGAAAGCTAATATGGACACTGTGTACCAGGTGAAGGGAGCCAGCCCATGCAGTGTCGTATCCTGCAACATCAAGGGACGCACACTCTGTTGCATCCAGGCTACAACGGATTAAGAAAAATAACAGGACCTAATGTCCTGACCAAAGAAAATTATGCCAGAGTAGTAATTAATGTCTCAAAAGCATCAACAATGAATGACTCTGTGTGTGTGTGTGTGTGGGGGGGGGGGGGGTTGCGTCCGTGCGTGCGTGCGGGTGGGTGCGTGTGTGCGCGTGCGTGCGTGCGTGTGTGTGCGTGTGTGTGCGCGCGCGTGTGCGCGTGTGCATGTGCGTGCACAAATCGACGGAGATGTAGTTTTGGAGAAATTCCATTTCTTACCCACTGGACGAGGCGGCAGGGAAGTTTTTAGTCCCGTTTTTATTATCCATTGTTTGGTGTCTGTGATCTGTTTGTGACCGTGCGTTCGCGCTTGACAAAGGCTAGTTGGCCGAAAATTTGCGCTTGTTTTGTTTTGTTTTGTTGGATATGCGCTTATATTGGTTTTCTTGTTCTTCTGGTTCTTGTTTGCTTGGGCGCGGGCAGTCACACTTGTTTTGGATTCTGGAGAAATGTTGGAGATTTCTCTTAAACAATTTTCAATCACAGATTGTAGTATTCACTCTGTACGAAAATTAACGGGCCATCCATATGCTGACAAATCAGTTCACTCAAGACGCTCATTCTATCAAGGGATAACAAAAACAGACATTTTCAGTTTTAACCCAATTGCATCGTGCCGGTGAAAAATCGCCGACACTTGGCTTTACTGCTTGGAGATGTGACGTCGATTTATCGACGGCGGACATTCAATTTTTTTTTTTAATGTCAGAAGCGTCAGTTATAGGGAAAACCCACTGGGAACCGAAACTAGGGTATGTTTACAGCAGTTATGTCCCTTAGACCGTTTGTGGCAATGTGAAACAAAGTCAACAGTAACCTTTTTTCAGTGCTACCCGCGACATGCGATTTCGCAAATGGCATCAAGGAAAGCAAGTCGAAGCTATACAATTTTGTGAATATTTTGTGTTTGGGAGCAACTGTATACAAAAAGTGACAACTACCAGTAATCTTGTGTTTTCCAACATGTGAAATCAGTGATCTATAACATCCATGAGATGGAAATTATGTTCTGGACTTCATCTAAAACTATTTCACAGTGTGTTCATATCCATCAAAAAAAAAAAATTACCCCCTTTGGATACCTATTTGGCTACCTCATCATTTACAAGTATATGGAATACCATAAAAAGGTAAGATTATTTGTAAAGATCTAATCCTGGTCTTTCTGTATCACTTTACTTTGTTTGTCTAAGTTATTTGGTTGTTTTTCTATATTTTTTTAAAATGTGCTAAAAATCGCGCGATTTGAGGGGTCGGAATGACACTGAAGACTGCGACTCGATTGAGTTAATACAACTATGTCCCAAGTTCAACACCAGAAGCATCACTGCTATCATGACTGACAACCGTTTCTTTTTTTCACATGAATTTTTAGCATATGAAATTTGGACTACTCTCCCCACTGAAACCACAGTCACAATGCTGCCTGCCCTCCCCATTCTGCCCCGTTTCCTTTCATTTCAATTTTCATGATATAACCTAGTGATTTACACCCTGCATAATAAATGAGCACATCATTTCAAGTCCATTAAGTTTACACAACTTACAGCCAGACTTCGAAACAAAATATTTACTGTCAACAGGTGACAGAAGGTGTGGGAGAGTAAAAAGTCTGCACGTCTTTCCTGAGTAATTTTTCCTGAGTAAACTACAACATCTGAACAAGATTTATGGAACATAAATAAGCTGAAAAGAGCAAAGCACCATAGCATCTAATTCTGACATTATCATCTCACAGAATCCCAAATCATGACAGAATTCTAGGAAGCAAAATCATGTGTGAAAAGAGTAATCTTTATGGGCCAAAAGAGTAATCTTTCAGAACTGACCTGACTGACTCAACAATCAATTTCTCTTTTTGCCATCTTCTTTGGTCATTTTGCTACTTTTTTGTTTTTTTGCTTTTTTTGTTTTTGTTTTTGTTTTGTTTTTTCGCAAGGAGGTGGTTTTTCGCTTTTTGTTGTTTTGTTTTGTTTTTCTGCATCAACTTTCTTTTTATCTTATCAGTTTGAAATACAATAAATAAACAATTAAACAATGCAGTTCACACAGATATGTTACATCAATAAATTACATAAGACACTGAACTTTAAAACATGCAATGGCAGAAATGAATAAACTGATTGCATGTACATTCTGACCTACCTCCTCTCTCTCTCTCTCTCTCTCTCTCTCTCTCTCTCTCTCTCTCTCTCTCTCTCTCTCTCTCTCTCTCTCTCTCTCTCTCTCTCTCTCTCCTCCTCCCTCTCACCACCCTTCCCCTATTCTCTTCCATTATACTTTCAGTTCAGAAAAAACTAAAATTGTGTACTTTATACACTTTGTTAAAGAATACAAGAGTACTTTCCAGTAGAATGAGACCAACGAACTTATACGTCAAAGACTCACCGGCAAAACAAATTATTCATTTCATCTGTTCGAAGTATTCACCTCCTGCTGCCACACACTTCTGCACTCGCTCGATCCACTGTAGAAATGCCGCTCTGTAGGCTTCTTTGGGTATACGTGACAGACACTGGAAAACCGCCATTCCCAAGGCTGCTCGCTCTTGAAACTTCTTCCTGCCAGTGATTTCTTTAGATGAGGAAACAGGTAAAAGTCACAGGGTGCAAGGTCTGGGGAGTAAGCAGGGTGTGGCAAAGTATGGATGTTCTCGGTTGCAAGGTATTCTCGTACGAGCCTTGACTTGTGAGCA
>JAPXFY010000018.1:69682828-69717828 GCA_030674185.1 Monoplex corrugatus
CTGAAGATATGGGAAAGGGGGGGTGAGTTGGTAATCATATTTTGATAAGTTAAATGTATTCACAACTTCCAGTAAATTAGAAAGCAATTCCATGAAAACAGAACTGTTAATGTCTTCCCTTCGACAACCTATGGCTTATTTGCCAAGTCACAAAACAGGTGATGGTTGCTATTGCTTTGTATATGGCTTGCTGTACATCACAAACTGACAGATACAATCATTTAATTCAGTTAACCATGCTTTGATCATTTACAGAAGCTGACATAATTCCACAGATATCAGTTTCCAGTTGGCTGTACCAGTTAAATGCAGAAAAGAAAAACGGTAACTTGCATTTCTTTTTTAAACACAAATTTACTGTGGTGACTTCTTCAGATCACATGCAATATTTGTCTTTGAGAATTTTGTATCCATGTTGATAAAAAATGAATCACAGAAACAAACGTCGGTTTAAATCCCAATACCAAAACTATATATACTTAAATCACAGTGACTCTCTTGCTCTTCAAGTCCTCACTGCACATACCTATCATCAGGTTTTTGGTAAACCACACAATTAACAAAATGTCAAAGTTTGTGAAAGTTGTGAATACACAGTTAAATGTGAGAATTTAGTACATACAACATCTTTTTAATTTAACTGATAGGATTATTAGTGACCATGCAAAGGCAACACTTTGCAAGTGATACAACATCATTAAACAACAGAAAGTCCAAAGATAATGCATATACCTTTGTAGATACAAATATACCGTACACACCTTTCTTTTCACACCTTTTTTTTTCACACAGTGTCTGATGCATATTATACTCACTGTTACAACATGCTGATGCATAATAATCAGACCAAACAAACAGTAAGGAGAGAAACACTTCAGAGCAAAACCTCAAACAACTGAAATCCAAGAAAACAAACTCTTGTTCGAGGAAAAAAAAAACACACCAGTAAAATTTAAAACATACACGAAAATAAACTGAAACTAACAGACCACATTTTAGAATACTTACAACACTGAAACTAGACACAACCCTGAACACTAAAAAGGTGAAGAAAACAACACTCAAAAAGAAACATCTACCAAAATGAATAAATAAATAAAACAAATGTGCTTTTCTTTGAAGTGAGGAAAACACCATAAAAAAGAAACATATACAAAAATAAACAAATAAAAAATAAGTAAATAAATAAATAAATAAAACATGCTTTTCTTCACAGAACCACACATATGCCTCTTGGACATAACATTACACAAGCCTACATCATGTCACAGTGCAGAATATATGCATTTCTCAAACTAGCAGGACGATTGATGAGGTAAAAGGAGAGGATACAAGTTACAAAGTCTGCAGTCAGAATCACATTTTAAATCAATGACTATTTAGGACTTTACCTGACCATGAGAAGCAATATACCCACTACAACAGTCCATGACATCCTGATTATACCCAAAGCCTCCACAATATTTCAATAAATCCTAATGGTTCTCCAGTGCACAGCAAAATGGACCTGATACATATCCAATGAAGGGTAAAAAAGGAAACGAAGAGATAAAAGAAATACACGCAAATATTCAGCATTATTTATTTTGTGAGTGTTGACAGTTCACAGCAGGCAAATCAGGACTGAAATATCACAAATTTCTCCAACATGCAGTAAGAACAAGACTAAAAACCATGTGAAACAAAATTCAGACCAATCAAGCATGTAAACATGTACTACTTACGACCGGATGCTGCTATATCACCTACAATGAGATGGCAACACTGTTGTTATAAACATCATATAATCTGCTGTCTCTCAGATATCTTGTACATGTCCCCATATATTCCTTCATCCCTGTGACTATTCCCTTGGTCAAGGGTAACAAAGGCTTTTATGACCTGTACTCAATGGACTGAAATAAAACATTCTGCTCTTCCGGTATTAAATCTTACAGCTCCAAGACTTAGAAAAGGACAGACTAGATAAATCAATGACGATTAAGGTCAGTAAAAAGATAGACTATATAATTCAATGATGATTAAGATCAGTAAGTACAACTTCTCAGAATTAAGTGTGATCAATAGTTAAAACGTGGAAGTCGACAAAGCAACAGACACGATATGAACTGCTTTTAAGTCTGTAACTCTAGTCTAAATAATAAAATGCCAAACACTTTTGTCGTGAAAATAAATGCGGATGCCGGGAGTTGGAAGGGTGCTGTGTACTTCATGTAACAAAATGTCTTACATATACTATGAAAACATATTCTTCTACACTGGGAAGGTTATGGACTTCCTTCACATACTCCCATAAAACAATTAACACGCTAAATTAGTTTTCTTTGATGAATCATTCACCAAATATTATAGTTTATCATTCTGAAACCACTGCAACATAAAAACAGATTAGAGCAAAGAAGTGAGCAAATTAAATAAGTAGAACAGAGAGATGAGGCAAAGGCAGTACAGTACCTCTCTTCATTTCAAAGCATATATGAAAAACCATTAGTAATAATCAGTGCTGACGGTTAAAAAATTGCCTTATTCATATTAACATAAAGAAATATCATACCGTACATCAGTGCAGACTGTTAAGAAATTGCCTTATCATGTTAACATACATAAAGAAATGCCATACTGCAATCAGTGCATACTATGCAGAAATTGCCTTACTCATTTTCAACATACATAAAGAAATGTTACATTCCAATCAGTGCAGACTGTTAAGAAGTTCCTGTTCTCTTGCCACACAATGTTCAGACATGCAATTAAGACAGCAAGAGCCTTATAAGGCAAAACAGTCTTCAAACGATTAAAACATCTCACATGCAAGATCTATTTTGTTTTCAGCCCACAAGCTTTCAACCTCCTTACCAACGTTTTCACCAGATGGAATGACGAAAAAGAACTGGCCTTGTGGGTGCAACATTTCAATTATTTGAACAGACAAGACCTTGCAGACAAGATGTTTTAACCGTTTGGATTGGTAAGCTAAGGACATAATCTTAATGCTCTGACTTACCCTCCACCTTAGTGTAGAACGAATCACTCTGTGGTCCTGGTAAGCTGCGGCCAATGCTGTTCTGGGCAAGCACTTGTACTGCATAGCATGTGTATGGTGTCAAGTTCTGCACTGTGATTCTATGAGTGGTCCCTCCTGTCACCAGTTCTCTTGGTGATGATCCGTTTCCACATTCACTGATAAACATGCAATAAATACAAAATACATTAGAATTGAACATAAATCTTAGAAAGATGGAAGAAACTGTAGCGTGTGGATACAACAGGTACTTGCAAAGAATGATGGATGCAGTGAAAATGCACAGACAACAGAGTTTGCGGTTTACAAATGTTTCATATTTTCAAATGTTCTTTATGGAACACATGGATAGAATGACAGGAAAAGTTACAAGAATGAAAAAGAGAGAAAAATGAGCACAGTTATGGAAGCTCACTGTGCTCACATTCCTTCTTCTCTTTCATCAAACTTTTCCAGTCATTCCTCCTTGTAAGAAAGAGAAAAAAAACAACTTGAACATGAAGCATCAGCAAGCAGAAGCCTTTATTGTCTATCCATCTCCATATCATACAAGCAAGTACCTATCGAGACCAAAATTGCTGTTTTGCTTCATATCTAGTCAGTTAACCCTTTGACTCCTGCACCCTATCCACCAATTGCAAAAACTTAACCCTTTGATTCCTTCACCCTATCCACCAGTTTTCTGTAGGATGCTGATGGATAGGGTGAGGGAATCAAAGAGTTCAGTTTTTGCTTTACTAGCATGGTTGACAATGTAGAATGCTGGTAGACAGGGGGTGGGAGTCAAAGGGTTAAAATGCTTTGTTTACAGTGGTTCTTTTGTTACTTCAATCTTGAATGTTTTGTGCAATCAATGGCATAATATTGTTGTTCTGATCTGTGTCACGGATTATTCATATTATGCATGTTTTGCTGAATACCCACACAACATGGTCTTTAAAAAAACAACTAACTCCTTTCAATGATTTCTGCTTGACCAACTTACCTGACCTGGATGATGTAATTGGAGATGGGACTGTTGTTTTCTTTACTGCTTGCTGACCATCTCACCGTTATCTGCCGGCTTTCTGTGACCTCAATTTTGGCTTGACCTGGAGGGCTTGGCACATCTGTAATATCACATAAAACTTTTCACAACTAGCATGGCATCGATGAATCCACTTGTACTATAAATTAATATCAGATGGCATATTTGCTTTTTAGCCATCATTGATGAATTCACTTGCACATTAATTACATGTAGTACCAGATGGTATATTTGCTTTTCAGCCATTCCATAATCATAAATTACATCATATTTGTCAGTACTGAATACAAGATCCAATAAGATGCCTTAATTTCCATAAACTTTTTTATATAACTATCAAATCACAACCATGTGGCTTATCAATAAACTACTTTTGTGTTCCTTTCAAAGACATTGTGTTCTTTTCAACTACACTTTCTCACTCAATGGAAAGCAGTTACGCAAGTTTTCCTCTCAATTTCTGTGACCAATCAGGAAGAAGAAAAGCTGAGAAAAGAAAAAGCCTTACTGTATCTGTCACTCTGCAGTATGAAAGTTTCTCTGATTCCCGTAATATGTGTAAGGGAAAGTCAACACCTTCTTCAATACAGCATGTTCTTTAACCCCTTCACTGCCCCAGCTCAAAAATATTCTGGGCTAGAAGTACTGTCTATATGTCTATAACATGAAAAATTTCTGGGTTGATGACATGATGTGTATTAACTATTTCTGGAGTGAAAGATCATGATAAATACTTTGAGATTGCAGTCTACAATGTCTATGAAGTCAGAGGGCAAAATATCAAGGTCTTACTCCATGTAGTGTCTGAGATATAGTGAAGTGAACATACACAGCATAAAATTAGGCACAAAAAAACAAAAAAACAAAAACAAAAATTAGAAAAAAAAAAGAAATCAGGCAAACATGACTACTACAAACTGAGGGAAAAGACGACGAAAGTTTAGACAGATTATTTTTAATGATGTAACCACAGTGAATACCGCCAATCTCATGATGAATAAACTCACATTTCATCAAACACATCCAAACCCACAATGTAGTGACATGGTAGTCAAGCGGATAAGCATAAAACTTCCAATCAAACATCCTGGGTTTCATCCACCTAGACACCTCTAAGTGGTGAATAAATGGATGGAGATTTTTCCAATCTCTCAGGTCAACGTATTGTATGCGGATGTGATCTGCCAAAGCTTAAACCCATTTCGAGTGTAGGCATAATATCAAATATGCACATTAAAGATCGTGTAAGTCATGTCAGTGGCTAGCTTACAGAAACATGAAACAACCAGCATGTATGCCCACCAAAGATGCAGACTGTGCGACAACATGGTGGAAAGTGGTCAGCTCACCTAACAGCCTAAATTCTCCATGCTCCACAGAAAAGTCTGATTATGTATAATGTTGAGAGAGTCCAACTGAGTTTGAAGAAAAACGTTATACAAACATACTGCACAAAGTCTGGTGTCAATAAAAACTGCCACTGCGCCAGTGACTGACAGGCATGTAGTCAAAAATCAAAACAGAAGGAGGTTGTACAAAAAAAAAAAACCTGCAAAACTATGATGAACAATGGTCCAGGTATTAAAAAAAACAGTACAAACTATGACTTCATAAAATGTTGAAATCAGACACTTCTGCTTGACCAACCTATCTGACCTGGATGATATACTGAGAGGGGACTGACAGAAATGTAGTCAAATCAAAACAGAGGGAGGTTCTACAAAACTAAAACCTTGCAAAACTATGATGAACAATGGTCCAGGTATTATCAAAAAGAAAAAAAAAACCAGTACAAACAAGTCTTCATAAAATGGAGGCTATGTCCTGGAGTTAGTCATCTCCCCACCTTGCCTTGTGAACACAGTAACTGATGACTGGGTCCAAATAGGCCATGCAGCACATGGGCAGCCCCCATTTGCTTGGCGAAATGGCTACTATGTGGCATCAGGAGCAGGAGATGATTGTCCAGTCAGCGGTGAGACACTGCTGCTATGGGTTCCATCCAGTACCCTCAGGTGTTTCTTTTTAAACCACTTTTAATGAACATTCAGAAGAAAAACAAAGCATACAAGCCCACCTTGCACAACGACCTCCCAGATGGCAGAGCGATTCTCCATCTGCGTGATGTTGAGGACAAAGATCTGACAGGTGTAGCTGGCAGTGTCCTCCACCTTAAGATCCACCAGCACCAAGCTGTAGTCCTCATCGTTGATCGACTTTCCCTCAGCTAGATTAGGATCTGGGAAGGTCACTTCCTTCTTGGTTCCCAAATATGCCTGAATAACACAAGCCAGTATCAGCAGTGTGCCCTTTCTAGCAAATTTTGCATTAAATGATCTAAAGATAGAAATAATTACATATTACAACAAAATTTAAACTAACAAAAAAAAAAGGGAAAAAAAGAACAGTGCAGGTCAAAACATAAATGAAGCTTCTAAAAGTATAGTTTGCATAAAACAGATAATATTTTTTAGTTCACACACACAAAAAAGAAGGATTATTCTCGACACAACTTCATCCTAAAAAAAAACCGATCTTTTTGTTATTTTTGTTTAAAAACCAGCCGACTGTGCAGGGCTATATCAGGGCTTTAACCATCTCAAAACATAAACAATACTTCACTGGGGAAAATATGGAAAAAGAAAATTAAGTACACATATCAATGCATAATCTAAGGATATGCCCCCGGATTTGACCACTCCATCCGATTTATCACCAGGCGGTTTCAAGCAACACACCTGAATACATAATTATACATAACTGAAGATACTAAAACATATAAAAACGGCCTTAAAATTACCTGAACTTGCTGCTGCACATCACTTTTCCTTAGAACCATAAATGCACTTACTACATATCCCATTATCAATCCTAAGAGAAAATATGTAAGGCCGTATAAAATGCATACAGGTGAACGAACCAGCAAGGCAGAAAATGATAGGAAGATATGACAGAAAACAAAGGAGCAAAGCAGAAACAAAAAGGGCGACAGAAAAAAGGAAATTTCCAGCACAGAATTTCCAGAAGGTGGGGATACTATTCATATTTAAAAAGAAACAGGGTCCCCCATAAACCAAACGTGGATCCAAAAAATTTCTTTTAAATTTTTCTTTTAACTAAGCGATAACTAGATATTATAATACAATTATCTCTGAATTTACCTGAAGAATGTCTTCTTTGTACCAGAAAAGACTGGTGAGTTGTTCATCATCCTTTACGTCTGCACATGCTAATGTCACATTGTCCCCCTTCTTCAGTGTCACGGTCTTGTTTGCAGCTCCATCTAAAATTAAAACATCTTCAGATTGAACTTCCAGGACTCCACAAAGTGACAATCAGTTACTTTCTGAGTGAACTTTCAAGTTTCAAAAAATTAGGGAAAGCATTGTCAAAAAAAAAATAAAGGTCATACACTTAGTGCCAAGATTTCACAAACTGAAAGTCAAACACTGATATAAGTTAATTACTTTCTGGAAGAAAAATAACAAATACATAAATTCACATACAGCCACATGCATAAATTATAAGTATGGATACACATACAATAGTACAAGTTCACACACACACACACACACACACACACACACACACACACACACACACACACACACACACACACACAATCCTCCCCCCCCCTCTCTCGGTCTCTCTCTGACACACACACACACACACACACACACACACACACACACACACAATCATTTTGTGTGAAAGCATACATGTAAATAGATGTTAAGAAAAATAAATGAAAACACACAGCTTTTTTACCCTGCCAGTCTGGCTTTATCAAGCACCCTGTCTTCAGATAATTGTTTAATACGGTAATGAACAGAGCAACTTAGCCTACATGAAACCTGATGGCCCCCAAGAAGAAAAAAAAAAGAAATGTAATTGTGTACGAAAAGGTCTGAGGAAAATCGAACTGAGACGATAATGTACCAATTTCATTTACTTTTCTTTTCTTCCCGTTTTCACAAGTGTTCATTACTTTGCAATGCTATGACTTTCAACATTTGTCTGATTTTTCTATCACTAAGAATTTCAACAGTCTATGTCAAAAGACATGTCCATAAAATCCTATGGCATTTGCAACAGTTTATTTTGTTAAACTCATACAACAAAGGTGATACAAGTGATAGACATCCGGGGAAAAAATCACTGTTACTGTTGCTGTCATTCTTGTTTAAAGCCCAGCCGACTGTACACAGCCATATCAGGGCTATAACCATTTCAAAACATACACAATACTTCAACAAGAAAAAAACAAAAGAAAAATGCATTTGCGCACATAATCTAAGGAGAATGCCCTGGCGGTGACCACTCCATCCTATTTATCGCACAGGGGATTAAAAAAACATGCCTGAATACAAATTTAAACATAAATAAGGACACCAAAGCATATCTAATAACAGGCCTAAATTATCTAAAATTGCTTCCGCATATATGTATCTCATTTCCCTAGAGCAAAAAATGCACTAAACACACTCGGTATTGACAGTTTTCTCCCTCTCTTTCAATTGTGTGTGTATGGAAATGCGAATATATAACTTTGCGTGTGTCTGTGTTTCCATTTTTGTATGTGTCTGAAAGACATTAATTTTAACCTTTTGACTCCCACATCCTATCTACCAACTGCAAAAACTTATTCTTTGACTCCTTCACCCGATCCACTAGCTTCCTGCTAGATAAGATTTTGCTTTGCCAGCACAGTTGACAATGCTGGATGCGGGTGGACAGGGTACGGGAGTCAAAGGGTTAATTCAACAGGTGGTCTATAGTTCCTTCCTTACATATCTTATGTAGACTGGTATCACTGCCACCTGTTTCTAATTTCATACTATGATTCACTGCTGTTTTTGATTAATTGTATTTATTGATGCTGCACTGATATACTGGTGTGTGTGCCTAATTGATTCCTTGCTATTTTTGATAAACTATATTTATGCTGTATTGATGCATTAATGAACTGACATGGCACCCCTCTCCCTCATCCAATTTGTTTCTCCCTGTTTTAATTGCAACAAGCGTTCTCTGATATGGATTGTTTGCCCTATAAAATGGAATTATTATTATTGTCATTATTATTATTACCAATATCATCATCATTATATTACTATCAAATTATTATCATCATCATCATCATTTCCATCATCATCATTATCATTACCATCATTATATCATTATCATCATCATCATTAGTAGTAGTACTAGTAGCAGCAGCAGCAGCAGAAGCAGTAGTAGTAATAGTAGCAGTAGTAATGGTGATAGTAATCAGTGGTAAAAAAATAATAATAATAATAGTAATCAGAGGTTATCTTGTGACAGTTGTCAAGGTTTGTGGGTTGAGGTTCAGCAGGCAGGTAACTTAGACAATCTGGTTTTCTACCAAGTTCATGTTAAGGACTTTAAGCTTCTCAGTCTCTTCTCTTTCTATGACTTTAGTCCTGTACTCTGTGTGTGTGTGCGTGCGTAGTGCGTGCGTATTGCGTGCGTACGTGCGTGCGTGCGTGCATGCGCGCGTTGTGGTGTGGTGTGGTGTGGTGTGGTGTGGTGTGGGGTGTGGTGTGGTGTGGTGTGGTGTGGTGTGTGTGTGTGGTGTGTGGTCAGCTATTTAATGTGCATCAAATGGACCATCAAGTTTGTGGTTTATTATTTCTTTATCATATGGACAGAAGTTATGAGAATCATCCAACAGAAAGTGAGAATGTGCATATGAAACACACACACACCACACAACAAACACACACACACACACACACACACACACACACACACACACACACACACACACACACACACACACACACACACAACACACACACACACACACACACACGATAACGATCACAACCTTTCTCCATTTCTTCAATCAACATCTCTTCTCCCAACGACCAATTCCCATCTGTTCAGAAGTTCAAAATGCTCATAGCAAAGCAACCAGAACTGATATGTTGTACCTTCTTTATCATCCATGTCACTTCCAAGTCATTATTTCAACAGATCGATCTCCGTGGGACTTATATCTGGAGAACAGTCGGGATGCAGCAAAGCATCCTCTGATATGGCATCACAAATGACGTTACCATGTCTACAAATGACGTTACCATGTCTGCTTTGTAGCAAAATGCGTTGTCATTGCATGTCTTACTATTTTCATCACAAACATCTTTTAATTGAGGTAGTCTTGATTAATAGTTTGTCGCACTGAAATACACTACATTGCCAATTATACACCCTTGTTATCTTAGGCACGTATTATCATTGTCTTTGAATCTGATACAGTGATTGGCCTTAGAACTGTGCTACTCTGACAGTTTTTTTTTTGTTTGTTTGTTTGTTGTTTGTTTTTGTTTTGTTTTGTTTCGTTTTGTGTTGTTTTGTTGTTTTTGTTGTTGGTTTTTTTGTTTTTTTTCGCTCATGGCTTCTTGACCAGGTTTCATTTTTCTAATCCAAGTCTGGTCAATAACAATATCCAATTTAAAAAGCCATCACCCGTTTAACAGCCCCTGCAACAGTGAAGCACACCCGTTTTTGACCTTCAGTAAGGTAGTGTGAGACCCGTCTTGCTACAAAATGTCTATTCTATACACGAACTGGTCCATGACTAGACCGATGTCACGAACAACCTCTTCACACATAATTCACTTGTCTACATTCAGAATTTCCCAACTTTTTTATCGCTTTTCTCATCAGCAGCTTTAACTGGTCTTCCCAAACTATGCTTGCATTTCGTTCATCTTTAAAGAATAACATCCACGTATAAACTGCAGCTACAAAAGAGCTTGTGTCCTACGAACAATGTGTAGCTTGTACCAGAACTTTCTTTATACAATCTGTTCTAACCCTAAACGTAGCCATGGCGTTTCGAATGATCCAATGTGACATCGTAACAAATGACGTCATAGTATTTGCACACTATTTCGCAAAACTTCTGATCATGGAATACGCAGGCCAGGTGCGAGTAAAGTTTCAATGCGCTGCAATTTTACTTTTTAAAATACCCGGACATTCTCGTTATTTACGGGCTGATCCTCATAGAAAGAGACTGAGACAGAATAAAGCAGATGATAGAAACACCTAAACCGGTAGATATAGAATAAGGCAAAAAGCACAGAGAGACAGACAGCAGACAGACAGACAGACAGATAGACAGCGGGCAGAGACACAGACAACAAGATATGAAGCACAGAGAGAGAGGCCGAGACAGAGTAAGGCAGAACAAGGCAGGAGTCACAGAGAAATGAAATAGGCACACAGAGAGTGGCAGAACACAGAAAAAAATAAGCTGACACAATAAGCAGGAGGCTAAAGAGAGAGAGGGTGGGGAAAAGAGAGAGAAAGGCTAGAGGTGCACAGAGAATGAGAAAGGGAGAGGGGGGAAGACGTGCACAGACTGACAGAGAATGAGAAAGACAGAGAGAGAGAAAGCAAAAACGTAACTCTTTTAATTCCTTCACTCTATCCGCCAGCTTCCTCAGGAAACTGATAGATTTGGTAAGGGAGCAAAAGGACTAAGTTTTTGCAGCTGAGGGCAAGGTGCGAGAGTGAAAGGGTTATGTTATTGCCCAGCAATGTGGTATGCTGCAATTAATGGTTTGATTCGTTGACAAATGATGTTTTAACTGAATCCAACTGTTTATATTGCATGGAATCCACATGGTGCTGACAGTCTCTTTTTTTTTTTCACCGATGTGGAACATGTTAAGTCCCCTTCACACTTTGGACTAATATTTGTCTTTCTGGGATGCAGACAATCACCGCCATTTTTTATTGCTGTCACTCATCATGTCTGCGCTGCTGCAGAATTTTCTTTATTGGTGAGAAGTCTGCTGCACAATTGTAGGTCAATGATCGCTTTTAACGAGAGACAATCATGGTGGAAGCTGATGAATCACGCATGCAATCAGCGTATACAAAACATAGGTCTTTTTCTGAATGTCACACAATTACACCAGTTGTACAGAATAGATTTTTGATAATTTTTTTTTTTTTTTTTTTTTTTTTGACTGGGATTTTTTTCCCTGGTTCGAAAAGCTGAATATCAGGGGGTCGATATCTGCAATAATTACAGCAAATCTGAAAGGGTAAACAGGTCTGCACGGGGCACAGGCAGACAGAATATGGTAGGACGCACAGAGAGGAAGACAGAATAACAGAGAGGCACAGAGAGGAAAGGCAGACAAAATATGACGGGAGGCATACAAAAAATAAGGTAAGAGGCAGAATAAGATGAGAGGCTCACAGAGAGACACACAGACAGAAAAACGCAGGAGGCACAGAAACAGATACAATAAGGCAGGAGAGAGAGAGAGGAGGCACAGAAAGAGACACAATAAGGCAGTAGAGAGAGAGAAGAGGCACAGAAACAGAGGCAGACTGAAAAAGGCAAAGGGCACAAAGAGAGACACAATAAAGTTAAAGGCAGAGAAAAAGGCAGGCAGATTAAGGCAGACAGCACTGAGAGAAAGGGGCAAAATATGGCAGGAAACACAGAGAGAAAGAGTCAGAATAAGGCAAAAGAAACAGAGAAAAGAACAGAACAAGGCAAAAGAGAAAAAGAGAAAGAGGCAGAATAAGGCAAGAGGGACAGAGAGAAAGAGGCAGAATAAGGCAATACAGAAAAAGGCAGAATAACGAAGGGAGACAAAGAGGCAGAATCAGGCAAGAGTGACAGAGAGAAAGAGGCAGAATAAGGTAGAAGGGTCTTAGAAAAGAGGCAGGAGGCAGACAAAGAGGCAGAATCAGGCGAGAGAGACAGAAGAGGCAGGAGGCAAAGAGGCAGAATCAGGCAAGAGGGACAGAGAGGAAGAGGCAGAATAAGGTACAAGGGACTCAGAAAAGAGGCAGACAGAATAAGGCAGGAGGCACAGACATTGGCAGGTAGAATACACAGAAAATAACAGAGGCACAGAAAGAGGTAGACAAAATAAGGCAGTAAGCACAGAGAGAAAGAGATAGAGTATAGCCACTGTCAAAACAAAGGGGAGACAGAAGGCACAGAGAGACATGCAGACAAAATAAGACAATAGACACATAGGGTCAGACAAAATAAGGCAAAAGCACACACAGAGAGACAGAAAGCAAAAAGGAAAAAACAACAAAAAACAAAAAAAGAGGCAGAGAACAATAAGACAGAAGAAAGAGACAGGCAAGTAATGTAAGACAAGAATCACAGAGTGAATGAGGCAGATTAAGGCAAGAGGCAGAGACAGAGAGACAAACAGATGAAAGCAGGAGGCACAGAGAGAAAAAAACAGATAACATAAGGCAGGAGGCATGACAGAGAAAAAGTGGCAGATAAACTAAAGAAAGCGGCACAGACAGAGAAGCAAACAAAACAAAGCGGTAGGCACAGAGAAAGAGGCAGACAAAATCAGGCAGGAGGCACACAAAAAAGTAACAGACATAATACAGCAGTGGGTACAGAGAAAAAGATGCAGAAAGAATAAGGCAGGAGGCATAGAAAGAGGGAGAATAAGGCAAGACGCACACAAAGAAAGAGAAAAGGCAGGAGGCACAGACTGAAAGAGGGAGAATAAGGCAGAGTGCAGACAGAAAGAGGGAGAATAATGAAGGAGGTATAGATAGAAAAGGGGAGAACAGTGAAGGAAGTACAGACAGAGATGCAGACAGGCAGGAGGTACAGACAGAAAGAGGAAGAATATGGCAGGAGGTACAGATACAAAAAAGGGAGAACAGTGAAGGAAATACAGACAGAGATGCAGAAGGCAAAGGAGGTACAGACAGAAAGAGGAAGAATATGAAGGAGGTACAGATAGAAATAGGGAGAACAGTGAAGGAAGTACAGACAGAGATGCAGACAGGCAGGAGGTACAGACAGAAAAGAGGAGAATATGGCAGGAGGTACAGATAGAAAAAGGGAGAACAGTGAAGGAAGTACAGACAGAGATGCAGACAGGCAGGAGGTACAGACAGAAAGAAATTAGGAGAAGAATAGGGCAGGAGATACAGACAGAGAAAAAGGGAAAGAGAGAACAGTGAAGGAAGTACAGACAGAGATGCAGACAGGCAGGAGGTACAGACAGAAATAGGGAGAATAATGGCAGGAGGTACAGACAGAAAAAGGGAGAACAGTGAAGGAAGTACAGACAGAGATGCAGACAGGCAGGAGGTACAGACAGAAAAGGGAGAATAATGGAAGGAGGTACAGAAGAAAAAGGGAGAACAGTGAAGGAAGTACAGACAGAGATGCAGACAGGCAGGAGGTACAGACAGAAAGAGGGAGAATAATGAAGGAGGTACAGATAGAAAAAGGGAGAACAGTGAAGGAAGTACAGACAGAGATGCAGACAGGCAGGAGGTACAGACAGAAAGAGGAAGATAAAGGCAGGAGGTACAGACAGAAAAGAGGAAAGAAAAAGGCAGGAGGTACAGTAGAAAGAGGAGAAAAAGGCAGGAGGTACAGACAGAAAGAGGAAGAAAAAGGCAGGAGGTACAGACAGAAAGAGGAGAAAAAAGGCAGGAGGTACAGACAGAAAGAGGAAGAAAAAGGCAGGAGGTACAGATAGAAAGAGGAAGAAAAATGCAGGAGGTACAGACAGAAAGAGGAAGAAAAAGGCAGGAGGTACAGACAGAAAGAGGAAGAAAAAGGCAGGAGGTACAGATAGAAAGAGGAAGAAAAATGGCAGGAGGTACAGACAGAAAGAGGAAGAAAAAGGCAGGAGGTACAGATAGAAGAGGAAGAAAAATGGCAGGAGGTACAGACGAAAGAGAAAAAGCAGGAGTAAGAAAAAGGAGAAAGCAGGGTACAGATCAGAAAGAGGAAGAAAAAGGCAGGAGGTACAGACAGAAAGAGGAAGAAAAAAGGCAGACAGAAAGGGAGAAACAGAGGTACAGAAGAAGAGGAAGAAAAATGCAGGAGGTACAGACAAAAAGAGGAAGAAAAAGGCAGGAGGTAAGACAGAAAGAGGAAGAAAAAGGCAGGAGGTACAGACAGAAAGAGGAAGAAAAAGTGCAGGAGGTACAGACAGAAAGAGGAAGAAAAATGCAGGAGGTACAGACAGAAAGAGGAAGAAAAAGCAGGAGGTAGAGACAGAAAGAGGAAGAAAAATGCAGGAGGTACAGACAGAAAGAGGAAGAAAAAGGCAGGAGGTACAGATAGAAAGAGGAAGAAAAAGGCAGGAGGTACAGACAGAAAAAGGAAGGATAATGAAGGAAGTGCAGACAGACATGCAGACAGGCAAAAGGTACAGACAGAAATCGGGAGAATAAGGAAGGAATCACACAGAGAAAAGCCAACAGAAAAAAGAACACGCACACAAAAAAACAGGAGGAACAGAGAAAAAGAAGCAGAATAAGGCAGGAGCCATAAACAAGAGACAGAATGAATACAGTAGAAGCACAAAAAAAGGCAGGCAGCATAAGGCATGAGGAACAAAAACAGAGAAAGAAAAAAATAAGGCAGGAGGAATTAACAGACAGACAGACAGAATAAGACAGGTGGCACAGAGGCTGCCAGGGTAAGAAATGACACAGACAGGTGACAGAATAAGACATGAGGAACAGAGAGGCAGACAGAAGACAATATGTACAGACAGGCTGACAGAATAAGACATGAGGAACAGAGAGGCAGACAGAAGACAATATGTACAGACAGGATGACAGAATAAGACATGAGGAACAGAAGGCAGACAGAAGACAATATTACAGACAGGATGACAGAATAAGACATGAGGCACAGAGAGGCAGACAGAAGACAATATGTACAGACAGGATGACAGAATAAGACATGAGGAACAGAGAGGCAGACAGAAGACAATATTACAGACAGGTGACAGAATAAGACATGAGGACACAGAGAGGCAGACAGAAGACAATATACAGACAGGCTGACAGAATAAGACATGAGGCACAGAGAGGCAGACAGAAGACAATATATACAGACAGGATGACAGAATAAGACATGAGGCACAGAGAGGCAGACAGAAGACAATATATACAGACAGGATGACAGAATAAGACATGAGGCACAGAGAGGCAGCAGAAGACAATATATACAGACAGGATGACAGAATAAGACATGAGGAACACAGAGGCAGACAGAAGACAATATGTACAGACAGGCTGACAGAATAAGACATGAGGCACAGAGAGGCAGACAAAGACAATATGTACAGACAGGCTGACAGAATAAGACATGAGGCACAGAGAGGCAGGCAGAAGACAATATTATCAGACAGGCTGACAGAATAAGACATGAGGCACAGAGAGGCAGGCAGAAGACAATATTACAGACAGGATGACAGAATAAGACATGAGGCACAGAGAGGCAGGCAGAAGACAATATGTACGACAGGCTGACAGAATAAGACATGAGGAACACAGAGGCAGACAGAAGAAGGCAGGATGTACAACAGACAGACAAAGACATGAGGCACAGAGAGAGACAGACAAAATAAGACATGATGCACAGACAGGCAGACAGAATAAGACAGGAGACAGGAGGCAGAAAGAAATGCAGATACAGCAAGTTATGAGAGACAAAGAAAATAACTAACGGAACAAAGCAAAAGACACAGACAGCTCGGTAGACAATATATCAAGGCACAGAGAGACAGACAGACTGACAGACAGACACATGGACAAAATAAAGCAGGGGGCACATGGAGAGGGGCAGACAGAATTACGCAAAAGGCAAAGTGTGAGAAAGACGGAATAAGGTAGGAGGCATACAACGAGAGGCAGAAACAGTAAGAGGCATGAGGTACAGAGACAATGAGAAAGAATAAGCCAAGATGCACCGACTGACAGAGTAAGGCAAGATGTACAGAGTAAAAGAAGCAAACAGAATAAAGCAGAAGGCACACACAGGGTCAGATTGAATAAGGCAGGAGGCACAGAAAAATGAGGCAGAATACTCCAGGAGGCACATACTTGACAAAGAATCAGAAGAGGGCAGAAGGCACACAGAGAAAGACACAGGCAAGCAGCAGAGCACATGTAACACAGGGAAAAAGATGACAAAACAAGGCGGAAGGCACACAGAGAAAGAGACAACAGCATAAGGTGGGAATCACACAGAGAAAGAAACAAGACAGAATAAGGCTGAAGGGCACACAGACAAAGAAGAATAAGGTAGGAGACACAACAAAGAAAGAAATAGAGAATAAGCAAGAAGACACAGAGAGAAAGAGGAAGTATGTGCCAAGAGGCACAGAGCGATGCAGAGAGACTAAAGCTGAAGGCACAGAGACAGTTAAAGCAGGTAGAATATGGCCGGAGGCACAAAAACAAAGTGGCAGAACAAGACAGGAAACACAGAAAGAAAGAGTTTAAACACAAGGCAGAAGCACAGACAGGCAGACAGAATAAGGCAGGAGACAGAAGAGAAAGAAACAGAATAAAATAGGAAGCACAGCGAGAAAGAAGCAGAATACAAAAGAAAACACAAGAAAGAGACACAACATCATGCAGAATCATTGAGGTAGATGAAGCAAGGCAAATGCACAGACAAAAAGAGGCAGAATAAAATAGGAGGCACAGAGAGAAATAATCAGAATAGTGCAGGGAGCACACAGAGAAAGAGACAGAATCAGGCAAGAGGCACAGAGAGAAAGAGGAAAAAGATGGCAGGAGGCACAGGGAGATTCAGACAGAGTAAAGCAGGTGGCACAGAGACAGAAGCACACAGAATGACAGGAGGCACACAGAAAATGAGGCATAATAAGGCAGGAGACACTGAGAGAAAGATGCAAAATAAGGTACAGAGAGGCAGACAAAACATGGCATGAGGCATCAGAATGAGGCAAAATAAGGAAGAAGAAATAGAAAAAAAGAATAAAGAAGGCACATGAGACAGGCTGAGTAAGATAGGAGGCACAGACAAGTAAAAGACAGAATAAGAATAGAGGCAGGAAGAGAGAAGGAAAAGAAAGAGTATAAGGAAGGAGGAGGCACAGACAAGTAAAACGACAGAATAGAATAGAGGCAGGAAGAGAGAGGACAAAGAAAGAGTATAAGGAATGGGACAAACGTAGTAAAATGCAATAAGAATAGAGGCAGAAGTGCAGAGGACAAAGAAAGATAAGTATGGAGGAAGGGCTAACAGACAAAATTAAAAATAGAGGAAAAGTGGACAGAGACAGAATAAACGAAGGCAGGAGAGGCAGAAATACCGACAGACAAAATGAAGACAGACAGAGAGTGGAGACACACTACAAAAGAAACAGAGGAAGTATGGACAAAGTAGAAAAACAACTCTGAGAGTGAGAAACCGGATGGACGTGAAAAATCATAGATGCAGGAAATCTTTTTATCCAATTACCAAACCTCCACCTGAATCTTTTCCTTCCCCTGCAGATCTCTGGTGTGGAAGACATTTTTAGCCTTACATTTGAAAAAAAGAAATGTGTGTGTGTGTGTGTGTGTGTGTGTGTGTGTGTGTGTGTGTGTGTGTGTGTGTGTGTGTGTGTTGTGTGTGTGTGTGTGTGTGTGTGTGTGTGTGTGCACGCACACACGTATGCAGCATGCATGCATGTGTCATTGTGTGTGTGAATGTGCGTGTGCATGCCTGTGTGTATGCATGCATGTGCATACATATGCGCGTGTGCTTGCACATGCATGCATGCAAAAATAGAGAAAGTGACGATGAGTGAATGAGACAGGTGAGTGTAGGTCATATACAGATGGATTTTAACTGTTACAATAGACAATAGGGATAATCCAAAAAATCTTCACATGATTAATCAAAATATGGACAGAGAATAATACATACACAGTACTGTCAACAGAATATGCATACCATCCAAGAATTTACTCATATGACCCCTCAAAATTATACAGTACCAATGGGCACATAAGCGATATTGTTCTATTTATACTGACATGTTAAAATTTACATGCACACAGATTGCAGAGTATGCAAAAACATCACAGAACTTAATGCAGGTGTCTGAGTGTCTGTGCCACAGAATCAGCATCATGTGTATCCTCTAGGAACTGATTTTTCATGTTTTGCTGAGTGGCTGAAGGTCCAGGCAAAGGGAGGACCCCTGCAGACATCATCTTTTGTTCAGCAGCATGCAGAAGCCAGTATTGATTTTTCTCGCCAAGTGACCAAACACATGAATATGCTGCTTCTGCTGCTGAGTTTGTTCTCTCTCTCTCTCTCTCTCTCTCTCCTCTCTCTCTCTCTCTCTCTCTCTCTCTCTCCTCTCTCTCTCTCTCTCTCCTCTCTCTCTCTCTCTCTCTCCCCCTCCCCCCTGTCTGTGTGTGTGTACATGTATATATGAGTTTCAATTCAAACGATTCCATGAAGAAAAATTGTGTACTGCATCCAAATCTGCCAATAATTGTCTGGCAGATTCCCTAAGCCTGTGCAAAACCATATGCACTAAAAGTAAAAATCTGTGACTCAACTGAAAGACAAATTCATGACCCATGCCTTATCAGCATGGCTATGCAACCAACTGAGCTATGGGCCAAAAAAGTGGCACACATGTTAACACATCTGTGCATGCACAATGACCTGCTGATGTGTGCATGTCTGAAAACTACAACAGAATTAAACGTATCACACTGTGTATACACAAACATTGCATCTCTGAGCGAGCCAACCATTTTTCAGACATTCAAGTCTACCTTCTTTAATGTTTAGCCTTCAGTTTAGCCAAGGCCACAGTGCTCAGTGAACTCTATCACCTGAATCACACTAATTGATACTACAAACTCAACCATGTCTGAAATCAGCAAAGCCTTCCTATGAAAATAATCCTGCAAAACGAGTAACTACATTCATTTTTGAGGAAAAGAGTTAAGACCTGTCTGACCATGCAGGTCTGAAATGCATGACTATCATTACCAATAATAATGTTGTTTCACGGGTATGCCTTATAGCCTTTAAAGTGTAGGCCTACATCATGCAAATCATTCTGAAAGGTAGCAGACTTCCCCAAAGGATCCAACCCTTGAATTACTACTATGACTGGTTTTACACTATAACCATCAAAACCATACTCAGCGAATGACAATCAACCTTTACCATTCTCACTGTTAATATACTTCCTTACACATGAGTTCATAAGAACCAAAAACATTAGTCCCCCAAAAGTGTAGCCCTAGTGTCAACACTTTCCTTTCTGAGAAACAGTCTCCACACAGCAAGTACCAATGTAATGTCTAATGATGTGTAAGCCAAAAGTAACAAGGTTGCATATAGTGGCACTACAAAATAACGTCTCTTCCTTCAGACCTCCTTTACCCGTACCCAACCCAACTCAACCACCCACTCATTTTTCATTCTTCCAACAAAATCAGAAACTAAACTACTGTTGTAGCTTCTTCTGTATAGGTTACAAGCAAACTGACCTTAATTAAATGATGTGTAATACAACATGAGAAAACAGTTAAAGTGCAAAATTTTCTTATTTGACATTTTTACATTTTTTGTAGTTTAAACTCATAGATAAGTACCAAAACATGCAAAAGAATGGTTCAACCAAGTTGATCTATCTCTATTAATAGTTTGTTTTCATAGTCATTCCAAAGTACAACTAGTTAGTATTTAAAGTAGGACTGGAAGCTATCTAAAATAAATTTTCAGAAATTTTTTTAAAAAGAGTCTGATTCTGCGCCATACACAGTGAGTCCAAATGATTTGGAGAACAGCACTATAAAGAAAGATTTATCATCATCATCATCATGATCATCATCATCATAACAATAATAATAACACCATGTAATTTTTCAGTGAATAGCTGTCTTTAGCCTGGTTATCTTATGCTGCATCATGTATTTTCAAACTGTTTTCTAATAAATTGTGTCTTCATCAACAGGTGCACAGGACACATGTAGACTTACCGACAAATGCTTGAACCTGAAGTATGATGGCAAGAGCCACCATCAGCTGCCGTAATAATCGCATATCACTAATTCAAGTACAGTAATCCCACCAGCAGGTTTCATGCTACTGTCTTACAAACCTGAAAAAAAAGAGAGAAATATAAAATATACAACAATTCATCCTGAGACACTGTTTATATAAATGTTCTTACAATCATTAATGCCATCCAAATGTGAATCAACTGTCATGTTAAAAGTAAAACAAAACTCTGTTTCTTGTTCATTTGTTTGTTTGCTTGTTTGTTTGTTTGCTTGTTTGGGGTTGGTTGGTGTGTGTGTGTTGTTGTGTGTGTGTGTGTGTGTGTGTGTGTGTGTGTGTGTGTGTGTGTGTGTGTGTGTGTGTGTTGTGTGTGTGTTGTGTGTGTGTGTGTTGTGTGTGTGTTGTGCGTGGTGTTGTGTGTTGTGTGTGTTGTGTGTGTGTGTGTTGTGTGTGTGTGTGTGGTGTGTGTGTGTGTGTGTGTGTGTTGTGTGTGTGTGGTGGTGTGCGGTGCGTGCGTGCATGCGCGCGCGAGCGAGCGTGTGTTTGTGTGCGTGTGCGCACGCGCATGCTGTATCACTACCTGAAGAAGCCTTTTCGCCATGCCTCTCAATCCAAACCCCCAAAATACCAATGTATCAGATTCATTCCATCACAGACTCAGTGACAGGGACTGCACAGGAGCCCTCAATATCAAGACAACATGAGACCACCTCAGCTAATGTAACTAGAACACCCTCTGCTATGCTTCTAACTCAGTAACTGGCTAGAGAGATGACAACATGAAGTAACCCAATGCACAGGTTGATAAAGGAAATCAAAACAATACCCCTGGCACAGACCCATTGAGGACAGGAAATCAAAACAGTACCCCAGGCATACACTGATAAGAGGAAATCGAAACAGATCACAAGCGAGAGCAAAGCACAAAGGCCACAGAATTTAGGAAATAATTTAAGACATTTTAACAATACTGGGATAATTTATCAATGTGTCATTATTAAGTAAATAATTTAAGACATTTTAACAATACTGGGATAATTTATCAATGTGTCATTATTAAGTATAACAATAACAATGTTATGGAGTTTCATGTCAGATTGGTACTCAGAGACAAGTTACTCTACATTTTACTGGCCTTAAACCAGTCTCAGAAACACAGTCACCTAGAGTGTTTGTCAGGAAACTTGAGCAACACCTAAATAAATGGCACATATTTGCATGAAGCATATGGCAACAAACTCAGCTTGGTGTAGAAGCTGCCAAGATCTGGGAAAATCCCACAATGGACTGATGGGGATTCAAACCCACAACATTCTAGTTGTAGGTCAGTCTACTATGGTAATGAAAACATTTTGCTTGAAGCTGTACTGGGTTCAAAGACTGTTTTTGACTTTATAACTACTATGGTCATGAAAACATTTTGTTTGAAGCTGTCCTGGGTTCAAAGACTTTTTGACTTTATAACACTATCAATACTTATTTGATGTCAGATAAATATTACTGCTTTCATGAAAGAACTGAAACATAACATATATGAAACTGAAAATGACAACGTTAAAATCAATGGCAACTATCCAAATGCTACACAGACTGCCTATGACATTTTGTGATTTTTGATTCCATAGCTTTACTTATTGAATTTCTGAATATTATCTTACATGAGAATTCCCTCATCCCACCTCAGTAAAAACAATCAGTAGAATCATTGTGTGTGTGTATGTGAGTGTTGTGCATGTGTGGGTATCTATGCTTGTGTGTGTGCATGGAGTGTGGCTAGTCATGTGTGTGCATGTGTGCATGCGTGAGTGTGTATACATAAGTGTGTATTCAACCATAAAGTTGCTAATCTGTAAGGCACACAGCTAATTAGGATGGGTGCATTAGAAGAGTCCTCATAATTATTGTTATTATTATTACTACTATTACTACTACTACTACTTTCTTCTTCAAATTTGTTGATCAGAGAAAATGATGCTCACATTAGAGCACTTTCACTCAATGCCTGTCTTAGAATATGTGTTGTGTGTGTGTGTGTGTGTGTGTGTGTGTGTGTGTGTGTGTGTGTGTGTGTGTGTGTGTGTGTGTGTGTGTGTTGTTTGTTGTTGTGGTGGTTTGTTTGTTTGTTTGTTTGTTTTTTGTTGTTGTGTGTGTGTGTGTGTGTGTGTGTGTAGTGTGTGTGTGTGTTGTGTGTAAGTGTAGTGTGTGTGGTGTGTGTGTGTGTAGTGTGTGTGTGTGTGTGTGTGTGTGTGTGTGTGTGTGTGTGTGTGTGTGTGGTAGTGTGTGTGTGTGTGTACACCACTGTGTCTGAAACCTTGCATGCATGTTGTGTGGATGTTAATGTTTGTTTATTTGCTGGATGTCACCATTTGTTTCTTTTTTGCTCTCCTTGTCTACTTTTGTGAGTGTGTGCTTGTTTACTGTGTGTGTGTTCTAGTGAGACAGAGTGTGTGTGTGTGTGTGTGTGTGTGTGTGTGTGTGTGTGTGTGTGTGTGTGTGTGTGTGTTGTGTTGTGTCGTGTGTCTGTGTGTCTGTGTGTCTGTGTGTGTGGTGTGTGTGTCCATCTTTCGTGCATGTCTGTATCTGACTCAGTCTGAGTCTGCGGCTGTGTGGCTGTCAATATGAGTGTGTGTGCACAAACATTATTCAAGTATATGATGTGTGCAAGCGTGGGATTCCATATTTGTATGCTTGCTTATGTGTGTTTACATGATGACAAGTTAGAATGCACATATGTTTTGCGTGTTGGTACAGATACACACACACACATATAGAGATATACATTATAATGTATATAAAAACAAAAACAGTATCTCTTCCTCCCTCTCACACACACACACACACAAACCACACATACATATATATACATGTGCATGCCCTTTTCATACTTAAACTGTATGTGTGCATATGCCTGTGAGCATGTCTGTCTCTTTCAGCCTTTGTATGCATGTGTGTGTGCGCGCGTGTGCATATGCGCATTACCTGTCCATTTGTCACTCTTTCTATTATCATTCCCTAGGTCTCAACGTAACTGTGTCATGGACTCTGTGTCTGTCTGTGTGTGTGTGTGTGTGTGTGTGTGTGTGTGTGTGTGTGTGTGTGTGTGTGTGTGTGTGTGTGTGTGTGTGTGTGCGCGTGCATGGTGTGTGCGTGCGTGCTGTGTGTGTGTGTGTGTGCGGCATGTGTGTGTGTGTGTGCGGCATGTGTGTGCATATGCGTGTGTGAGTGAGTGTGCATGTGTGTGTGTGTGTGTGTGTGTGTGTGTGTGTGTGTGTGTGTGTGTGTGTGTGTGTGCTGTGCATGCACACATGTTCGTGTGTATGTGTTATGTGTGAATACAAGGGAGTCCACCTATAACGAACCTGCCTACTTTCTTCTCCTGCCCTCTTATAAGATACTGTCTACAATGAACTAAATCTGCTAACATGCATAACGAACTTCTCTCTGAATAAATAAGGTGTTATTTCTCAGAGGCCAAGCTTGCAACAGTCTTGCCCTCTGATGAAAAAGCAGTCACGACTGATACATCCTACAAAAAATAGTACAATGCATAAATAGCAAAGCCATAGTGCTAAATTTCTCATCAAGGAGATCTACTGTCATACAATTGGTTATGCAGGTGAAGTATCGTCAACAGGTTTGTGTCCATGCCATGTGTGTGTGCATGCATGTGTGTTTCTTTATAATGGATACTTCAATAACTGAGCTGATAATCATCACAATGATGCCATACAAAATGAGAAATGTTGTGAACAACATCAGAATTTCACTAGCAGGGCATCAAACAATCAGCAACATGTAAGGTCCATCTCTTTTTAATTTCATTGTGGACACACTCCATTGTATCATCTATTGCAGAAACTAGCCTGTATGCATGCTTGTATCTGTGTCGGCTTGTAGGCACAGTAGTATATTAGAGCATTCATGTATGTGTGTGCATATGTTGTGTGTGTGTGTGTGTGTGTGTGTGTGTGTGTGTGTGTGTGTGTGTGTGTGTGTGTGTGTGTGTGTGTGTGTGTGTGCGCGTGCACGTGCGCGCACAATGCATCACTGCATGTGTGCATGCATGTGAGTGTTTTTTAATCACTCTCTCTAGTGTTAGTCTGTTGGTCACATTATCTTTCCTACATTAAATGTCTGGAAAAACAAAACCTGACAGGTCATGAATGCATGAATTATACAGAAAAGAATGTACCAACATCAAGATTACACTGACAAACAAGGTCATATGAGCATTTTTACTAACAAAACATATATTAATGTTACAACTGTATTTCACATATATCTTAAGATCAATGTGAAGCAAACTTGACTGCTTCTGCTGCTGCTGATGATGATGATAATGATAGTAGTAATAACAGAATGTCTAATTCTCAATTATCAATAACAAACTTTTGTCCAAAAGAATAAATACTATTTGAGTTCGGTGGCACTACTACTAGTACAGTAGTAGTACTAAAAGGATTGGTAGTAGGAGTGTAATAATAGTTAATATCTAACTCTCACTTATCATTAAAAATACATTTTTGTAGAAAAGAATGAATACTGTTTTTAAGTTAAACATTGTTTTGAAAGAGAAGATAATACTAAATGTGAATAAATTTATATTTTCTGCTGTTTACCAACTAGAATGTAAATTGTAATGGGAAAAAATCTGTTCTGTAAGCAAATGAAAAAGAATGGAAAACAAGTCTGTTGCAGTGTTTCTGTCTCATATCAGCATTGTGCCAGACACTCATAATGTCATATCAATTTTTTAAAACAGTAGCCTACATTCTTGTAGATCTCATACTAATAGTAACAGAAGATCTAGTTGTAGTTGCATTGAAGTGGTAGCAGATAAAGCAATAGAACAAGCAATAGTTGCAGCAGCTGTAATACTACTACAGTGGTAGGCCTTCGAGCACACCTGCACGGTTGCAGCATGAGCATTTCCATCCTGTCTTAGTATCAGTTTGTCTTGTCAGATTGTACAATCAAAAATGGCACTATTTTATACACCTGCTACAGCTTATAATGTAGTATTCATTTATCATCATTTTTTTTTTGCAGAAACAAACACTATACAGGGCCTATGCATTATTTTGTATGTCAATCCTGAATGTGTTGGAATCTGACAAGTAATCGATGTGATTCCACGCCAAACGTGATATTCCAGTGCCATCGCTACAAGTACATCGTAACAACGATCGTTGTCCGGAATACAACTTCAGCAGACTTATGCGATAACTAAATAATTATAAAACTATTACCTCCTCTGCATTTGAGACAGTCCCACTGTTCGAATTCATCCCAATATCCACTTCTGTCACAAGACAAGAATCTTTGCCGGCACTCCTCGCGCCTGTGATACTCATACTGGTTCATTCATTCATTCATGTCGTCTGCGTCAAACATAAACACAGGCTTGTCTACCGAAGTTTTCTGCTTTATAAAGCAGTTTCCTTTGCAATCACACGTTGAAACGCTTCACGGTCCTTCCTTTATTGTATCTGTGGACCAACAGGAGGTATGATGACACTCACATAGCAGAATAATTAAACGGAAACGATCGAGAATAAAATATACACACTCACCTACTGCCTCAGACAGGAGCCATTTTCCATTGAAGTAATTTCTTCCGGTCACGTGACATTTCATTGCTCGCGATGGCCTCGTCTTCAACTTTCGATTCTAAATGAAGACGACGATTTCAAAAATAACAATAATAATCATCTCTTTCAAATGTTCATATAGATCCGTGCAGACTTAAACGGGAAAACAAAAATTACATCTTGCCAGTTATAATGCTCTTGCTTGCATTTGAAAGTTTGAAAAATCCCCAAGCCGAGATGTGTGAAGACCTGCAAGATACTTGAACACGCTTCTTGTGGAAACACCTGCAGAAATTCAGACATGCACGCTAAAGATCCTGTATATAATGTCAATGGCTGGCTTAGGGAAACATGAAAATATCAAGTGACGCTGCATGCACGCCCACCGAAGACAGAGAATGCACGCGCGCGCACACACACACACACACACACACACAAACACACATACACACATACACACACACACAGATACACACACACTGGTTGATATTAATTCGTCAACTCGAATATTGATAAAACTTTTGATCTATATGTTCTATTGTTTGAATACATTGCTGACTAACAGCAAAACTAAAAATCGTTTCAGGACTTTCAAAGGAAGATGTCTTCAGCAGATCCTGAAAGTTAGGTGGAAGCGATATTGTCATGGAGGTGGAAGAATTGGAGATGGAGGTAGCTGGGCCAGGTCCTCAGAATGGACAACACCAGACACTCTAACACCGTTCCACCATGAGCACCACCAGGGAAAAGAAAACAGGGCAGGACATGAGACTTTGTACATCTTCAGCTTTGAAGATGATGGAAGACTTATAGATATTGCTCAGTCTGTTGAATGCATGTTGCTGCTATTACAATTTTTTGCAGGTTTCCTTCTTACTTGTTGTTGTCTACAGAGATGAGGCTTCCCAGATATTTAAACTTTTCTGCTTCTAGCTCCTGTCCTCTAACTGTGGTCTTCTCTGTGCTCATGGTCTTCAGTTTCATGGTTTTGGTTTTTCCTGGATTGAGGCCACCTGATCATGCAGTATTATCCGCTCTATCTGTCTCTTTCTGGGTCCGTCTGGGAATTTGAGGCCACCTGATCATGCAGTAGTATCCGCTCTATCTGTCTCTTTCTGGGTCGTCTGGGAATTTGAGGCCACCTGATCATGCAGTATTATCCGCTCTATCTGTCTTTTCTGGGTCCTCTGGGAATTTGAGGCCACCTGATCATGCAGTATTATCCACTCTATCTGTCTTTTTCTGGGTCCGTCTGGGAATTTGAGGCCAACTGATCATGCAGTATTATCCGCTCTATCTGTCTCTTTCTGGGTCCTTCTGGGAATTTGAGGCCACCTGATCATGCAGTATTATCCGCTCTATCTGTCTTTTTCTGGGTCCGTCTGGGAATTTGAGGCCACCTGATCATGCAGTATTATCCGCTCTATCTGTCTCTTTCTGGGTCCTTCTGGGAATTTGAGGCCACCTGATCATGCAGTATTATCCGCTCTATCTGTCTTTTTCTGGGTCCGTCTGGGAATTTGAGGCCAACTGATCAGGCAGTATTATCCGTTCTATCTGTCTTTTTCTGGGTCCGTCTGGGAATTTGAGGCCACCTGATCATGCAGTATTATCCGCTCTATCTGTCTCTTTCTGGGTCTTCTGGGAATTTGAGAGCAGGCCTATACCGTATTAAAGTCATATCTTTCAACCGTTTGATGCGATCCCAAACTATTCTCCCGGGGCTGGTAGCTGGTTACTTTCCTCATCATCCAGTCGACGACAACAAGAAAGAGTACAGGCAAGATTATGCAGCTTTGTCCAACTCCGATTCTGAATTGGAATTACTCTATCTGTTGACCATCGTGTCTTCACACATCACACAATGCCTGCGTGCAGTCTCTCAATACGTTGATGATCTTGCATGCTTAGAGAGCCATCTACTTCTCGTGGTTTTTTTTTCTTCTCAGAATGAATGGTGGTGTATCTTATCAAAGGCTTTCTCAAAATCGGTTACGTTGATGTCAAGAGAGGATTTCTAACTGACGATTGTTTCACCACTATCTCATGACAAAGATCTGGTCAGCGAAACATCTCCCAATCCGGAAGCTTGATTGTTCTTCTCCTGTTTCTCAAAAAAAGAAATCTTGATTGCTGTAATAAGAAACTACATACACTTCCCCAAATACTAAAAAGATTCTCTCTCTCTCTCTCCTCTCCTCTCCTCTCTCTCTCCCCTCTCCTCCTCTTCTCTCTCTCTCTCCCTCGTCTCTCCTTTACTCCCTCTCCTCCTCTCTCTTTTTTCCTCTCTCTCCCTTTCTCTCTCTTCCTCTCTCTCTTTCCCTTTTCTTCTCCCTCTCTCTTCCTCTCTCTCTTCCCTTTCTCTCTCCCTCTCTCTCTTCATCCCATCTCCTCTTGCTCTCTCTCTCCCTCTCTTCCCCTCTCTCCTCCTCTCTCCCTTCCCTCCCTCCCTCCCTCTCTCTCCTTCTCTCTCTCTCCCCTCTTCCCCTCTCTCTCCTCTCCTCTCTCTCCCTCTCTCTCCCCCTTTCTCTCTCTCCCTCTCTCTCCCCTCTCTTTCTCGAACTTTTGTGCTAAAATCTGGTTCTACCTTTAGTATGTCAGCTGTGAATCTATCTTCTGGTGCTCTGATGCCTTCGTTTGTTGGCTTCTTCATGTCCTGGTGACTTTGTTTTTTTTTTAACCCGGTTTCATTCTGACTTTTGTTCTGCTGCCCCATCCAAAGGGTATTGTCTATCGAGATTTTTGGTTTGAAAATATTCTTCCCATCTGCGAAGCTGACATTGTTCTTGTTTGTGCGGGTGTTACCATTTTCGTCCTTAACTACCATAGATGCTTTGTTCATAATCTCAATGGGGATATTTGTATCTCGTACATTGTTCTGGTGTCTCCTTTTTCTGCTGCTTCTTGCGGTTTTTAGCTGGTTCACTGATTACTGTCTTTTGTCCTGTCTAATGCTCTTCTTCACTTCCACATACTCTGTTCTCTGTTTCTCTGCCATGCCTTCTTCCTGAAGAAATGGCCATTGATGCTCAGCCTTTGACACAAGTCCCCATGACTTCTCGGTTTTCAATGCTTTTTGTTGTTATGAACAATGCTCCAGGATGATCTTGCTGATGTTATGGAAGAGTTCTTTCCCTTCTTGGCATTGCACATTTAGATCATCTGCAGACAAATCTTATAAAGCCTGATATATGTTTGTTTGTTTTTTTTGTTTTTTGGGATTGTTTTTTTTTTCTGAAAATATTCGTGCCTGTTTGGTTCGTGTTTGTGTGGGCGCTCGTGCACTGTAGGTGAGATGTCTGTATATGAGTGTTTGTGCATGTTTATGTGTGTGTACGTACCAACTCACGGGGTTTCGTGTGTGCATGCGTTTCATGCTGCGTGTGTGTTTGTCACTGTGTGTTTGTCTGTGCCAACAATGTGTTCATGCATGCGTGTGTTTAGAGTACCAATATGTTTGTACGCGTGAGCGCGTGTGTGTGTGTGTGCGTGCGGGAACGCGTGCGTGTGTCAGTGTAAGTCTGCCTATACACCTATATGCATGCTTGCTTGAGCGTGCGTTTGCCTATGTATGTATGTATGTATGTATGTATGTATGTATGTATGTATGTATGTATGTATGTATGTATGTGTATGTATGTATGTATGTATGTGTATGTAAGTATGTGTGTATGTATGTATGTATGTATGTATATATGTATGTATGTGTATGTATGTATGTATGTATGTATGTATGTGTGTTTGTATGTATGCATGTATGTATGTATGTATGTGTATGTATGTGTGTATGTATGTATGTATGTATGTATGTATGTATTGTATGAATGTATGTATGTTTGTACGTATGTCTGTATGTACGTACGTATGTATGTATGTATGTATGCTTGTATGTCTGTATGTATGTACGTACATGTGTGTGTGCGTTCGTGTGTGTGTGGTTGTGAAAACAATATGCATCAGCAATGATTTCCCTAATACACTTGAAGAAGACTCACTGCCACTGCCAAATTCGTAGGTGCGGCAAGTGCAACCTAACGGGTAGTCGAGAATGCATGGATAGGCTAAATGGATATATCCGCGTGTGGGAGGAGTGGTAGGTAGGGGGTGGGGTGGTGGTGGGGTTTGGGGGGAGTGAGGAGCACAACAAACCATTTTATGGGTAGGTGGGGTGGGTGAGTGTGTGGGGTGGGGGGATGAGGGCCACAACAAAACCATAACACAAAAGAATGTTTTCGCAAAGGATTTCACAGCTGACCAATCGTCAGTACATGTACGTATTAGTAATCTGGTTAGTGCGTTGGACTGACGACTGAGTGAACGTACGTTCGTGGGGTCCAGTCCCAGTCATCCCCCAGAATATCAATGTGTCAATTTTCAACTTCGCTGGGTACCAACCTACCTTCGACACGACTGTGCTGTAGGCGCAGTTTAACCCTTTGACCCCGCACCCTGTCCACCCAGCATACCGCACTGTCAACCAGGCTAGCAAAGCAAAAACTTAAACCCTTTGACTCCTTCACCCTATCCACCAGCTTCCTGCAGGAAGCTGGTGGATAGGGTGAGGGAGTCAAAGGGTTAAGTTTTTGCAGTTGGTGGATAGGGTGCAGGAGTCAAACAGTGCAGACAGAGTGGAGTCACCTAGCATCAAGCCCCTCCACGCCCCATTTGGGCGAGCAAGGGGAGAGGAAAGTGTGGGTCCCGTCAGTGACAGAGTGAAGGCCTGTCCCCTCCCCATGCTCGATTGAAAAGTTTGTGTTTTTATACAAGATGGACGAAGAAATACTTCAGTGGATGATGTTATATTGGTTGAGAAAACGAACTCTGAACAGACGCCGTTACTGGGTTCACAAAATTCACCAACGGCGTAGTAAATACGGTGAATATCATCATTTAATGGAGCAGGTCCTTTCAGATGAGGAAAAATGTCTGTCATATATTCGGATGAGGCCTTCTACGTTTCAACTTCTCCTGGACAAAGTCGGGCCGTATTTGGAAAAGAGGACCACCAACTTCAGAAAACCATTATCACCAGAGGAACGTTTGATCATCACATTGAGGTAAGTGATACGATAAGCAGATGAAATATTTTTTATATAACTATGACAAGACAAAAACTTGGCCAAAGCATCACGAAATCAACAAAAACGATAAAAAGCAAAAGGTGTTTATTAACACTGCTGAAATAAAGGTATCAATCCAATGAAAGATAGAAAATTGTGACAATCACACATTATTTAAGTTTTACATTGTAAATATTTCAAAGGGCAAAACTGAACATTTACAGCACAAAATGTAATATTTCTGATGAATTGTAACTTGATCAAGAATACACTATGCATACATTCAAAGAGACCTAATTATAAGTATGATCATGCAAGGTCTTGCAATTCTTTTTCACTAAAGATTATTCATGGGAAACTGTACTTTCAATAAAACAAATGAACTAAATGAAACAGTGGGAATTACATTGCCATGCCACATCTTGCAACTGTTTTTGATTAACTTATAATATGACAGTTTGACTCTGCAAACATTTTGTGAACAATGAAAAGAATTACATATGTCGTTTGCTGAATTATTAAGCAAAGATTGATCTCTGAAGCTTGAAAGAAATTACTGATATGTAACGTATTGGTATTCCTCATATTGACTAGGACTTTGCATGTATGGTGTCTGTGGGCTATATGACAGTTGGCGTTGTGCTGGATCAGAAGAACTGCATTGGTATGCACTGGTGTTTGAAGGTGGTGTTTGGTGGACTCGATTATGCTGACTGTCGGTGGCCTTTTTAATATACTTCAAAACAACCATATGGATTTCAGCCTGACATTCCATTTTGTCCACTGTATTCAGCAGCTTCATTTTGGGGATAAGATTCTTAAAGAAACATTCATCTTCATCTGTTTCTTTTTCTACTTTCTTAGTGCCCAAACGCTGTGCTGCTTTCAGCATTTCAGACTCGAATTCTGATTGTCGTGCTCTGTGTTGTGGAAATAACTTTGGTCTGCATGGACGAGGATTTGCTTTGGCCTGAGGTTGAGAATCGGATGTTGGGTGGTTTCCAGAATGATCGTGAGTATTGATTTCATTTGTGGCCACAGTGGGTAGGGGAGTAGGTGTAGGTGTGTCAGCATATTGTGAAGAAGGAAAGGATGATGCACTGGCTTGAGACATGTTGTCCACATCATCCAAGGAGTCCTCATCAGACGTCACCGGCAGCACGTTACTTGTGGTGTTTCTGTCGCTGAGGTAAGGCAAGATGAAGAGCATGCGGTCGTACATGTACCATTTTTTTTTCTTGCCTCCTGCAGATCCAGATTTGCATGTTGTCATTTCACGATGACTTTTTTGGAAGTAATCACGTAGCTTTTTCCACCGCTTTCGAGCCTCGTCATCTGTGAAACAGACAATAGTGATAGAGTTTATTAGTTTTTCTACTCTCAGTTTTATAAAACCAGGGTGTAGTTTACGATGGGAACTAGAAATGGTGTCTGTGTATCTGCTGTGTGTGTGTGTGTGTGTGTGTGTGTCTGTGAACAAAATTTTTATTTGACCAAAACAGGCTCGCCATCTTGTTATTTACTGACAATGTTTATTATATCATTCTCAGGTATCTTGCATCTGGAGAAAGCCATGTTTCCCTTTCTTTTCATTTTCGGGCTGGCATCTCAACGGTTCGGGACATTGTTCAAGAAACTTGCCAGGTCTTGTGGAGAGTGCTTCAGAAAGAAGTAATGCCAATGCCAGACAAGCAGCAGTGGATAAAGATTGCAGCTGATTTCGGCACAAGATTTGATTTCCCTCACTGCCTTGGTGCCATTGATGGAAAACATATCCGCATCAAAAAGCCAAACAATTCAGGGTCAAAATTTTACAACTATAAAGGATTTTTCTCTATAGTCTTGTTAGCTGTCACAGATGCAAGTGGCAAATTTGTCATTGTTGATGTAGGTTCTTGTGGTGGCAATAGTGATGGTGGAGTATTTTCTCGCTCAGCCTTTGGTAAGCGACTTCTTGCGAATAAGCTGGATCTACCTAATGAAGCTCTCATTCCTGGAACAAACATTACGATTCCATATGTCTTTGTGGCCGATGATGCCTTCCCACTTCGGGAGAACATAATGAAGCCTTTTCCACTTCGTCAGCTGACACCAGAAAAAGAAATGTTCAACTACCGTTTGTCGCGAGCAAGGAATTCTGTCGAGTGCTCTTTTGGAAAACTTGCTCAGATGTGGAGAATTCTATTTCGCCAAATGGACGGGCAGCCTCAGTCTGCTACAAATGTGGTGAAGGCGATCACGGTTCTTCACAATTTTATATTGATACAAGAGCCAGAACGATCTACCGTCGTCAATACTGATTCTGATGCGACTGAGCCAGACACACCAATTCACAGGCGGATGCAATCAACACGAAGCAGGGCCTCAAAGAATGGCATGCGAATTCGTGAAACACTAATGAATTACTTCAATTCTACTGAAGGAAAACTGCCATGGCAAAACGAAAGATGTTTTGGGGTTAATCTAATTTGAACTAAAACGCTATCAGGACGAGAGAGAGAGAGAGACAGAGAGAGAGTACAAAATGGTAATGATGACTCGATATGATTTCATAGTTTCACTTACGGTATGTCATTTATTTATATTATTTATTTATCATCATCATCATTATTATTTTTGTTATTATTATTACATCCAATAATCTCAAGTGAACTAATAAAGCAAAGCATCTTTTTACTCACCCGTGCATCCCACTTCCTCTGCAATCTTTTTCCATTCGCTGTTGATATGGTTTCTATTGCTGTTACCAGGGCTCGTCTTGTCGTATATACTTGTTCTCTTCTCCACTGCATTTATTAAAGCATCAATTCGTTCGGCATCCATCTTGGCTATAATGTAAAGTTTCTTGATGCCGTACGGAAGAACGATCTGTTTTGACCAAACCCTTTTTGTATTGTGTGCAAGACGTAAGTGGATGTGTTCACACACGTTGGAGTTTGCTGACAGAAGGCGCGCGAAATTTTAGTGCTGCAGTAAAATTCACGCACCAACCTTTTTTGGGGCTAGATGGTGACTGGCGTCAAAACGGGGAGGTGAGAGGTTAGTGACTCTACTCTGTCGCTCGCAATGTATTTCCTGTGTAGTAAATCTAGCGCTCCCCAAATTGGGGTCCGGCTGGAAAAAGGTGCGGGGAAAGTGACTCCACTCTGTCTGCACGTAAAGGGTTAATTAAAAGACTGGGTCAACATGGTCGAGTGTCACTGACATTAGTAAAAAAGCGTCTTTGAAAGTGGGTAGATATTCCTGATGTCGAAAAGTTCTCTATCATCGTGTTTTGAATTTGAAAGAAAAGGTATAAGTTTGACAACGTGTTGTAAATTTGGGAAATATGTTGCAAATATGTTTGATGAAGGGTTTTTGTTTGTTTGTTTGTTTTTTTGTTTGTTTGTTTGTTTGTTCGTTCGTTTGTTCGTTTTGTTTGTTCGTTTGTTTTGTTTGTTTTGTTTGTTTTGTTTGTTTG
>JAPXFY010000018.1:69720328-69722828 GCA_030674185.1 Monoplex corrugatus
TTTAGCTGAATACGAAAACAAACAGCAACAATCGATCTCAAATGATACATGGAAGAATACTGCAATTTTTTACATACATTTTGAACGGTAAGTTTTATCATTTGTTGTGACACAAACTGTTCATCTGAATGTTCATGAAATCGAGTCCATGAGGCTGATTCGAGCAAGTTGCAAGCTTCTTTTACGGAGGTATGAACATGTAATTCTTTAGCATTATCAGCATTCTGGGCGCCTTCGTTGCCGTGAAGACCAACGTGAGAAGGCACCCAGCATAAATTGATATCTGTACCTTTGACCCTTAAACGATGTATAAGATGATTTGCCTCAGTAATTAAATCAGGTCTTGCGTCGGCATTAAAAGACCGTAAGGCATATAATACAGATTTTGAGTCATCAAAGAGAACTACTTTGAAAGACATGGTTTAAGATTTACTAGATAATGCAATGCTTGATTAATAGCGACTAATTCCGCTGTACATGTAAAGATAGATAAGTTTGCCCCAACGAAAAATGACTTTTTTATCTTAAATTTGGAACATAAAATGCTGCTCCAGCACATTTATTTTCTAAGACTGATCCATCGGTAAAAATGCGAAGGTGGGTACGGTATTTTTCATCGATGTGTTCTCTTGCTGTGGATATCGAAATGTTGACGTTTTCAGATTTCTGAGCGTCTGTATAATCAATATCAAAAGAGGCTTTTTGCATTTGCCATGTAGGGATAGACGTTGTTGATGGTGTCTCAGCTATTTCATCCATATTTATGTTAGACTGTTTGACCAAGTCAGATATGTAAGTTGCAACAGTCATTTGTGATGAAATGCTTTTTGCTCGCTTTGGAAAGTCAACATCAGACCTGATTTTAATTTCCTTACTCACAAAATTGTCCGTTTGTGAAGTAGTTCTAACTGCAAATTCTGCTGTCGCTAGCTCACGATAGTTGTTCAGAGGCAGAATTCCAGCAACTTTGTACGTTTCCAGATTAGAGGCATGAGTAGGGACACCTAGAGCAATTTTAATACTTTTGCAGTCTAAGCTTTGTATCTTCTTTAATAAATATTTTGGTGCACTGAAGAACACTTCTTGCGCATAGGATAATTTAGATCGTACAAGTGCTGTTGATAGATGAATTAGTATGTTCGTATCCATTCCCCAAGGTAATCGGCTTATTATCTTTAGAAAATTTAGGGCTTTTCTTGCTTTTGTTGAAATATAATCAAAATGGACATTCCAGTTTAATTTCGATGTCATAAAGACTCCCAGAAATTTTACAACCTGTTTGTAATGTAACACTTCACCAAGCAATCTGAAAGTAGACAAGTTACTTAAAGTACCACCAGAATTAAATAGCATCATGTTAGTTTTTTCCGCTGACAACGACAGACCATTTTCTAACATATAGTTTCCAAGATTATCAAGATCAGATTGATACAATTTCCTAATGTAATTCTGTGCTCTCTGTGGAGTTATCTTTTTTAAAGTAATATTCATCCAAATACATATATCATCAGCATACTGTGCCAAAACAACACGATTTGAGAGTGCTTTAGGAAGATCCTGTATAAGGATATTAAATAAAAGCGGTGCTATCACTGAACCTTGTGGAATTCCCATATCAAGATGTCGTGAAGTAGAATAACTAGTTCCCACTCTTGCCTGAATAGTTCTATTGGCTAAAAAAGACTTTATATAATCATACATATTGCCAGATAAACCAATGGATTTCAGCTTGTACAATAAACGCGTATGCCAAACTTGATCGTAAGCTTTTTTCACATAAAAAAATGTAGCTAAAAGACTTTTTCTGCGGGCAAACTGTTTCTTGATGTGAGTGGTAAGTTTAACCAGGTGCTCAACTGTAGATCTCCCTTTTCTAAAACCAGCCTGATTTACTGGAATAACGTTATTTTTATCACAGTAATGTACAAGTCTGTTTAATACCAATTTTTCCAATAGTTTGCTCGTATGGGACGTTAAAGCAATAGGTCTGTAACTGTTTTTATTGTTTTTAGGCTTTCCTGCTTTTAATACTGGTATAACAACAGACGTTTGCCATAATTGTGGTATAGTTCCACCAACCCAGCATTTCTGAAAAATTTTGTGTAAAAAAATAATATAGTTTTCTGGAAGATGTTTAATCATTTCAGTTGAAACTGCATCGACACCTACCGAACTCCTTTTGTTGTGTAGAGACAAGATAATGTTTTTTAACTCTTCTAAGGTGATTGGAGAATTAAACCAGCGATCATTCTGAGTATTGGATCAGTGTAGATAGGGTTGTTAGCTGCCATTTCCCTGTAGTGTTTGCAGGTAGGAGTCAAACCATCTACTTTACTATTTTGGGCAAAAAGTTCCACAAAAGATTCAGCTTTGTCCATGTCGGAAAGAAATTTGTGACTTGTATCAATCATTATTGGACACCTAGGTAAGTTGGCTCCATTTTTCATTTCATTCATTTTTGTCCAGACTTTATGGAAATCCTTGAAATCTGAAATTTCTT
>JAPXFY010000018.1:69730328-69750328 GCA_030674185.1 Monoplex corrugatus
GTTATCATCATCATCATCATCATTATCATTATTCATGTGCCCTGCCGCATGGCGTTAGCGATCATTTCCCTCCATATGAATCTATCCCTCGTCGCTGCAAGTACGTCTCCTGCCTTCTCTATCCTCAGCCACCTTGATAGTCAGTCCAGTATTTTCTACCTGGGTCTACCTGGTGTTCTCTTTCCCTCCAACTTTCCTGTTGTGACCAGGTGCTCTAATGCCCCTTTCCTCATAAAATGTCCTATAAATGTTGTTTGTCTTTTCTTAATCTTTGTTAAATGCTTTCTTGTGTCTGCCTCCTCCAAGACTGTCTCGTTTGTTTTCTTTGCTGCCCATGGAACGCTCAACATTCTTCTGAGAAACCACATTTCAGTTGCCTCAATTTTGTTCTGATTTTGCGTGTTGACTGTCCACGCCTCACAGCCGTACAACAGTATGATCCTATACAACATTCAAGAATTCTCTTCCTGATGTTAATTGATAGGCATCATTATCACTATTGTCATTATTGTATTTTGCGTTGTCTACCTCAAAGGCTTTTTTTGTTTAATTTTGTCTTTTTTTCTTTTTTTTTTTTTTTGCATTCTAACTGTTGCCAGGGAAACAACCCTTCTTTCCCTCTCTTGGCGCCATAACTATCTACATTTGCCTTACTTTGCCTTACTTTGCCTTACTTTACTTTACTTTACTTTACTTTACTTTACTTTACTTTACTTTACTGTACTGTACTTTACTTTACTTTACTGTACTGTACTTTACTGTACTTTACTGTACTTTACTTTACTGTACTGTACTTTACTGTACTTTATTGTACTTTACTTTACTGTACTGTACTTTACTGTACTTTATTGTACTTTACTTTACTGTACTGTACTTTACTGTACTTTACTTTACTGTACTGTACTTTACTGTACTTTACTTTACTGTACTGTACTTTACTATTTACTTTACTGTACTGTACTTTACTGTACTTTTACTTTACTGTACTGTACTTTACTGTACTTTACTTTACTGTACTGTACTTTACTGTATTTACTTTACTTTACTGTACTTTACTGTATTTTACTTTACTTTACTGTACTCTACTGTATTTACTTTACTGTACTTACTGTATTTTACTTTACTGTACTGTACTTTATGTACTTTACTTTACTGTACTGTACTTTACTGATTTACTTTACTGTACTTTACTTTACTGTATTTTACTTTACTGTACTGTACTTTACTGTATTTTACTTTACTGTACTGTACTTTACTGTATTTTACTTTACTGTACTGTACTTATTACTGTATTTTACTTTACTGTACTGTACTTTACTGTATTTTACTTTACTCTGTACTGTACTTTACTGTATTTTACTTTACTTACTGTACTTTACTGTATTTACTTTACTTTACTGTACTTACTGTATTTTACTTTACTGTACTGTACTTTACTGTATTTACTTTACTGTACTGTACTTTACTCTACTGTATTTTACTTTACTGTACTGTACTTTACTCTACTGTATTTTACTTTACTGTACTGTACTTTACTTACTGTATTTTTACTTTACTGTACTGTACTTTACTCTTACTGTATTTTACTTTACTGTACTGTACTTTACTGTATACTTTACTGTACTTTACTGTATTACTTTACTTACTTTACTTACTTTACTGTATTTACTTTACTGTATTTACTGTATTTACTTTACTTTACTGTACTTTACTGTACTTTACTGTATTTTACTTTACTGTACTTTACTGTATTACTTACTTTACTTTACTGTACTTTACTGTATTTTACTTACTTTACTTTACTTACTGTACTTTACTTACTTTTACTGTATTTTACTTTATTACTTTACTTTACGTTTTATCTGTACTTTACTTATGTACTTTACTGTACTTTACTTTATTACTTTACTGTATTTACTGTTTTACTATTTACTTACTTTACTGTACTTTACTGTATTACTTATTTTACTTATTTTACTTTACTTTACTGTACTTACTGTACTTTACTGTATTTTACCTGTATTTATTTACTTTACTGTACTTTACTTTACTTTACTGTATTCATTTACTGTACTTTACTGTACTTTTATTACTTTACACTGTATTTTACTTTACTGTATTTACTGTATTTACTTTATTTACTGTACTTTACTGTACTTACTGTATTTTTACTGTATTTTACTTACTTACTTACTTTACTGTACTTTACTGTATTTACTGTATTTACTTACTTATTTACTTACTTTACTGTACTTTACTGTATTTTACTGTATTTTACTTTACTACTTTACTGTATTACTATTTACTTACTGTACTTTACTGTACTTTACTGTATTTTACTTTACTTTACTTTACTTACGATTACTGTACTTTACTTTACTGTACTTTACTTACTTTACTGTACTTTTTTACTTTACTATTACTTATTACTTATACTGTACTTTACTTATACTTACTTTACTGTATTTACTGTATTTTACTTTACTTTACTGTACTTTACTGTACTTTACTGTACTTTTACTTACTTTTACTGTACTTTTACTGTATCTTTACTTTACTTTACTGTACTTTACTGATACTCTTACTGTACTTATTACTGTACTTTACTTACTTTACTGTACTTACTGTACTTTACTGTATTTTACTGTATTTTACTTACTTTACTTTACTTTACTTACTTTACTGTACTTTACTTTACTTTACTGTACTTACTGTATTTTACTTTACTTTACTGTACTTTACTGTATCTTACTGTACTTTACTGTATTTATGTACTTTACTGTACTTTACTTTACTGTATTTTACTTTACTGTACTTACTTACTTTGTACTTTACTGTACTGTACTTACTTATTACTTTACTGTACTGTACTTTACTGTACTTTTACTGTACTTTTACTGTACTTTACTGTTACTTTACTGTATTTACTGTACTTTTTACTTATTCTACTTTACTGTACTTTACTGTATTACTTACTTACTGTACTTTACTTTACTTTACTTTACTTTACTGTACTTACTGTACTTTTACTTTACTTTACTGTACTTTACTTTACTTTACTGTACTTTACTGTACTGTACTGTACTGTATACTTTTACTTTACTGTACTTTACTTTACTGTACTTTACTGTAACTGTTCTTTACTTTACTGTACTTTACTTTACTGTACTGTACTTTACTGTACTTTACTTTACTGTACTTTACTGTACTTTACTTTACTGTGCTTTACTTTACTTTACTTTACCACATAGTCGGTCCCTAGTAGTCATTTTCTTTTTTACAATAATTGATTTTGAATATCACTAACACACAGATACATACACAGACACACACGCAATATATATATATATATATATATATATATATATAATATATATATATATATATATTCAACAGTGGTCTGGGTGCTAATCCTTCAGATGAGATGCTAGACGGAAGTCTTCTGTGCAAATTACAAGCAAAACACATGAAAGACGTCAAGGAAACAAGTATATTGCTATTCATTAAACTTTTCGGAAGAAAATTGCACACAAAACATGCATAGTCTTTTACTATGGCGATGTGCTCTTCCCAAGGTCAACGATTCTCTCTCTCTCTCTCTCTCTCTCTCTCTCTCTCTCTCTCTCTCTCTCTCTCTCTCTCTCTCTTCTCTTCTCTCTCTCTCTTCTCTCTCTCTCTCTCCTCACACACACACACACATAACACAAATACACACACACAACACACACACACACACACATACATAACACAAATACACACATACACGCAATGTCATGAAATAATACAATCATAGAACAGTTGCCAAAAATATTCTTCTTCCCATGTGTTTTTGAAACACTCGTCTGGGCGATAGTCCTTCGAACGAGACGATAAAATCAAGGTTCTCTTTGCAGCGTGCTCCTAGCACACTCACCGTGACAAAAATTGTCCCCCTGATGAACTTCTTTGTTTTTTGTTGTTGGTTTTTTTTTTTGGGGGGGGGGGGGGTTGCTTGTTTTTGTTTGTTTTTTGTTTTTTGTTGTTTCGTTTTGTTTTTTGGGAGGGGTGGTGGTTGATGAAGATTGGAGGTGAGGGGGGGGGGAGGAGAGGGTGTTCTGAGCAGACAGGAAGAATCCCGAAATATACATGCATATTTTTCCAAAAACCCGGTCTTCTCTATGGCAAAGAGCTCTTTCTGAGAAAAGGGAATCAGATTTCATAAACGAAAATCAGAACAACTATCAATCCAAAAGATCAAACGTAAGATTAACTGAAAACTTAATTTTATTTGGCGCTGACGAAAACATGCACACAGATCCAATACTTGACCTAATAATAATCTTAGGAAAAATGTATATTTACAAAAGTAAACTCGAAAAAAATCTACCAAACACCATTTCTTTTACTAGATATCTTACCAAAAAATATCAAATAGAAGAATATAATGCAAAACTGAGCTGGAATTCACACGCTTTTAAAAAAAAAAATGGTTGCCATATTTGTCCCTGGTAGAAGATGAAGTTTGATGTGACTTTCAAACGAAGTTTGATGTGACATTTGGCTTCTTTATGTGAAGTATGCGTGATTTCTATATGACCTGCCTCTTTGTATTTAAATGTTTGTCTTACATATAATTGTAAATGACTGTAAATTCATGTACATAGAACCTTTGATGAAGATGTAGGCGTTTTGCATGTGTTTTGAACTTTGAGCTCATGCTCATACTAATGCGTTTATCTTTGACCTTTTACTGAGAGAGAATACAAGTAAAACACAAACAAGCAAACAAACAAACAACAAACAAACACCACCAACAACAACTAAAATCTAAAACTGTATAAATTAAACGACCTTATATAGTTTAAGAAAACATAGCAGACTAATAGATATGGCGCATGTACATGATTTTTGCTCAGTCCATTGTATACACATCTTGTTCTTTTTTTTTATGATATTGTAATAATGTTCAGCAAACATTGTATTTATTTGTGTTTTGTCAAAAAAGAATTAAAAAAAGTTTGAGAAAAAAAATCCAAAAGATCAGTATAACACAACACGAAGAACAATAACTAGTGGTTTGAATTGAAATCAGTTCTATAAAACGAGGTATAGTTTACCTGTCTTGATCTTTGACAAAGTAAACAAAATGGTCGAGCCGTTCTAACAATCATCCTTTTTATACAAAACGCATTACAGGGGAAAAAAAAAAAAAAAAAAAAAGATTTCGTACTTCTCAAGGTCAATGTCACCTTGACACGCATCTTTGAAATAATACAATAGCAGCATGTCACAATAGTGAAAATAGAATCTTACCATTGCCACCTGCACCTATCTACCATGCAAAAACTTACCTTGACTCCCCACCTATCCACAGCTTCCTGCAGAAGCTGGTGGATAGGTGAGGGAATCAAAGGTAATTTTGCTCTTCCAGCATGGTTGACAAAGAGGATGCTGTTGGGCAGCTGCGGTCAAAGGGTTAAATATCGTCAGAAATTTCGGGGGAAATGCTGTTCCCATTTAATTTCTCGAAAAGTATTAATTTCAGGCACTTCGTTTTGTTTGTTTGTTTGTTTGTTTGTTTGTTTGTTTTTGTGAGTTTGACCTTAATAATAGACTGTCACAATAGTTTCGGAAAAAATGCTGTTCTTGTTATATTTTCTTGAAATGTGCTGATCTCAGGCACTTGTATTGTTGTGTTGTTGTTGTTGTTCTTCTTCTTCTTCTTCTTCTTCTTCTTTCTTCTTCTTCTTCTTCTTCTTCTTCTTCTTCTTCTTCTTCTTCTTCTTCTTTTCTTCTTCTTCTTTTCTTCTTCTTCTTCTTCTTCTTCTTCTTCTTCTTCTTCTTCTTCTTCTTCTTCTTTCTTCTTCTTTCTTCTTCTTCTTCTTCTTCTTCTTTCTTCTTCTTCTTCTTCTTCTTCTTTCTTCTTCTTCTTTCTTCTTCTTCTTCTTCTTCTTCTTCTTCTTCTTCTTCTTTCTTCTTTCTTCTTCTTCTTTTCTTTTTCTTTTTCTTCTTCTTCTTCTGCTTCTTCTTTCTTCTTCTTCTTCTTTCTTCTTCTTCTTCTTTCTTCTTCTTCTTCTTCTTCTTCTTTTTCTTCTTCTTCTTCTTCTTCTTCTTCTTCTTCTTCTTCTTCGTCTTCTTTTTCTTCTTCTTCTTTTTTTTTCTTCTTCTTCTTCTTCTTCTTCTTCTTCTTCTTCTTCTTCTTTTTTCTTCTTCTTTTTTCTTCTTCTTCTTCTTCTTCTTCTTCTTTCTTCTTCTTCTTCTTCTTCTTCTTCTTCTTTTTCTTGTGAGCTTGACCTTGGTGCCATGACCACCAAACTTATGCATTCATTGTTCATGAATAGTCTATACCTTCCACCCAGATTTGTAAAAGTTTCATCGAAGAATGCTGAGAAAAACTCGCTGACACATTTTTTATTACCGAGACACAGACATACACTTACAGACTAACCACACACACACACACACACACACACACACACACACACACACACACACACACACACACACACACACACACACCACGCACGCACGCACACACACACACACACACGCACGCACACACACACATCACACACATCACACACATCATACACACACACACACACACACACACACACACACACACACACACACACACACACACACACACACACACACATACACACTCACATACACCCCTCTGCGGTCGATATGAAGCAATTTCCTTTGCTTTTTAAGGGAGATTGAAAAATGAACATTAATCAGTCAGTGAAACAAAGGACTATGATACAGACATTGGTACACACCAATACAATGCAAAACCAAAACAATGTAACGCAAGGATGAAGCGAGAAAAGACATATTCACGTTCTCCCCTCTGTCTCCAGCAATCTTGAGGTACTTCACGATAAATTTCCGCATTGACAATCGTTTCGCCTCGACCAAGGTAAGTAACTGCGTATCGTCCCGTTCTTGTTGGGCTGAATAGATCTCAACTTAAGCCCCTTCTTGTCGTTCTTGAATGTGAAGGCCTTTGTAGTGAATTCTTTTTTCACAGGCCAAAATTATCGTCATAATATTTTGCCTGGACTGTCCTAATAGAGAGTGAAAAGAAAGAAAGAATCAGGTTGTGCCGCAAATGTCCTCATCGATACCATCTCCATTCCAGAGAGAGTTAATTGTTCGATTTGCAGTTGCCTGAACTTTAACCCTTTGACTCCCGCACCCTATCCACCGACTGCAAAAACTGAACCCTTTGACTCCCTCACCCTAACCACCAGCTTCCTGCAGGAAGCTGGTGGTTAGGGTGAGGGAGTCAAAGGGTTCAGTTAGGAAGCTGGTGGTTAGGGTGAGGGAGTCAAAGGGTTCAGTTTTTGCTTTGCCAGCATGGTTGACAACGCAGGATGCTGGTGGACAGGGTGCGGAAGTCAAAGAGTTAAAGTCCAACAGACTGTTTCAGGACGGAAAACAACGTGCATCAAGCGTGCAGATACACACCAAAACGGTCAGGCTGGTGGACACAATTGACAGAGCCATGGACTCAAGATCTGATATCCTCCTCATCATCATCAGGTGCCCTGCCGCATGGCGTTGGCGATTATGGACTTCCATCTGTCTCTATCACTCGTTGCTTCAAGCTTCTCTTCCACCCTCCTTCTCCCTAGCCACTCTGCAAGTCCGTCTAGTATCTTCTCCCTGGGTCTACATGGTGCTCTCTTTCCCTCCAGCTTTCCCGTTGTGACCAGGTGCTCCAATTCCCCTTTCCTCAAAAAATGGTCTATGAATGTTGCCTGTCTTTTCCTAATCTTCCTTATGAGTGATTTATTTGTGTCTGCCGCCATCTGATATCCACACCATAAAAACTGATCTGCTCGCTGTTCACTCTGATGTTCCAATCATTCTGGTGGTGTCAGTGTTTCGTGGGTCCTCTTTCCCTCCTCATTTCAAGACCTTACCAGCGCATAAGGTTTTTGCGCAGGCTCAAGGAATTTGCTGGATAAATGAGGAGCATATGGAAAAGACCGAGTGTGACGAATCTTTCTTTAATTTAAGCAAATTTCAAATCCTAAGTCAAAACAGCCAACACACTGAACCACGTCGTTGACATCATTGGTTATCACTGCCTGATTAGAAATACTGCGTGTTGTAAATCTTTCGGTACACATACAACCTCAGTCTAAACAAGCCGAAATTAATCAGTTGTAGTAGAGGAACACCGACAAGACACAATCCCAAGACGACTCCGACGCTAATTCCAGGCTGGTTCCAGTCCAGAACATTGGGATAAATCACGTTGTTCTCCGGATCCACGGACCAGTAGATGAGGCTGAAGATGACGTAAGCGATGCCGAACAAGACTGGGTAGAAGCAATGTAACAGTCGCACGGGCCTGGCGCAGACGGCTACATCGAGGACAAGTATGGCGGTGTTCATGGCATGTACATTGATATCTTGCAAGCTCACGTCACCGTAGATTTTACGTAATGATGGATAAAGGGCTCCGAAATAGATGATGGTGACGATGACCGCAAACGTTTGGACGACGTTGCTGAGGAACCAGTATAACTGAACGTACCATGGAAACAAACATTTTGTGTTCAAATCTGTGTCAGACTGTTGACAGGAACCAACAGCCACACTGTCTTCCTTCCCATTCACTGGAAGCTCCCCATTCATATTTGAACCGGAATTTTCACTCAGTGCAAGATTCCCATTCATATTTGAGCTAGACTTCTCACTCAGCACAAGCTTTCCATTCAGATACGGGCCTGGATTGGAATCAGAAAGAATGTCCTTGTTGACTGGTTTCTGCTCACCTTCGAAAACCACATCACAGTCTTGAACATTGCTGTCCCGGTTGAACCCATGATTTTCAGCTCCATTACTGTTCAACGTTTTCACGCTGCTAAGCTCCACGTCAGTCAGGCTGGCCTTGGCCTCGTGTTGAAAGTGGGTAGGTCTGAAAAAGTAGAGAAGAGCGAGGAAGGCGCCGAAGAAGAAGAAGAGCGTCTCCAAGAGGTAGGACCAGGTAGTGAGGAAAACCATGACGTTATGTGTCCACTCTGACGTCAGCGACGTAAGTACCATATGGACGAAGGCGAAGATGGAGTAGGCTGACATCAGCATACGGTACAGCACGAAGACCAGCTTGGGACATCGCCACTGGTAAATAAATAAACAGAAAAATAAATTATACACGTGCGTGATGGACTCTCTCATCGATCAAGGATCAATAGATGAGTAGGCAAACTGGTCCTAATCGTCTGGTATGGAACCAGAAAGAAAAAAAAACACAAAAAATAAAATCAGAACGCGTATTTAATACAACCAGACAAGACAGGCGCAAATTTTCGACTGGCTGGCCTTTGTCATGCGTAGACGTAAGATCACAAACGAATAAACACCAAATACAAAAAATAGGAGAAAAGAAAACAAACAAGACAGTCTTGATGGAGGCAGACACAAGTAGATCACTCACAAGGAAGATTAGGAAAAGACAAGCAAGATTTATAGGCCATTTTATGAGAAAGGGGGATTTGGAGCACCTGGTCACAACGGGAAAGCTGGAGGGAAAGAGAGCACCAGGTAGACCCAGGGAGAGAATGCTGGATGGACTTGCAGAGTGGCTGGGGACGAGGAGGGTGGGGGAGATGCTGGGGGCAACGAGAGATAGAGATGGATGGAAGTCCATGGTCGCCAACGCCATGCGGCAGGGCACCTGATGATGAGGAGGAGGAGAAGAAAAAGACTGAAACTTCCCTGCTGCTTCGTCCAGTGGAAGTTCCATTCTTCCTCTCCAAAGTTTTGTATTGGTGTTTGTTCATTTGTGATCTTACGTCTACGCTTGACAAAGGCTGATTGACCGAAAATTTGCGCCTGTCTTGTCTGGTTGAATTAAACATGCGTTCTGATTTTTTTTTCTTCTCTGGTTCCAGTTTGCTTGAACGCGGGCAATCACACTTGTTTTGGACATCTGGTGTGGGTTTTCATGTGGAGTATAAAACCGATCCCGGAGGGCACATGTTCTTCCACATACCATTCACCCATTCGATTGCCATCCAGGGTGGATCAGAGAACCGAATAAAGCATCGGTTTCTCACAATGCTTTAAAATTATTGAAGGCTTCTTCAACATTTTTTTCGCTAGTCCTCGTATACTCTGAGAGTGGTAGGACTTTAAAACTCACTCAACTAACTAACTAACACATGTTCTTCCACAGTCACTGCGGTGGGTAGGATTCCTCTGGTCTTGGGTTCTGCTTCCGCCGGTCTCTCGTCTGTTGAATAACACATGTTCTGTGCTGTTCACATGCGATTACGAGCGTATGCCCTGCGTGCACTGTTGTCACTGGCGCATTCTGTTGCAGGCAGCATCTTCCAAGTTGGTCGTGTTGATGCCCCAGCAGATGAGATTGTTCCTTCAGAATATCCTTGTATTACTTTATTGGTTTTCCCTGGTCACGTTGTGTTTCTGGCAATGGTCAGGCACATACATACATACATACATACATACATACATACATACATATATACATACATACATATATACATACGTACATACATACATACATACACATACACACATACTTACATACATACATACATACATACATACATACGCACGCACGCACGCACGCACGTACGCACGCACATACATACATACATACATATATACATACATACATGCATACATACATACACACAGACAGACAGACAGACATATAAACGAATCAGTCAAGAAAAAAGAAATAACAATACAATCACCATCATCATCATCAAGTGCCTTGAATTGCCACATAGCGTTGGCGATCATGGCCTTCCATCTGTTTCTATCCCTTGTTGCCTCAAGCACCTCTTCCACCCTCTTTGTCTTCAGCCACTCTGCAAGTCCGTCCAATATCTTCTCCCTAGGTCTACATGGCGCTCTCTTTCCCTCCAGCTTTCCCGTTGTGACCAGGTGCTCCAATTCCCTTTTCCTCATAAAATGGCCTATAAATCTTTTACTGATCTTCCTTATCAATGATCTTCTAGTGTCTGCCTCCATCAAGACTGTCTCGTTTGTTTTCTTTGCTGTCCATGGAACTCTCAACATTCTTCTTAGAAACCACATCTTGGCTGCCTCAATCTTGTTCTGGCTTTGCTTGTTGACTGTCCATGCCTCACAACCGTATAACATTATCGGTTCTATATAACATTCAAGAACTCTCTTCCTGCTGTTAACTGACAGGCATGTGTTGGTAAGAATTCTTTTCATCTTCTTGCATGCTGTTTTGGCTTGGTCTATTCTGCTGGCTTTTCTGATGTGCATCTGCCGTCTGGTGAAATGATAGTTCCCAAGTATTTAAACTTATCAACCTGTCCCAAGGTTGTGCCGTTTGCTGTTATTTTGCATGATGAGATTTCATGTTTTTTTTACTGATCACCATGACTTCAGTCTTCCTGCTGTTTAGTTCCAAGCCCTTACCTTTGCTTTCTATTTCTAGTATATTCACAAGGTTTTGTAGGTCCCTTTCATTTTCTGCAATTAGCACGAATAAAATCAATCAAAAACGATAAGTTAGTCAATCAGAGAATTATTATTAGATATGATTATAGCTCTCTAATCGAAAGACATCTCATGCATGTACGAGTAATGTGCGTTGTTGTTTTTTTTTTACTGTTTGTTAATTTGCTGTGTTGCTTGTCCTGTTTTACTGTTTGTTTTAGTTTGTTGTCTGCTTGCTTGCTTGCTTGTTTGATTGCTTGTTTGCTTGCTTGCTTGCGAAAAATGTTTAAAAGGTGAGTTATGAAAACTTTATTGACATGTCCGGGCGCCTTTTGTGTGTAGAGGGGAAACAAGACGGGACGGAAGAGAAGTGGGGAGATAAAAGATCTTTAGACCGAAATATAGACTATCCCCTAAATACAGTCAGTGTGTTGGTTGTTTGGTTGGTTGCTTTGTTGCTTTGTTGCTTTGTTGATTGTTTTAATGTTCATGATATAGAGTTAGAAACTTGTCTACACATAAAAAGAAAAAAGTTACTAGGACAGATAGTTTACAGTAAAACTGAGCGAAAGTTGTCTGAGGGAAAGTCTGCCAGTGTTCCTGACTGATATTGAATGAGCTCTCACCACTGCTATTTCAACTATAATGGCGTACCCATATTTTGACACTGATCTGTGCCTTATCTAAGTTATAATGACAATGATTCACATATGCGCACCCGCACGCTCGCGCGTGTGCGCTCAAGCACACACACACACACACACACACACACACACACCACACACACACACACACACACACACACACACACACACACACACACACACGAGTTATAAAATAGTAGTAATAATAGCGACAGCAACTATAATGATAATGACAACAACAACAATAATAAAACAATAATAATAGTAACAACAATAATAATGATGTGATGATGACGACGACGATGATGATGACGATTACGATGATGACAACGACGACGGCAACGACGACGACGACGACGACGATGATGATGATGATGATGATGTGGTGGTGGTGTGTGGTGGTGGTGGTGGTGATGGTGGTGATGGTGGTAATGGTGGTGGTGATGGTGGTGATGGTGGTAATGATGATGGTGATGATGAGATGATGATGATGATGGTGATGATGGTGATGATGATGACGACGACGACGACGACGACGACGATGATGATGATGATGATGATCATGATCATGATGATGATCATGATGATGACGATATGATGATGATGATGATGATGATGATGATGATGATGATGATGATGATGATGATGATGATAATGACGATGATGACAAATGGTTGCAGAGTCGAACGTACCTGGGCTTCGCAGAAAGATTCAGGCTTGTCGAACTTCAAAGCAAAATGATTCCACAAAAACTCTTCTTTTAGCACTTGAAACATCGTGATGCTCATTTAATGGAATCAGCGTAGGAACTGAAATAACATTAGTTACACAATACTTTCCCGACCAATTCACAGTTCGTTATAACAGTTTATATCTGTAATATTAACAGTCATACTCTCTTACAATGAACAGTTTATGACGATGGTCAGTGAACCCACTGTTGACACCAACACTCACTGTTCGTACATAGATACAACAGTAGTTTGTCACAGAAACGTCAACTCACGGATTAAAAAAAAATGCGTTTCTTTCTTTCTTTCTTTCTTTCTTTTCTTCCTTTCTTCTTTCTTTCTTCTTTTTTTCTTCTTTCTTTCTTCTTTCTTCTTTTTTTTTCTTCTTTTCTTTCTTTCTTTCTTCCTTTCTATCTTTCCTTCTTTCTTCCTTTCTATTTTTCTTTCTTCTTTCTTTTTCTTCTTTTCTTTCTTCCTTCCTTCCTTTCTCTCTTTCTTTCTTTCTTTCCTTTCCTTTCCTTTCTTGTTATTTTACCCTACACTGGTGATAATGTTTCCTGGTTGTCTTTGATGCACGCTTGACAAGAATCAGTTGTCCCAAAATGCCGACTGTTTGTGTTGTCAGTGAAATGACACGCTCTTGTTTTCTGTTTATGTGTTTCTGGTTTCTGCAAAGCATAATAATCGAACGACAATTCCTTGAAAACGCCTTGTGCACGTGCACACGTCCAGACCGTTGCTGATCATCTAGACATCTTATCTCATTTTCGTCTGTCTTTGTAAGACATGCCTTGACAAGTTGGAAGCAGACGACACTGGGCTAGGCTGGCTTACAGCGGAACTGACACTTCAGTGGCTGATAGATCAGAAAGGCGAAGTAAGCGACCCCACAGAAACGGGCATTTGGTATTCAAACCAGACTCCATGGATGTTGATAAGAGACCACATCCGCTCTTCTTTCTCAGTCAGTTCAACAGACTAAGTGGAAGCAGACGACACATCGGAAACAGACGACACTTTGTTTACAGGCAGAATTGTCAGTTTCACAGTTTGCTTAAGAAGAGAGCAGGCATCTTGTTTAAAGGTTTGCACACACTCTAGCCTACAATGTAGTAATTAGCCTACTTTTGTTGTTGTTGTTGTTGTTTTGTTTTGTTTTGAATTTTGTTTTGTTAAAAGGAATTACTTGTTTATTAATTTTTACTGAGATTCTAAGAAGACGAGAATGTTTCCTGCAGCTGTTACGTAGTCGATCTGTGTCTTCCTGTGATTTTCACATTTTTAATGACTACCCTTTCTCTCCCCACCCCCCCCACCCCCCCACCCTCCCCTTGTCAGATGTAGCCTCTGTATCATGTCTTAAATCTTCCCTCTGAAATTTTGTGGGTTATCGCTTACAGTCAAAAAAACCACGTCATTTATTATTCAGAAAAAAAATGGTTGATCAATTTATTGGTAGTTTGCGGCTCCTTGCCGCATTGCAACAGAATTCACTGGACGAAGTTGAAGATTTACGAATATATACATAATGTGTTTAATCAACTTAACACTACCTAGACTAGAGAAGAAGAAGAAGAAGAATGAAGAATGACTAATGAAAATTTGTACTGTGCAACGTTCAGGAATGGAAGTTCCTAAGGGCCTTGCACTTCATAGAAAACGTTATGCATGAAAACACAAGTTCACTGTAAATCAATAACATAAGCATGATCTGGCATAGAACGAGAACAGAAAGCAGAAGAATCATGTGCATACGATACAAGAGTAACCTCTGAATGCATACACACTCACAGACGCACGCACATGCATACTCTCACACACACACACACACGCGCGCGCGCGCGCGCACACACACACACACGTACACACATACATTCGCACATATGCTTACACGTACGCTACGTACCTACGCCTGCACGCGCAGACAAAAACACCTACACAGGGACATACTGGAGAACGCACATACACTGACTTCTAAATGAGGGAGAGGAATGGAACCAGCTGTCCTCTCCCCCCGTAAGGAATAGCATGTACCATATCATACATTTTCCCTCTGAACTTCTGTGGGCAATACTTTACAGCGAAAAACATTTTTGTTGTTGTTGTTGCTTTTTTTTGTTGTTTGTTGTTGTTGTTGTCGTCATTTATCATTCAGAAAAATAGTTGAGTTCTTTGCCGCACAGCGACAGATTTCAAGGGACAAAGAAATCTAAGTTTCAAAAGTGTGTTGGTTTAATCAGTTCAACACTAAGCTGATCTGAAGGTAGGGGTATCTCTAATCATCTCGTTGCCGTACGACTTAGCTAGCTAACAGGCGAGGAACTGGAACCACCTAGCTTTTTTTATAGTCTTCTGTGCTAATGGACAATGTAATGCTAAGAACGTTTGCTTCTTGTTAAAGGGAAGCAAGTCTTATACAGACACCTAGTGGAAATCTCATTGTAAACTTCATGGTTTTTTTTTGGTTTTTTTTTTTTTTTTTCGTTTTTGTTTAAGGAAAGCTTATTCTCAAAAGAATGTTCAGCGATCTGTAAAAAACAATAATGAAACAATAACGCGAGCAACAACATGCTCTAAATCTTATGGTGTGCTTTTGCAAATGCAAAGTATACGATGACTTAATATGAACCATACAGTTAAACCAGCATTTCATTTCACGAGCTTCTTCTTCTTCTTCTTCTTCTTCTTCTTACCTTCTTCTTCTTCTTCTTCTTTTATAGCACAGCTTATTCTCAGAAGAATGTCCACCGATCTATAAATACAACAATGAAAGAATAACACCGAGCAACAACATGTTCAAACTTTGGTGTGTTCTTGCAAATACAACATATCTGATGGCTAATTCTGAACTATACAATTAAGTCAACATTAAATTCGCAAGGTTTTTTTGTTGTTGTTTTTTCGTCCAATGCTCGAGCAATCTGACTGCTTTCAATGGCATTTGTTCCGTCAGTTTATTGTTTTCTCTTTTTATGGAAAAGGCTGGATGAAGAAAACACAGTTGTTGCGAAGAGCAGTTCTTGCTCAATCTATAACCTTCAAAATTAAAGAATTTTGTCTTGTCTGTCTTGTCTTGTCTTTGTCTTGTACTTGCCTTGTATTGCCTTGTCTTGAGTCTTGCCTTGTGCCTTCCTCTTGAGTTCTTGTTCTCTTGTCTTGTCTTGTTGCTTTGATGATGTCCTGAGAATGCTGACTATAATAATTGTATCTGGAACTTGACTGTCTGACATGTTTCATGTTGTATTAATCCATTCCATAATACGTCTATAACAGGCTATGAACTTTTACCAGTAGCCACACCCTCACAGATAAAGAGATCTCTTATCACTCTGTGCCTATGTCGCCACTCCCAGCCTATTTCCGCATCCCTGAAATTCAAGCCTGTCTCGAAAACGTGCCTTCCTCAGCAATTGAAAATGCACATTTGAACCTTTTTTGATACGCAAAAAGTGATTGTGACGGAAAATGGGGAAGACACCAAGAAATGAAAGTGTCTAAGATTTTGTGAAAAAAATAAAAGATTAGATTTGCCCAACTAAAATATATGACTCTGGAACAAGTGGCTTGGGGGGGTCACTATAGTTACAGTGTAGGCTACCATACCCAACCCGGCGCGTCCTCAAATGGTATATAGGGAATTGACCTCCAGATATGAAGGTTAGCTGCTTAGTAGTCGCAAACAAAATGGTAAGGAGAGAGGAGTGCATCTGGTGCACAGATGTTGCATTAAATGTCTCGTTCCCGAAGAAAGGATCGTCTCGGCCAAGGGAGGCGCCATAAAACTTGCCTTCAGCCTGCACTACCTTGTGGGTAGTCGTAGAAACGACAAAGGCTGGCGGAGAGTCCGTAAAAAAAAACCCATGGATCTGGAAGGCAATGGGAAAACATCATCGTATCTATTCAACAATGTCATGTCCAACTATGAATAAAAGAACAAATTTAATGAATGACGTGAATAGGGGCTCCGCTAGAGCACCTTTGTCCGATAGGGGAAATCAATTAAACAGGTGATGCCCTTATCAAGCTATTACTAACAGATTAAAATCTATAAGAATTGCAACATAGGATGTTAGAAAATTGCTTCAGAAAGAAAAAATAGAAAATGTCAAGACAGGAAAGGAAACATTTAACATCAATATATAGGAAGATGTGGTTTCTCAGAAGAATGTTGAGAGTTCCATGGACAGCAAAGAAAACAAACGAGACAGTCTTGATGGAGGCAGACACAAGTAGATCACTCATAAGGAAGATTAGGAAAAGACAAGCAACATTTATAGGCCATTTTATGAGGAAGCGGAATTTGGAGCACCTGGTCACAACGGGAAAGCTGGAGGGAAAGAGAGCACCAGGTAGACCCAGGGAGAGAATGCTGGACGGACTTGCAGAGTGGCTGGGGATGAGGAGGGTGGGGGAGATGCTAGGGGCAACGAGAGATAGAGATGGTTGGAAGTCCATGGTCGCCAACGCCATGCGGCAGGGCACCTGATGATGATGATGATATAGGAATAGGAGAGGTGAGATAGACGGATATCGGCATGATAACATCGGGCAAGCATAAAATTATACATTCTGGAGGAGACAGACTTTGAAAGAGGAGTAGGTATCATAATGGACAATGACAAGTCAAAGTCTATCAAAGGATACTGGGTCTTATCAGACGGCATTTTACTGGTCAGACTGGAGGGCAAGCCATTCAATACCAGTATCATACAAGCATATATGCCAACATCAGTAAGTAGTCAGAAAGAAATTGACAACTTTTGTGAAGAATTGGAGACAGCCAAGGTTCAGTGTAAATCAGCGGACGTTACAATAATAACAGGAGATTAAACATAATGCTAAAGTGGGACAGGAAAAAGTAGATGAGATAGTTGGACCTCACGGACCTGGCACGCGAAATGAAAAGGGAGAGAAACTTGTTGCGTGGGCAGAGGAAAATGAATTTATAATTGGAAACACTTGGCAGCAGTAAAACCGATGCATGGTTACTTGATTTGGCAACTTAACCAGTTATGACACATCTCCAAGACCATCCTTCAGGGCACCCCGGAAGGAAGCCATCGCCAAGGTCGACAAGGTTAAGAGTTGAACGGGAAATGTCAAAGACTAGACCAACCTTAGCATGACTGAACAGATTGCTACTGCATCCTTAGACAGATGGCAGACCCGGTCTCCTGCTGGTTCCGACTGGAAAGGGCTACCTCCAGTTTGGTAGTGGGATGACCATCCCCGACCTTCTTCTTTCAGCCATCGAAAGTCCGTTGCTGGACGTTGGCCTTACCCAACTGCTTCCATTTGCTTCGTTCCAGCGCTTTTCCTCTCTAGTTCTTGTCAAATCCATCTTGGTCGTCTATCCATCTAGTTTTCTGTCTTCCTGTATTGCAAGTGCCGTCTCTTGGTATCTCGTGGTTTTTCTTGTCCAACGAGTGTCCATTCTCCGGGTGAGGTGTCCTGCCCAGTTCCATTTCAGTTTGTTGATGGTTTCCAGGATGTCTCGCATTTTTGTTCTTTCTCTGATCCACTGAGCCGTTTTGCGATCTTTCCAGGTGATACCAAGCATGATTCTTTCATGTGCTCATTTCATGGTTCTTAATTTTTATAGCGATTTTTTTTCCATTTAATTCCACGTTTCCGCACCGTAGGTGACAGTGAGCAGATTGCATTGGTGTAGACGTTTCGTTTCAGGACAGTTGGAATTTTGTCATTCTTGAAAACGACTTGCCCTTCCAAACGCTTGCCAGCCAAGTATTAACCTATGTTTGATTTCTTCTTCTTTGGAGGAGGATTGTGCTGAGATGCATTCGCCTGAGTAGATGTAGTGGTAAACTATTTCTAGCTCTTCATTTTCGATCCGTCTGGTCTTCGATTGATTGTTGACCATAATGTTTGTTTTATTCAAGTTTACTGTAAGACCTACTTTTCTTTCTGCATTCCTTTAGTTCATTCCGCATATTTTGCATTTACTTGAGACCTTCCGCAAAGATGATAATGTCGTCAGCAAACCTGAGGTGACTGAGATATTCTCCGTCTATTCTAATACACGCAAATGGCGAACAGTGAAAAACCCTCAAATATGGAGATCGGCTGCAAAATAAGCAAGGTTTGCCTGCATTAATAGGCAGTTCCTCAACAACTGGCGATGGTTTCTATCAGAACGGGCAAAGTGGCACTTGGCAAGGACACCCCTAGAAATACCCTGTTAAGTTCTATGGCGGAAACATCAAGCAGATAAGGGCTACTTATAGCTCTAGCATATTGTGCTCAAATGGTTGGTCTTTGCCATGAACTAAGAGCAGGGTAATCTCTAAAGGGAAATCTAAAGGGCTGAAGTCAGAGGTACCAGGCCTGCAGGTGCCTTCTAAAAAACATGGTACTTACTATGTAACGCAAATGGTTTATACGTCATCTACATCAGTCAGAACGATGCTCGCCCATTGAAGTCCCTACACAGTGGAGCAGTGCTTCAACAGGATCCACTCTCAGCGACTGTACCGCAGCAGTATCACCTCTGTCAAGTAGAGCGAAAGAAGAAATGGCTCCCTACCATTATTCTGGACCACTGAGCAGCACGGCAGCCGGTATGAGCTTAAAATGGCCCACCACTACTTCTTTGACCACCGAACTACACGGCAGCCGGCATCATCATCATGTGCCCTGCCGCATGGTGTTGGCGATCATGGCCTTCCATACGAATCTTTCCCTTTTCGCTTCAAGTACATCTCCCACCCTCTCTGTTCTCAACCACCCTGTGAGTCCGTCCAATATTTTCTTCCTGGGTCTACCAGGTGCTCACTTTCCCTCCAGCTTTCCTGTTGTGACCAGGTGCTCTAATTCCCCTTTCCTCATAAAACGTCCTATGAATATTGCTTGTCTTTTCCTAATCTTCTTTATTAATGATCTTCTTGTGGCTGCTGCCTTCAGACTGTCTCCTTTGTTTTCTTTGCTGTCCGTGGATATATCAACACTCTTTACAGAAACCACATTTCAGTTGCCTCAGTTTTGTTCTGACTTTGCGTGTTGACTGTCCACGCCTCACAACCGTACAATAATTCTACATAACACTCAAGAACTCTCTTCCTGATGTTAATTGATAGAAATTTGTTGGTAAGAACGCTTTTCATCTTCTTGAATGCTGTTTTGGCTTGGCCGATTCCGCTGGGTAATTGTTTTGGCTGGCCATGAT
>JAPXFY010000018.1:69755328-69760328 GCA_030674185.1 Monoplex corrugatus
TAATTGGTACAGCGAGGAGACTTTTTTAATCAGCCTAACAGCTCCTGAACGTATAATTGGTACAACGAGGAGACTTTTTTAAATCAGCCTAACAGCTCCTGAACGTATAATTGGTACAACGAGGAGACTTTTTTAAATCAGCCTAACAGCTCCTGAACGTATAATTGGTACAACGAGGAGACTTTTTTAAATCAGCCTAACAGCTCCTGAACGTATAATTGGTACAACGAGGAGACTTTTTTAAACCAGCCTAACAGCTCCTGAACGTATAAATGGTACAACGAGGAGACTTTTTTAAATCAGCCTAACAGCTCCTGAACGTATAATTGGTACAACGAGGAGACTTTTTTAATTGGTACAGCGAAGAGACTTTTTTAAATCAGCCTAACAGCTCCTGAACGTATAATTGGTACAACGAGGAGACTTTTTTAATTGGTACAACGAGGAGACTTTTTTAAATCAGCCTAACAGCTCCTGAACGTATAATTGGTACAACGAGGAGACTTTTTTTAATCAGCCTAACAGCTCCTGAATGTATAATTGGTACAGCGAGGAGACTTTTTTAATCAGCCTAACAGCTCCTGAACGTATAATTGGTACAACGAGGAGACTTTTTTAAATCAGCCTAACAGCTCCTGAACGTATAATTGGTACAACGAGGAGACTTTTTTAAATCAGCCTAACAGCTCCTGAACGTATAAATGGTACAACGAGGAGACTTTTTTAAATCAGCCTAACAGCTCCTGAACGTATAATTGGTACAACGAGGAGACTTTTTTAATTGGTACAGCGAAGAGACTTTTTTAAATCAGCCTAACAGCTCCTGAACGTATAATTGGTACAACGAGGAGACTTTTTTAATTGGTACAACGAGGAGACTTTTTTAAATCAGCCTAACAGCTCCTGAACGTATAATTGGTACAACGAGGAGACTTTTTTTAATCAGCCTAACAGCTCCTGAATGTATAATTGGTACAGCGAGGAGACTTTTTTAATCAGCCTAACAGCTCCTGAACGTATAATTGGTACAGCGAGGAGACTTTTTTAATCAGCCTAACAGCTCCTGAACATATAATTGGTACAGTGAGGAGACTTTTTTAATCAGCCTAACAGCTCCTGAATGTATAATTGGTACAGTGAGGAGACTTTTTTAATCAGCCTAACAGCTCCTGAACGTATAATTGGTACAGCGAGGAGACTTTTTTAATCAGCCTAACAGCTCCTGAAACGTATAATTGGTACAGCGAGGAGACTTTTTTAATCAGCCTAATAGCTCCTGAAACGTATAATTGGTACAGCGAGGAGACTTTTTTAATCAGCCTAACAGCTCCTGAACGTATAATTGGTACAACGAGGAGACTTTTTAATCAGCCTAACAGCTCCTGAACGTATAATTGGTACAACGAGGAGACTTTTTTAAATCAGCCTAACAGCTCCTGAACGTATAATTGGTACAACGAGGAGACTTTTTTAAATCACCTAACAGCTCCTGAACGTATAATTGGTACTACGAGGAACTTTTTAAATCACCTAACAGCTCCTGAACGTATAATTGGTACAACGAGGAGACTTTTTAAATCAGCCTAACAGCTCCTGAACGTATAATTGGTACAACGAGGAGACTTTTTTAATTGGTACAGCGAAGAGACTTTTTAAATCAGCCTAACAGCTCCTGAACGTATAATTGGTACAACGAGGAGACTTTTTTAATTGGTACAACGAGAGACTTTTTTAAATCAGCCTAACAGCTCCTGAACGTATAATTGGTACAACGAGGAGACTTTTTTTAATCAGCCTAACAGCTCCTGAATGTATAATGGTACAGCGAGGAGACTTTTAATCAGCCTAACAGCTCCTGAACGTATAATTGGTACAGCGAGGAGACTTTTTTAATCAGCCTAACAGCTCCTGAACATATAATTGGTACAGTGAGGAGACTTTTTAAATCAGCCTAACAGCTCCTGAATGTATAATTGGTACAGTGAGGAGACTTTTTTAATCAGCCTAACAGCTCCTGAACGTATAATTGGTACAGCGAGGAGACTTTTTTAATCAGCCTAACAGCTCCTGAACGTATAATTGGTACAGTGAGGAGACTTTTTTAATCAGCCTAACAGCTCCTGAACGTATAATTGGTACAGCGAGGAGACTTTTTTAATCAGCCTAACAGCTCCTGAACGTATAATTGGTACAGCGAGGAGACTTTTTTAATCAGCCTAACAGCTCCTTTAGAAGATCTAATGCAAGAGCAGGACTAACCATTACGTTGTGTTTATACACTTTGGTGCATCCACTTTTGTTTTGGGATCTGTAAAACAGAGCACAACGGTTTTTTGGTAGATTTCTTTTCATGACTAAATTTCAGAAGAAAAAGATTCTATTATTTGATTCTATCGCGATTCTCTATCCTTTGTGGACAGCTCCCCGGGCAGTATTAATCAGAAAAATGTAACATTTCATACCAAGAACCATTTGTCATTGGTTCAGCTGTGTTCAACGGCTACCTGCCATAACCGTACATCCAAGTGAAATGTTCAAGCATCGAAACGAATGCCAAGGCTAACAACACCAAAAACCAAATGGATTACAATGTGAAAGTTCAGCACTTTCGTGGATAAGTCTCATTTCAGGGATTACTAAGCGATGACTGTCGTTATGTATGGGGATGAAATAGACAGCATTCTTAGTAAGCTGGGTCAGAACACAGTCACTGTGTAACTCCACACAGCTGCAATGTATGGTCTGCTCTGGTGGGTGGCCCCATGGTGGATTGGCATCACTGGATCCCGTGGGCTTCCTGGCAGTAGGACTTCGACTGAATGAACTTAGTGTTGGTTTTTGTGTGCTGTGGAGCCAAAATGAGCGGTGTGGGATCAAAGCTACTGGGGTGGTGCAAAGTGGTACAGCACCATGAACAAACAAACAAACAAACAAACAAACAAACAAACAAACAAACAAACAGAGGCCAGAAAACAAACCACGCAAAAAGAATAAGAACGTGTATTTGATACAGCAAGACAAGACAGGCGCAAATTTTCGGAAAACTGGTCTTTGTCAAGGTAAGATCACAAACAAACAAACACCACATACAAAAATTATTCCTTTTCTCACACTGGAAGGAGCAGCAGGGAAGTTTCAGTCTTTTTAACTAATTTTTGTATATGGCGTTTGTTTGTTTGTTTGTGATCTTACGCTTGACAAAGGCCAGTTGGCCGAAAAATTGCGCCTGTATTGTCTGGTTGTATTAAATACGCTTTTTTATTCTTTTTTCGTGTTTATTTTTCTGGTTCCTGTTTGCTTGAACGCGGGCAGTCACACTTGATTTGATTTTATCAAGATTTTGCGCTATATAAATATTGTAATTATTATTATTATTATTTCGTATAACAAACAGAAGGACGAGACCATCAGAACAATGTGCGTACACATATTGGAGATAACGTGACTGAACATTGTCAGATGGATGTCCTGATCATCACAAGTTTGAACATACGAACAGGAGATACGAGACCTCAGAACACTGCAAGATCAAAATATATGAACGCCTATCTGACGCACGACACTACGCTACAAAGCGCGACATGTACTTCTTGCCGGTAGTCCTTATCGAACAAAACGAAAACGATAAGCGACAGAAGAAGACAGTCGCCAACGCTGGATGAAAACAATGATACGCGATGATAGATATGAACAGTAACATAGATCGACTGACTACTCAGCTAGCTCATGGCCTGTGTCGGCTTCAGCATCGATTCCTACATGCTTTGTTGGAATGAACACTTTGATAACTTGAAATGATTTTCAGACATAACAGAAATTTGTATTTGGTAAATAATATTGTAACTATTTGGTGGTAAGTTGTCCGCATTTGTGTTTATTACTCAAGATGGGAGGTGGATTTTTTTTCTTGTTTTGTTTAGTTTAGTTTAGTTTAGTTTAGTTAGTTTAGTTTAGTTTAGTTTAGTTTAGTTTAGTTTAGTTTAGTTTAGTTTAGTTTAGTTTAGTTTAGTTTAGTTTAGTTAGTTAGTTTAGTTTAGTTAGTTTAGGTTAGTTTAGTTAGTTAGTTTAGTTTAGGTTAGTTTAGGTTAGTTTAGGTTAGGTTAGTTTAGGTTAGTTTAGAGTTTTAGTTTAGGTTAGTTTAGGATTTAGTATTTAGTTTAGGTTAGTGTTAGGTTAGTTTAGGTTAGTTTAGGTTAGTTTAGGTTAGTTTTAGTTAGTTAGTTAGTTTAGGTTAGTTTAGGTTAGTTTAGGTTAGTTTAGGTTAGTTTTAGATTAGTTTAGGGTTAGGTTAGGTTAGGTTAGTTTAGGTTAGTTTAGATTAGTTTAGGTTAGTTTAGATTAGTTTAGGTCAGGTTAGGTTAGGTTAGTTTAGGTTAGTTTAGGTTAGTTTAGGTTAGTTTAGATTAGTTTAGATTAGGTTAGGTTAGGTTAGTTTAGGTTAGTTTAGGTTAGTTTAGATTAGTTTAGTTTAGTTCAGGTTAGGTTAGGTTAGTTTAGGTTAGTTTAGGTTAGTTTAAGTTAGTTTAGATTAGTTTAGTTTAGTTTAGGTCAGGTTAGGTTAGGTTAGTTTAGGTTAGTTTAGGTTAGTTTAGATTAGTTTAGGTTAGGTTAGGTTAGGTTAGTTTAGGTTAGTTTAGGTTAGTTTAGATTAGTTTAGTTTAGTTTAGGTTAGGTTAGGTTAGTTTAGGTTAGTTTAGGTTAGTTTAGTTTAGATTAGTTTAGTTTAGGTTAGGTTAGGTTAGTTTAGGTTAGTTTAGATTAGTTTAGGTTAGTTTAGATTAGTTTAGTTTAGGTTAGGTTAGGTTAGTTTACGTTAGTTTAGATTAGTTTAGGTTAGTTTAGATTAGTTTAGTTTAGTTTAGGTCAGGTTAGGTTAGGTTAGTTTAGGTTAGTTTAGGTTAGTTTAGATTAGTTTAGATTAGTTTAGTTTAGGTTAGGTTAGGTTAGTTTAGGTTAGTTTAGGTTAGTTTAGATTAGTTTAGTTTAGGTTAGGTTAGGTT
>JAPXFY010000018.1:69762828-69765328 GCA_030674185.1 Monoplex corrugatus
CAACTGTTTACTGTGTGAAGGGGTCAACCCCACACCATGTACCTGTATGTAGGTCAACTGTCTACTGTGTGAAGGAGTCAACCCTACACCATGTACCTGTATGTAGACCTGCTGTCTACTGTGTGAAGGAGTCAAACCCACACCATGTACCTGTATATAGGTCAACTGTTCTGTGTGAAGTAGTCAACCCCACACCATGTACCTGTATGTAGGTCAACTGTCTACTGTGTGAAGGAGTCAACCCTACACCATGTACCTGTATGTAGGTCAACTGTCTACTGTGTGAAGGAGTCAACCTCACACCATGTACCTGTATGTAGGTCAACTGTCCCGTGTGAAGTAGTCAACCTCACACCATGTACCTGTATGTAGGTCAAATGTCTACTGTGTGAAGTAGTCAACCTCACACCATGTACCTGTATGTAGGTCAACTGTCTACTGTGTGAAGTAGTCAACCCCACACCATGTACCTGTATGTAGGTCAACTGTTGTGTGTGAAGGAGTCAACCCCATACCATGTACCTGTATGTAGGTCAACTGTTCTCTATGAAGGAGTCAACCCCACACCATGTACCTGTATGTAGGTTAACTGTTCTGTGTGAAGGAGTCAACCCCACACCATGTACCTGTATGTAGGTCAACTGTCATGTGTGAAGGAGTCAACCCCACACCATGTACCTGTATGTAGGTTAACTGTTATGTGTGAAGTAGTCAACCTCAAACCATGTACCGGTATGTAGGTCAACTCTATTGTGTGAAGGAATCAACCCCACACCATGTACCTGTATGTAGGTCAACTGTCTACTGTGTGAAGGAGTCAACCCCACACCATGTACCTGTATGTAGGTCAACTGTCTACTGTGTGAAGGAATCAACCGCACACCATGTACCTGTATGTAGGTCAACTGTTTACTGTGTGAAGTAGTCAACCCGACACTATGTACCTGTATGTAGGTCAACTGTCTTGTGTGAAGTAGTCAACTCCACGCCATGTGCCTGTATGTAGGTCAACTGTCTACTGTGTGAAGGAATCAACTCCACACCATGTACCTGTATGTAGGTCAACTGTCTTGTGTGAAGGAGTTAACCCCACACCATGTATATGTACGTAGGCTGTCTGTCTTGTCTGAAAGAGTTAACCCCACACCATGTAGGATACCTGCAATTAGGCTACTGTCTTATCTGAATGAGTCAGCCCCACTCCTAGTACCTTTATGTAGGCCTACTGTCTTGCCTGACGGAGTTAACTTCACACCATGTACAAGTATGTAAATCTACCGTCCTGTGTGAAGGAGTCAAAGTCACTCACCGTACGTATACATAGACCTACTCCCCTCCCTGCTGTGTCATCATCATCATCATCATCTCTCCTTCATAATGTCTCGCATTGACTATTGCAATTCACTCCTGTCTGGTCTTCCTGCCTCCACCATTCACATCCTACAGCGCATTCAAAACAATGCTGCACGCCTTGTACTCAAAAAGAAAAAAGCTGACCACATATCTCCTCTCCTGGCACAACTTCACTGGCTCCCTGTATCAAAGCGCATACAGTACAAACTAGACACCATGTGCTACAAAAGCCTCAATAACGCAGCCCCCGATTACCTGTCAAGCCTACTTGAGATCTATGTTCCCTCACGTACCCTCCGCTCTGCCTCTGATCCTCTGACTTTTCGCTTTACACGCACTAAGCTCAATACCTATGGTCCACGAGCCTTCTCTGTTTCTGGTCCACTCTCCTGGAACAAACTTCCTCTCTCAGTCCGTCAGCAACCTACTTTTGTCTCCTTCAAGTCCGCTCTCAAAACTCACCTTTTCTCCTCCGCACAAAATCCTAACCTCACTCAACCCAACCCCCCCCCCCCCCCTCTGCAGCCTGTCTCCGCTCGGAGGGAATCACATGGTTATAATATATAATTGTATATGCTATGCTCTCTATAATTTTCCATTGCTTTTATTCTTGCTTTTATTGCTTTTATTCTTTCTCCCCATTTATAGCCATGCGTGTGTGTGGGTGTGTGTGTGAGTGTGTGTGTGTGTGTGTGCGCGTGCGTGCGTGTGTGTGCGTGCGTGCGTGCGTGCGTGCTTGCGTGTGTGTCTGCTTCAGCGCTTAGATTTGATTTTATCAAGATTTTGCGCTATATAAATAAATAAAATAAAAAAATATTGTAATCATCAATTGCCCTGCAACATGGCGTTGGCGATCATGACCCTCCATATGTATCTATCCCTTGTTGCCGCAAGCACATCTTCCATCCTCTCTGTATTCAGCCACTCTGCAATCTGTCCAATGTTTTTTTCCCTGGGTCTACCTGGTGCTCTCTTTTCCTCCAGCTTTCACTGTTGTGACCAGGTGCTCCAATTCCCCTTTCCTAATAAAATGGCCTATAAATGTTGCCTGTCTTGTGTATAGGAGTCAAATCCACTACTTGTCACCAAGTTAGCGGCCCGTTTTGTTCTGTTGTTTAGAGTACCATGCAGATAACAGAAGGGTTGT
>JAPXFY010000018.1:69780328-69897828 GCA_030674185.1 Monoplex corrugatus
AGTCCGTCAGCAACCTACTTTTGTCTCCTTCAAGTCCGCTCTCAAAACTCACCTTTGCATAAAATCCTGACCTCACTCAATCCCCTCTGCAGCCTGTCTCCGCTCGGAGGGGAATCACATTGTAATATATAATTGTATATAATATGCTCTCTATAATTTTACACTGCTTTTATTCTTTCTCCCTATTTATAGCGCGCGCGCGTGTGTGTGTGTGTGTGTGTGTGCGTGCGTGCGTGTGTGTCTGTTTCAGCGCTTAGATTTGATTTTATCAAGATTTTGCGCTATATAAATATTGTAATTAGAAGTAGTTGTAGCAGTAGCAGTAGCAGCAGTAGTAGTAGCACTAATAACACTTGTAGCACTAGTAGTAGTAGTAGTAGTAGTTGTAGTAGTCGTCGTTGTTGTTGTTGTTGCTGCTGCTGCTGTTGTTGTTGTTGTTGATTTTTGTTGTTGTTGGTAGTAGTAGTAGTAGTAGTAGTAGTAGTAGTAGTAGTAGTAGTAGCAGTAGTAAGGGTCGTGGCAGTTGTTGTGGTTATAAAAAAAATGGTTAACAGAAGTAGTGATAATTGCAACATAAACTGTACTAACCTCTAGGACTCGGACGATCAACAGACGATACTTGAAGCTGTGTAAAACTGGATTCCTTTCTGTCGATTATCGATCGTCTGGCTGTTTTCCAAATACCCTGCTCTTTTATCACTTTGTCAAACTGGTGGGGGGGGGAGGGGGGGGAAGACGAAGAATGTGTGTATGTGGAAGAGCCGGGGGATGGGTGAGTGGGTGGGTGGGTGGGATGTCTCAGGTTGATCGATTTGCATCAGTCCACGGCAGTGTTTCTGTTCGTGTCACTTTTTGAACTGCTCTTTTAGATGGAAACGGCTGACTGGTGTTGTGGATGGGTAGGTGGGTAGGTGGGTGGATGGGTGGATGGGTTGGTTGGTTGGTTGGTTGGTTGGTTGGTTGGTTGGTTGGTTGGTTGGTTGGTTGGTTGGTTGGTTGGTTGGCTGGCTGGTTGGCTGGTTGGCTGGTTGGTTGATTTGGTTTTGTTTGTTTGTTTGTTTGTTTGTTTGTTTGTTTGTTTGTTATTGTTGTTGTTGTTTAAATAAATAAATAAATAAATAAATAAATAAATAAATACAATATTTATATAACGCAAAATCTTGATAAAATCAAATCTAAGCGCTGAAGTAGGAGTAGGGGGAACCGATAGACGACGTAAACCAATAGGGCGTTAGTAGCCTATAGTGCAATCATATCTTTTCAGAACAGAAAGCAAACGCTAAGTAAGTAGAACCCCGGGACCTTGCCAGCGCATATGGCTTATGCACAGGTGTAGACAGGGCTCATGCCATGATCAGTTTGATTCTTACCTACCATATGGCATCTGTTGGTGTCAGTGCATACAGTATTTATTCCGTGTGTGGAGACGTTATCTTAAAAACTGAAAACTGAAACTGTATATGCTCGGAGCAGTTTCCTCAAGCACTTGTTACAGGGGCTTGTATTCTCAAGTAATTATACAGGGGGGTGCAAAAGTAGGTATACAGTTATGAAAAAAAGAATTGCATTTATTATACAAGCAAATGTGTGTGTGTGAGTATGTAAGTGTGTGTGTGTGTGTGTGTGTGTGTGTGTGTGTGTGTGTGTGTGTGTGTGTGTGTGTGTGTGTGTGTTGTGTGTGTTTCCGAACATGTATATGTGTGTGTGAGGGTGTGAATATGGGCGAAAAAAGAAAACACGTACAATACTCATTGCATTTATTATACAAACAAATGAATATTGCATATACATGTAATAACAAGCACAGCCTTAATCCCTCAGATACTCAAACTGCTTGCCGTCAGTATTCACACACTCCTCTAATCGAGAGCGGAATTAAGCATTATATTAATGATGTGATACTTACTGTATACCTACTTTTGCACCCCCCCTGTACAAATCTCTGTCACGTAAATTATAACATGAACGCGATGGAAGTAACTGCCTACCTGGTAAGTACACCTTTCCTCCTAACGTGCATTTGAATATATTTGGACATTGATATTGTATCAGAATTCTTTTTTTTTTTTAAATAACTTCTGTGTCATGGCGTATATTATAGGTAATCTATATTAATCATTGCTTTAGTTGCCATGTCTCCCCCCCCCCCCCCCGTGGGGATACCGGGGGCTCTTTCAGTATGAATAGTATCCCCATCTTCTGGAAATTCTGTGCTAGAAATTTCCTCTTTTCTATCACTTTCTTTGTTTCTATATTCCTTCTTTGCTGTCTGCCATTTCTCCCTATCATTTTCTGCTTTGATGTGTCCGATAGAGTCTTACGCACTTTTTCTTAGGATTGATAATTGGGTACGTGTATCAAGTGCATTTTTTGGCTCTAGGGAGGTGAAGTATGCGGAAGCAATTTTAGGTAATTTACACCCGTTTTTCTTAGTGTTTTGGTGTCCTTAGGTATGCTTAAATTTGTATTCAGGTGTGTTTTTTTTAATCTTGTGTGCGATAAATTGGACGGAGTGGTCAACGCCAGGGACATGATCTTGATATGTGTACTCAATTTCTTTTTCACTTTTTTTTCCTGTTGAAGTTTTGTATGTTTTGAAGCGGTTATAGCCCTGGTATGGCTCTACGCAGTCGGTTGGGCTTTACAACAATAACAAGTTCCCATGTCTGTACCCCCATCCACCTTCCTTCCTTATTTGTTCTTAATGCTTCCTTTATGTTCTGCTTTTCTTTTATTCTGTGTCAGTAATTTACTTTTCTTTTCTTTTTTTTTTTTTATACTGAATATTGTTACAATTACTAGCAATATTGTTATATTATTGTTGTTGTGTTTCTGTTGTTCTTGCAGTTATCATTAAGGGTCGACATGAATAGATTTACATGTATCTGCCTTTGTCTCTCATGTTTTTGTAACGCGCATGAGTCATTGGCATATATATAAAAGTCAGTATTTTGTCACAACTTATAACTTTTTTTATAGCATGTTTCACATTTTATGTTTTAAGGGTTTTTTATGATCATATTTTGTGTGTAGATTAGAAGGATTAGCTGTAAGACAGGTCTAGTGGGACCTAATGTTACTATCCTTGAGTAATAAAGTGATCTGAAGTTTGAAGTCTGTGTGCAAGTTCTTCAGAAAAAAGACATTGTTCGTATACCTTGACCTTTTTTTTTTTTTCAAATTTCGCTTACGTGCAGGCTCATTTGCCTAAAGATCGAATACCACAAACAAATTCAAACGAGCTGGAAAGAGTTTTGATTCTCGCTGCAGAGGTCCATGATGACCTATATTGGCTCCTAATCCTTCGCGGAGCAAGAAATTTGATCTTCGCAGCGGTGGTCTACAATTACCTTTAAAAACTCCCAGTCCTTAGGAGGGGAGAAAACTCATAGACCGTGCTAAAGCGTTATAACAGAAGTAGGCCTATGGGGGTGAGGGTAGGAAGGGAAGGAGTGAGGATTCAGATGATTAGTCAAGCGACGTTGGATTCGATAATCTTGTTTTGGACCGGCTGAATAATCTACCAAAAATAAATGTGAAGCAAACATTGAGCGTTACCCCACAAAAAACACCCCGCCATGTTTATTCACTTGTGCTTTAAAAAGAGATGTCACACCACTTCGGCTTGAACCTGTCCACAGAGACAAAAAGACTATAGTATAGGCTAGTTTCATTTCTTTGTTTATTTCTTTATTTTTCATTATTACTTAAACGTTGTGTTATGTTGACAGCTCATTGCAAACAGTTTCTTTATTTTTCTTTATTACTTAAACGTTGTAGGCCTATTATGTTGATAGCTCATTGCAAACACAGTTGCTTATGTTTACCTTGCCCATTTTGATTCATACAACAGACGACGTAATATATTGAATAGTCTCTGGTAACCTATATGATGCCGAACTTTAGATATTTCATGAAGTCTCAAATAACGTATAACGCTGGAATCTGCTCAATCGTTGTTCAAGTACATATCAGATTATGCACTTTTGACATGCCTGGTCTATATAGGTACATGTATGTGGTAAGCCAGTAATCAGACCGCAGAAATGATTGTTGCACCTACAGGTTAGTTGGTTGGTCGGTTGTTGTTGTTGGTGGTGGTGGGTGGTGGTGGTGGCGGCGGCGGTTTGTTTGTTTGTTTGATTGTTTGTTTGTGCTTGTTTTTAAACTTTGCCAACGGAATAATCTCGACATCCATCTTATCTATGTGTTTATGTAAGAACCAGAAATACACAAACATAGAATTAGAACGTGTATTTGACGTAACAAGATAAAACGACAGTGAAAATTGTCAAGCGTGTAAGCCTACAAAAGACAACAAAAAGTTAATGTACAAAACGTGATGAAAGAAAAAAAAAAACGCACTCAAAGAAGATTTGACACCAAAAAAAACAACAACAAAAAACATGACAACATACGAACTAAAATCGATTATCACGAGTCGATGTGTTTCTTTGCCCAAGTTTACTTGCAGAAACTTAACCAGGAAGTTTTTTTGCAGAAATGAAATAGCACATTTATTCTGTTAAAGTGCTAGTGCACTACAATTGATGATCGCGGTGAACTTCCCTGTTTTCTCAGATTCCTGGAACAGACATTCAATTCTTAGACATATAATTATGTGTTCTAAATGTTATGTTATTTCTTAAATTGACTTAAACTGTAACAGGAAGTTGTCTTTGGTAGGTTTCTGCTGAAGTGCCAGCGCACTACATTTGATCATTATGTTGGTATTCCCTGTCTGTTCGATTCTTGGAATAAGACAACCACTTCTTGGACAAAAGTAGGTTCTAAAATATTGTTATCATCATCATCATCATGTGCCCTGCCGCATGGCGTTGGCGATCATGGCTCTCCATACGAATCTATCTTTTGTCGCTGCAAGTACATCTCCCACCCTCTCTGTCTTCATCCACTCCGCAAGTCCGTCCAATATTTACTCCCTGGGTCTACCTGGCGCTCTTTTTCCCTCCAGCTTTCTCCAGCCTATCTCACCTGATATTGCCTAACCTTATCTCACTTTACCAAATCACACCTCATCGTATCTTACCTCACTTTGCCTCACCTCATCCCACGTTACCATACCAGACTTTATTTTATCTTACCTCACTTTGCCTCACCTCATCTCACGTTACCATACCAGACTTTATTTTATCTTACCTCACTTTGCCTCACCTCATCTCTCGTTACCATACCAGACTTTATTTTATCTTACCTCACTTTGCCTCACGTCATCTCACGTTATCATACCAGACTTTATTTTATCTTACCTCATTTTGCCTCACCTCATCTCTCGTTACCATACCAGACTTTATTTTATCTTACCTCACTTTGCCTCACCTCATCTCTCGTTACCATACCAGACTTTATTTTATCTTACCTCACTCTGCCTCACCTCATCTCTCGTTACCATACCAGACTTTATCTTATCTTACCTCATTTTGCCTCACCTCATCTCTCGTTACCATACCAGACTTTATTTTTATCTTACCTCACTCTGCCCTACCTCATTTCACTTTACCGTACCTCGCCTTATTTTTACTTTACCCCACTTTGCCTTTGCCTAACCCCATCCCACTTTACCTTATCTAACCTTAACAAGTGTGACTGTCCGTGTTCAAGCAAACAGGAACCAGAAAAAAAAAACAAGAAAAAAGAATAAGAATGCGTATTTAATACAACCAGACAAGACTGACGCAATTTTTCGGCCAACTGGCCTTTGTCAAGCGTATGATCACAAACACACATATACCAGGTACAAAAATTAGGAGAAAAAGACTGATACTTCCCTGCTGCTCCGTCCAGTGTCAGGCAAAAATTTTCGGTGTTTTCGGTGTTTGTGATCTTACGATTGACAAAGGCCATTTGGCCGAAAATTTGCACCTGTCTTGTCTGGTTGTATTAGATACGCGTTTTTATTCTTTTTTTGTGTTTTTTTTCTGGTTCTTATCTAACCTTATTTTACTTTACAGGTACCTCACGTCATTTGTCGTCACCTTACCTTACCTTATGTTACCTTACTTTACCTCACCTCGCTTTTCTTTACCTTATGTCAGCTCACATTATGTCAGTTGATTGTGTTTTCACTCCACTCAATTTATCTTGCTCCAACCCACCTCACCTCAACTTACCTTACCATACCTTACTTTACCTTACCTTACTACCTTATCTTACCCTACCTTACCTTACCTTACCTTAACTTAATACTTTACCTTACTTACCTTATCTTACCTTACCTTACTTACTACTTACCTTACCTTACCGTACCTGACATGATCTGATCTGACATGACCTCACCTGACCTGACTTCACCTCACCTCACCTCACCTGATCTGACCTCACATGACCTTATCTTACCTTACTTTACCTGACCTGACCTCATCTGACCTGACCTCATCTGACCTGACCGTCACCTCGCTTTATCTCACCTTCTTTTACCTCACCTCATCTCACTCTGTCTATTTCTCACTTTAATTGACCTCACCTCACCAACTCATCTCGCCTCACTCTTATGTTGTCTCACCTGCCTTTACTTTCACTTTATCTTACTTTACGTCACCTCACCTTATTACCTTGCCTCACCTTACTTTACCTTGCCTTACTTTATCTTATCTTGCTCTGCTCCCCATATTATATATTACCTTACTTTCCCTTGACTTGCTTTACCTGACCTTATTTTCCATTACTATAGCTTACATTAATCTGCCTTACTTTACTTGACCTTACCTTGCCTTGATCTTATCTTGCCTTACCTTAACTTACCTAAACTTACCTTATCTTACATTAACTTAGCTTAACTTACCTTAACTTACCATATCTTACCTTACCCTACCCTACCCTACCCTACCGTACCGTACCTACCTTACTTACCTTAACTTACCTTACCTTGCCTTGCCTTGCCTTATATTACCTGACCTTACCTGACCTGACCTTGCCTTGCTTACTTTCTGCCTTGCCTGCCTTGCCTTGCTTGCCTTGCCTTGCCTTGCCTTGCCTTTGCCTTGCCTTGCCTTGCCTCTTGCCTTGCCTTGCCTTGCCTTGCCTTGCTGCCTTGCCTTGCCTTGCCTTGCTTGCCTACTTGCCTTGCCTTGCCTTGCCTTGCCTTACCTTGCCTTGCCTTGCCTTGCCTTGCCTTGCCTGCCTTGCTTGCCTTCCTTGCCTTGCCTTGCCTTGCCTTGCTTTGCTTACCTTAGCCATGCATTGCTTTGCTGCTTATGCCTGCTTGCTTGCTTGTTGTTGTTTTAGCTTGCTCCTTAGCTATGGTATTAAGATTTGTATCCTTGTTATGTATGTTTTAGTACTTAAGATTAAATTTGTATTCTGTTTTTTTTTAAAAAAATCTTGTTAAAATGATAAACTGGGCAGACTGGTCAACGCCAGTCGCATATTCTTAGATCATGTGCGCGCATGCATTAATATGCGTTCTTAAGTTGTTGGTTTTTCAGTTCACTCCCCACCTCCCTTCCCAGTGAGGCATTGTGTACGTTTTGAAATGATACAGCCTTGATATGGCTCTACACAGTCGCTGGCTTAAAATAAAATAACAATATTAAAAACTTTACCTTACTTACCTTACCTTGGGCCTTGCGTGCCTTACCTTACACATACCTTACCTTAAACTTACCTTACCTTGCCTTACCTTACCTTCATCCTTACCTTACCTTACTTTCCTGCCTTGCCTTGCCTTGCCTTACCTTACCTTACCTTACCTTACCATTACCATCCTTACCATACCTACCTTACCTTGCCTTGCCTTACCTTACCTTGCCTTACCTTACTTGCCTTACCTTACCTTACCTTACCTTACATTACCTTGCCTTACCTTACCTTACAACTTTACAGCACCTAATTTAATCTGAGTTTCACCTTACTTTACCTCTATCTTACCTCACCTCACTTTATCTTACCCTTCCTCACTTTACCTCACCTCACTTTACCTCACCTCAGCTCAGCTCATTTTCCAACACGAATAATGGAACAAAAGGAGCCAGTGTCTTTGTTATTCACGTTCGTCACGGTGGATGGTTGACGACAAAGGGCGGGAGGAGGTGAAGAGATGTGATGGAGGGGTAGGGTAGGGTAGGGTAGTGGCAGGGTGAGAGAGGGGGGGGGGATAGGGTCAGAAAAACAGCAATCTCAGTGTGAATGATACGCACGTCTGCACATCTAGGTTGGTTTGTCATGTCTACAAATTTTTAAAGTGGCGTCCTTGATTGAGATCAGACGGGAGTTTATCATTATGGAGTTCGTTCAAGCGGGATAAATCGCACACGCCCCCCCCCCCCCCCAACTGTGCTCTGCATATACATACATACATACACACATACATATACATATGTGTGTGTGTGTGTGTGTGTGTATGTGTGTGTGTGTGTGTGTGTGTGTGTGTGTGTGTGTGTGTGTGTGTGTGTGTGTACATACAGAGAGAGAGGATTTATGTATGTATGTATGTATGTATGTATGTATTATATGTACATCTATCTATCTGTGTGTCTGTCTGTGTGTCTGTCTGTCTATCTATCTATATATTTATATCTATCTATACTATATCAATGTATATCCATCTGTCTTTACACACACACACACACGCGCGCGCGCACGCACACACACACACACACATGAAATACGAGAGAGAGAGAGAGACGAACAGACAGACAGACAGAGACAGAGACAGAGACAGAGAGACAGAGAAGAGATCTGGGGGGGGGGGGGTTCTGTTGTTTTTCGTTTCCTTTTTTTTTTCTTTCTGTTTTCTCCCCGTCGTAATTGATCTGATATGATCACAGCCTTCTCCATTTTTAGCGGTGGTTTTTGTTTGTTTACTTTTTTTTTTTTTTTAAGATGCGTTTATGCATGTTGTTGTGGTTGTTCGCCCACACTGTGTTGGCGTAATGCTGTAGGACAGTCTGCATACTACCGTCTTCGGCGGGTGGTCAGTGATAACAGCGATCACTTCTTTTTTTATAATCATCATTGTTGCGCAAGCGTGTGAACTTTTTATCTATTGACTTATTTTTTGTTTATTTACTTGTTTTTGTTTTTATCTGTCTATAGTGGCTTATTCTGCAAAATTTTGCCAAAGACAACCTATCCATTGATTAATATTGATTGATTGATTGATGATTTAGTTCAGGCTTTTTACGTCGACACCCACCTCAGGTGATATAGCCGACGGGGATAACCATCCCAGGGAAGTTGGGGCAGGGGGACTTATCTAATCCTGTACTGACTCCACCAGAACAATAATGATGCTCAGATGGGACAATGGGAAAGCCAATTTCAATGTAGCGCACCCTGGGATTCGAACCCACAGCGGTTAGCATGTGAATCCGACGTTCAACCAACTGAGCTACAAAGGCCCGCTTCAACTTGTCCATTGCCTTGCCGGGATTCTTTTTAATTAATACTCTTTGACTCCCGCACCGGATCCACCAGCATCCCACATTATCAACCACACGAGCAAAGCAAACAAACAAAAAACAACAACAAAAAAGAATTACCCTTTGACTCCCTCATCCTTGCAAGGAAGCTGGTTGATAGGATGAGGGAGTCAAAGTGACCTGGTAGATAGGGTGAGGGAGTCAAAGGTTAAGTTTTTGCAGTTGGTAGAGGGAGTCAAAGGGTTAAGTGCGCTAGATGCATGCTGCGAAAAAGTAGGCCTACGTCGGTTTATGGACTCATCCGGCCAAAAAGACTACTTCGTATCACCTAGGCCACCACCCAAGGTCTAGCAGAGGGTGAAAAAAAAGAGTCCATGCTCCATCGGGAATCGAACCTGGGCCCTCTCGCATCGTCAGTAGTTGTTTTAACTACTCAGCCACACACTCCGCCGTTCTCAATCACCAACAAAGCAGGCTTTTGCGCGCGGCGTGTGTGTGTGTGTGTGTGTGTGTGTGTGTGTGTGTGTGTGTGTGTGTGTGTGTGTGTGTGTGTGTGTGTGTGTGTGTGTGTGTGTGTGTGTGTGTGTGTGTGTGTGTGTGTGTGTGTGTGTGTGTGTGTGTGTTTTTAGTTTGTTTTGTTTTCTGTTTTCATTTTTTGGTAAGTTGTTTGTTGTTGTTGTTGTTGTTTGTCGGTTTGTATGTTTGTTTGTTCGTTCCTTCCATATCTTGTTATCACCAATAGAAATAACAGTATGGCATCGATTTGGAACATGACACAAGGCTTTGTGTACCACGCACACACTTGACGCGCCCCGCGCGCGCGCACCACACACACACACACACACACACACACACACACACACACACACACACCACACACACACTCGTGCGCTCTTTTGCACTTTTGCAGATTTTTTTAAGAGGTGGGTGGGAGGGGGAGTGTCGGTCTCAAGGCTGATGTATTGATGTATTGAGTTTTGCCATGCTGTGTGCGTGTCAACTGAATGAGTAGAATGGGGAGGGGGCATCGAAGAAAGGGGAGGGGGTAAGAAAAGGGAAGAGTGGGGGGGGGGGTGACTGATGCCAAGCGCACAATTGAACGCCTCGTTACGACAGTGTTTATGTCACGTGGTCCACTGTTTTGAGCTGCGCATTGGCGTATCGATCATATCAATGCCACACACACAAACGGCAAGTGTGTGTGGCGCGCGCGCGCGCGCGCGCGTGGTGTGTGTGTGTGTTGTGTCTGTGTCTGTGTCTGTGTGTGTGTGTGTGTGTGTGGTGTGTGTGGTGTGTGTGTGTGTGTGTGTGTGTGTTATGTTGATCACGTTGATTTTTCTTTTATTTGCTGCTATCCTTCACGCCCCATTTGAGGTTCAAAGACAGATCAATTAACACTGAGCACCCTGTGTTGTGTGTGTGTGTGTGTGTGTGTGTGTTGTGTGTGTGTATGTATGTCTGTGTCTGTGTCTCTGTGTGTGTCTGTGTCTGTGTCTATGTGTGTGTCAATATATGAGAGAGAGAGAAAGAGAGAGAGAGAGAGAGAAAGAGAGAGAGAGAGAGAGAGGAGAGAGAGAGAAGAGAAGAGAGAGAGAGAGAGAGAGAGAGAGAGAGAGAGAGAGAGAGAGAGAGAGAGCACTCGTGTGTCTGGCTTTTTATATGTTGTTTGTATGCCGTTTTGTGTGCATAGGCAGGGGCAAGCTTCGACGCAGTAGAATATTTTTTCTCATTGTGCTCTTAGAGCTTCAATAAGGCCTATCAGGTTTCTCCTGTCATGTTTTGAATTTTAACAAAGCAAGTAGCTGCCAGATGGGGAAAAAAAATATTACCATACAGTGTGTCGACATTTTACGACTTTAACACAAAAATTAGGGTCTCCTATTTTCAAAGCCGTCAGTGGGTTTCTTGGAATGTGTTATGTTTTGGTTTAAACAGGTAGAAAGAAACTCTAGGGAGAGCTAGACAACAGAAGGTCTTCAGAGAAGTAACCCCCTTTAGACAAGTGTTTCGGCCTGAATTCCTTACACTCTCGGGCGGCCGGGCCACATCCAGGTCATGACTCCTGGATGCCCTTCTGCTGTTGTCTATTTTTTTTTTTTTTTTTTTTTTTTTCACGCCGGGGAGCGAACCTAGGCGATTCTGCGCTTCAGAACTGCGGTACGCGGTTTTACCAATGTGCTAACGGGGCACACATCATCTGTAGGGAATTTAATCCTTATGAAGTTCACTTTTGGTTCCTTCTTGCCCAGATCCAGCTTGAGCTCCTTTCTGCTGCCTCTGCCATCGCTTTAAGGGCTCTAGTCCTCTTCTTCCCAGAAATGGCGAGTTGTTTCATGAGATCATAAGCGGAGGTGCCCACAAACCCTCTTGCCCCGACCTCTATGGCGAAGATTTTGACCCGCAGCCCTGCTTTCTTCAGGGTGCTGGCAAGACCGGCGTATTTTTCGGTCTTGTAGATATGTGCTTCTTCCATTCTGCTTTCGTATGGCACAGTGAGTTCTATCAGAATCACTTGTTTCGAGGAGTCAGAGTGGAGAGCGATGTCTGGTCTCATGCCTGTCTTGCTGATGACATCTGGGTAATTTCTCCACTCTGGGAGGTCTGCTGTACACTCCCAGTCGACTGCTCCATCCAGAAGACCCTTAGGCAATGTGCTGGTTGTCATAGCACTTTCGGGCCAGACCTGCTTCCCTCCTGCTTTGTAGAACGTTGTCATAGCAATTGGTGCGTTTGGGGTCATGGTTTTTTCGCTAACCACGTCTGTGATCACTTTCAGAACTTGGTTGTGCCTCCATGTATACCTTCCTTGGGCTAGCGCTACTTTGCAAGAGCTTAGGACATGTTCCACTGTTTGTTTCTTCTGACAGAGCGGACATGCTGGGTCGTCTGATTTCCCCCATTTCACTAAGTTTGCATTCGAGGGGAGCAGGTCATATACAGATCTGAGGAGGAAGCTTATCCTTAGAGGAGCCATGTGCCACATATCGTTCCAGCTGATACTTCTTTGGAGTGCACTGTCCCATGTTGTCCATTACCCCTGTTGACCTTGCTGGACTGCCTTCTGCACTCTTTTGACATCTTCTTCTTCCTTCAACTCCTGTATGATCATGTCTCTTTTTTCCTTCCCTTTGGCTTTGGACCACCACTGCATTTTTGTTGCTCCCAGTCCCTGTCTGTTGGTTTGCGTGTGTCCAATTATTTCTTTGATGCTGAGGTTTCTCTTGGCATTGTTTACAGCCTCTTGGACTTTCCACTTTCTGCCAGTTCTCAGCTTTGGATGAACTGATCTCACGATATTGTCTTCCGATTCCTCCAGCATGCTCAACAGTCTTGCTTTTCCAACTTTGTATTCCTCCACTATGGATTTGAGAGGTAGCTTCAGCATTGCTTGACGACAGTAGAATGCAACATCAGTGAGACCAGGTGGGACACCGAGCCATTTTCTTGTGTATTTGTTGATTTTGGCTTCCATTGCTTCGACTGTGCTGGTGCAAATGTCATAGATTAGCAGTGGCCACAGCAGCTTTGGTATCAGCATGAACTGTAGACACCAGACTTTGTATTTGCCTGGCAGTCCGCAGTTATCTATTTTCTTCAGGCCTTCTTCTGCTGTTTGCTTGGTTTCACATCCCCTTTGTGTGTCTTTCAGGGAGTCATCATACCATCTTCCGAGACTTTTTACTGGCTCTTCTGTGACAGTGACTGAATCTGCCACTTTTCCTTTTCGCAGTGAGAGACTTCGGGATTTCTTAGGTTTGAACCTCATTCTTGAAGAGGCCACCAGCTCATCCAGCTGCTTTAAGATTCGGTGTGTCTCTTCCTCATCCGTGGACAAGACTGTTGTGTCATCCATGAAAGCTTTCAGAGGAGGCATCTGGTATCCATCTCCCAGATTCACTGGACCTGAACTCTTCATTGCAGCTTTCAAGATGACTTCCATTGCCAACACGAACAGTATGGGAGAGATTGCACAGCCCATTGCAATGCCCACCTCTAGGTCTATCCAGTCCGTGGTATATTCTTTGGTAGAGAACCGCATTGAGAACCCTTGGAAATACTTCCTCAGCATTGTTCGGATGTTTTCTGGGATGTGATACATTTCAAGAGCCAGCTGGATCATATCGTGTGGAACTGATCCATATGCATTCGCCAGATCAAGCCAAACTACGTCAATGTCTCTCTTCTCTGTTCTTGCTTTTTGGATGGCACCCCAAATCAACGTGGCATGTTCCAAGCATCCAGGCATTCCTGGTATGCCTCCCTTTTGGACTGACATATCCAGATACTTGTTTTCAGTCAGGTATTTTGTCAATCTTGCTGCCATAACAGAGAAGAAGATTTTCCCCTCGACGTTCAGAAGTGATATTGGCCTGAACTGATTGATGCTGCTGGAGTTCTGCTCCTTCGGAATGTACACTCCTTCAGCTCTCATCCATTGGTCGCTGATCTTCTGGTTCCTCCATGCTGATCGAATCATCAAACAGAATTTTATTCAAGAAAAGAAGAGTCATAAATACAGCAAAGCATGGGCAGGGCATCAAGCAATGGCTTATGTTAGCCCTCCCCAAAAACAATTAACACACTATTGGCTCAAATTCGGGCAACTTGTGAAATTTAAACCAACAAGAAACAAGAAAGAAAATGAAGAGAAAAGCTGAATGTTATGTTTTCAGCTCATATACTGGTTAACTGTTCGCACAATATTCAGTTTGTCTACAAAATCTGTTTAGATCTATCTATCAATATATGTTCAGCATGTGGAAATGAATGGAAGGTCCTCAGGTTTACTTCACTTTAAGTCTACTTATGTGTAGTCTATTCCTGTTGGGGAGTGAAATTAGAAAAAGGTGTTTTCTTGGTTCTGCAGTGTACATGTTTCTGATTATTTTCATTGGATCGATTTAATCATATACCGTGTGACACAGAAAGGACAGGTGGCAGACTAAGGAGAAGTCTATAGTACACATCTTCAGCAGGCTGGCTAGTTCCGTAAACAGTCATTTCAGATCTGATACCCACAGCTTTATCAAAGAAGCAGCTAGTGTGCACGTGAGGTTTGCACTGCACCATTTGCTTACCAGTAACAAAATCAAACTACAACATCTATTCTGGATTTAGCCTTAGAATTTGGATAACTTGTCACCAGACAGTCCAGTTTAGAAGGAGCTCCAGCAGTCCAGTTTCAAGCTTAGCTTAGCTTAGCTTAGTAATAGGGACATAACACATTAGCCGTTTGGCTATTTCAAGTCCCATCATTTTTATTTTTATTTTCTTACACTCGTAGTCAAGGTTTGTCGTATGCCCAGTTTTTTGATGATTCATTCATCATATTCGTATTTAAGTTCAATGTAATGTTTCCAATGGTCAAGCTGGTTTTTAAACGAGTTTGTGTTTTGTGCTCTTTTAATTTCGTTTGGTAATTTATTCCATACATGTGCAATTCTATTTGTAAAATAAAACTTTCTAATGTTAGTCTTGCAATATTCTATAAATATTTTATCAGTATTATTTCTTGTTTTGTCATAATTTGTCAGTTTGAAAAATTCTGTTCTATCTACGTCATCTATATTGTTAAAAATCTTGAAACTTTGGATCAGATCTCCCCTCATTCTTCTTGCTTTTAAACTGGGTAAATTGAGTAGTTCTAATCTTCATCTATATGAATAATTTTGAAAACCATGAATTAATTTAGTAGCTCTTCTTTGTATCTTCTCTATCAATGCTGACTGTCTTTTAAGATGTGGAAACCAAATAATATTACCATACTCCAAATGAGGCCTCACTAAGCCTTTGTACAAATATAAAAATGTCTCCCTGTTTATGTATGAGAATGTTCTTTTTATGATTCCAAGCAACTTGTTTGATTTATTAACAACATTTTGAATGTGATTATCAAATTTGAGACTTTTATCAAATATTACTCCTAAATCTTTTTCTTCTAAACATTCTATTACTTCACAGGTAATACCATCATTTATCATAGAATATTTGTTACATGGGTTACTTTTTCCTAAATACAAGACTTTACATTTTGAAGCATTAAAGAAAAGATTCCAAGTTTCTGACCAATGTATCTAAATCCTTCTGCAATATACTATGATTAGAAGATGTATTGTACATTTTAGTGTCATCTGCAAAGGTCTTACAAAAACTATTAATTTTCTGAGGTAAATCATTTATGAAAATAGTAAAAAGAACAGGACCAAGTATACTCCCTTGAGGTATACCATTCAGTACATCTGTATATTTAGAATAATCATTTTCAACTCTAACTAACTGTTTTCTGTCTTTTAAAAGTCTCTAATCCAAGCTAGTAACTTACCCGTAATTCCATAATACTGCAGTTTGATAAGCAATCTTTCATGCGGAACAGAATCAAACGTTTTTTCTAAAATCCAAGTAAATAATATCTATATTCTCTCCTTTATCCAATAGATTAGTAAAATAATTCATTACTTGTAATAACTGGGTAATGCACGATCTATGTTGTCGGAAACCATGCTGATATTCTGTGTAAAGTTTACTTAAAGTCATGTGATCAACTATAACATCCTTATTAGATTCCAATACTTTGCATGGTACTGAAGTCAGGCTAACTGGTCTATAATTACCAGGATCACTTTTTGTACCCTTTTTGAACAAAGCTGTGACGTATGCATTCTTCCACTCTGTAGGTACTATTTCCCTTTCCAGTGATTTATTAAACAATATGCTGAGTGGAACATAGTTCTTACTCATTCTTTTAAAATCCTCGGATGAATATTATCAGGTCCTTGAGCCTTATTTACATTTAACATCTTTAACTTATTTTCAACTGCCTCAGGTGTAACTACCAAATCTGTTATTGTTAGTTTGTTTTGACACCATAGAAAAGAAATGGGTGCATGTCGCCTATTCTGAAGATTTAAGATTTTATTCATGTCAGTAAACACGAGACTTCATGGACAGGGATTCATCACTGAAGAAACACAACTCAATTGACTTCAGTCTGAGATAACCAACCGGGTCTTCGGGTTACTTTTTTAAAGTTCGGTTTTGTACTTACGTACATGAATTTTGTTTTGCTTTATTCATTTACGGCTTTTTGCCTTCACCATCCAGGCAGCTGATATTCTCCGCCAACGGTGCTTTTCAACCACTGAATTCCTTGAGCAGTACTTGAGATATTCTCTCGGGAAAACAGAGCGGTTCAGTTCCGAGTCATCAGCAAAGACATAAAAGAGCGCTCCTGATAGTACATTACCGTAACATTGTAAAGTGGTTGTAAACCATGAGACAATTTGTGAAAGAAAACAAAACGCGACTCAAAACAAAGCCCTGTGGGACACCGTATTTCAGCAAGATGGAAACTGACCTATGGTCATTGATGACAACACACTGAGCTCATCTAAAAAAGGTATGACTTGAACTACTCAAGGACACTTTAAATGCAACCAAATGTAGGTGACAATCTTGAGTCGCTGAAATTGATTATGACGTCCCTGTCAGTAGTGTCCAGTAGGGCACACTGTTCTGATCACCAATTAAGCTCCATGGCAGACCGGCAGGAACTGAAAAAAAGTGGGGGAAAAAGAAGAAGAAGAAAACGCTCACACACATCGCCAGGTGTGGCTTAACACGAAGATGCGAACGAAATGACTGCGCATCTATGGAAACATTATCGCGATTACGTCATCCGTCGATAAACTTCTTCGTTTCGCAGGCGAATGCCGCTTCATAATTTTGCAAATTTCGTAAATGATGTCAACAACATGGAGGACGAAGAAGAAGAGACGAAGAAGTAAGCAATGTTTTTTTTTAAAAACTATTTTACTGATAATAATAATTGGTGTGGGAAACTACACAGATGACTGATACTGTCTGACAAAGCCATTTGACTGAATACTTTTGTCTCATTTTTTTTAATGATTGCCCTCGTTTTTCGAAGTAATTTAAAATTCAATGTGATGAATGATGATGATCATTTGTGATGATCATGATCATCGATTCGATTTGGATTCGATTTCAGATGTCTGATGACTTATCTTAGGTCTGCATATCAAGATCAAGAAGATGGTCAGTCGATCTAATCGTGAGATGATCATCGTGATTATTAGATCTGTCTGTCATGTATGATGATGTAACATTTGACTTGTCATTCGTGTAGACGGTAGAGCGAGACAGCCGATGTCCATCCAGTATCCACTCCATGAGTCCATACCAACATGATCTGATGATGATGATACAGCACAGCTGAATCTATAGGCCTACATAATATAATAAACCATAAAGTGTCGCTGTGACTAAAAGTAAGGGAAATAATGTTTAAAGATCATAATGTAGGACTGTCACTGTAGTGTCAGGGATGGAACAGTTTGCCCCCCCCCCCTCCCCCCGAGGTTATCTCCTCAGCCTCGGTGGAGTGCTTCAAGTCCCGAATCTGACCAGCCAGCCCCCCTCTCCCCCTTCCCCATCCTCTACCACCACCACCCCACCCCCAAAGCCCCCCCCCCCCCCACTGCCAGTTCTACATACCAGCATCCTAGCCAGCGGAAACCCCCAGTTCTATACACTGAGAACCATCTAAGTGATGATGGTGGATGTTCAAAGAAAGAAGAAGTATCTGCCCAGTTCCCGTTTGCTGAAAACGATGTAAACGCAAATTTCACCTAGCTTCGACACTTCTGAATTTATATAGTATGCCTTAACATCACAAATGCTAAATGATAGCAGGATGAAAATATATGGTATACCATATGATGGTATGTAATAAGCTTATGCATTAACCCTTTGAGTCCTGTTTACAGTAGAATTGCACTACTAGCCTGAGTGTTTTGAGAGTAGACTCATCTCTACAGCAGAACAAACAGAGCACTGCAAAAGCACTCTTTTCAAAACTACACTGGCTACCAGTTAAAGCAAGAATTGAGTATAAAATTGCAACAAACCATCCTGCCTTACAAACCTTCCAAAGCTCTCAAGTTTCAAGGAGCTTCTCTGTTAACTCTGTGTGTGTTTGTGTATGTGTGTGTGTTTGTGTGTGTGTGTGTGTTAGCGAAAGAGGTACAGGATGAAAATTTGGGTCAAGGGTCACATGCCTAGCAGGTTGAGCATATCATAGCTCAGCATCCTCTATGTATGTGTGTACTTGTGTTATTTATTTTGCCCCTGTAAAGTTCAGCGCATATTCTTAACCTTTTGACATGGATTGTTTGCAGTATATAACTTATAAGTGAAATTATTATTATTGTGATTATTACTATTAAGTATTATTATTATTATTGTTCATTGGTTCTCATTAACAACTTGAGGAAAGAAAAGTATCTCTCTGTTTGGTCCAATAATATGAAAATTTCTCCCAGTATCTTTAAAACAGAGCAATTTTCAGATTATTTTGAAAAACTGATAAAACACCTTAAAAGAATTAAACACATCTGTTTCAGAAATATCTTCAGAAATCATAAATTAATACTATGGCTGTTCAAAATCCAGTGGTATTGCAATTTGTGTGTATAGATAATGTAACTACAGACAGACACACACACTCACACACACACACACACACACACACACACACACACACACACTCACACTCACACACATACACACACACACACACACACACACACACACACACACACACACACACACACACACATACTATATAATTTATGTATGTGTGTGTGCAATGTGCGTGTGTGTACAAATATTAACGTACTACTAAAAGCACATTTACTAAGTACTATCACTATCAGCACAGCTACTCTGTTTAACAACTCTCCCTGTCTTTCAGTTTCTCGTGCTTAGCTTTAAAGTAAATTAAACATACTAAACATACTGTATTCCCATATTCTCTTGTGTAAAAGCTTTCTCTCTCCCTCTCTCTGTCTGTCTGTCTCTCTCTCCCTCTCTCTGTCTGTCTGTTCTCTCTCTCTCTCTCTTTCTCTCTCTCTCTCTCTCTTCTCTCTCTCTCTCTCTCTCTCTCTCTCTCTCTCTCTCAGTCTCTCTCTCTCTCAGTCTTTCTGTATTCATGAATGGAGTGAAAAAAGAAATATTTGTTGTGTTTGATATACAAAGTGATTCTTAGTTCTGTTTGAAACACTGCGTTAACTTCTTAATACATATTGAGCCACAGTTTCCACTTTGTGCAATTAACAGCTTCGCAGGGGGAGGTGGGGGGGGGGGGGGGTTAAACCTATAGATCTTTGCAGATCATGGGTTCTTGAACACTTAAGATATTATGGAATAAGTCTGTTGATTATATTTATAGACAGACTGAAATTGGTCACAGGGAGTAAGAAAAACAGGAAAAGTCAACAGTGGAAAAATATATTGTATGAATTACAATTATATACAAATCAGTTTGAACTTGCTCTTTACGCAACATCTTCAATTCATGTCGCCACAAAGTCAGACATCTATGGCGATAAGTATGGCATGAAATAATTGCACAGATGGCACAGTTCCGGCCTGGCTATAATCATAATTCATATAATGGGTAGCACAGGAACATTGTTGAGTAACCCATTGACAAAGATTCACTCATTTCAGAGGTTGATTCTTCTGTTTCAGCCGGAGTAAAGCAAGTTTGTTTGCTTGCCTTTGCTTCAAATAAACAAAAAACAACAAGCAAACAAAAAACGTAAATTTGCTTCAAAATGGCTTTTCAAAAATTTGCAAGAAGTAGCAGAGTAGGCTTCTGTCTCTAGTGCATATTCATACAGTTCAAACCAAAAATGAGTGGGTGTGATTGCCCAACAACTTGTCAGGTACAGGAGGTGAGAGATTATCACTATATAATATGAGTCATGTTTGTCAGTTTGTTGGGCATTGTGCCTAATGAGTTAACACTATTGTGATTGGCCCCATTTCTGCCTGAACTTCCGGTCAGTCTGAGCCTGCCGCCAATAAAGAACCAGTAGTTGTAAAAAAAACTCTAGCAGGCCTGAATGAAGTCTAATTGTCACCAAAATTTGTGTACTTAATTGGTCTTAATGAAAAAAGGATGCTGAGTTTAGCTGTGCTATTTATAAAGCTATTGCTAATATAGTTTTTGGCCGCTATCCAGTTCTGTACCATATATCACGGAAACAACTTTTAGCGCGGCCCGGCAGTAGGTGAAGCTCAGTGTTCACGACTTTAGTCATGGCTCGTCATGGATGTGTTAACCCTACTGTTCCTACACATCAGTGATGTTTGACAATGAAAAGGACAAGGAAGTAAAATATGGGTCCTTTTCTTACAAGCTAGCACATTTGTGCACAAGTGGCAAGGGTGAGAAGCTTTGAAATGGACATAATGTGGAAGTAAGTATAAGCCAGTGTTGACTATTTTGTAATAAAAATCAGTAATTATCATCAAACACAAAGGTGAATCGCACGACTGCCATCTTTACCTTGCAGGAAAGATCCCCTCAGTGCTATCTAGCCTTACATTGTGAATATGTAGCCATGCTTGCCATTAGGTGGAACAAAGAAATGCTCCTGCCTAATATACCTCGCTTAAACCTCGCCTACCTAGCATGTAAGAAATGGTCAACAGATACAATGTCCCATGTTGCATGATTATAATACCATGCCATCACTGAAAAGAAAAGGGTTGAGGGATAATTTTGATTGAAACAAAACTGTTAATCATTTAGACAGTATTACAAAACTGTTAGTTAGACAATATTACAGGTCTGCATTATTTTCAGTTTCAGTCATAACTTTCATGAAGACCAGACATGGTAGTAGACTTGAAAGTTATGTAGAAGTCACAAAAGCATAGTTTCCAGTACAAGGAAGAACTTAACACAGTGGGTTTTTTTTTCTTTAAATGCAGGAAACGTAGTACTATTATTGCCAGTACAAGGAAGAAGTTAACGCAGTGTTTTTTTAAAGTGCAGTAATTATGTTACAATTGCCCAGCATTCACTGAATCTGTATACTAAAACCAGATCATTTTTGTATACTGTAAATTATGTCTGATGTGTGTGCACCTTCAAGGGGATGTAGCAAAACATATGACTGTTTATCCCAAAATTTACATAATACATATTGAGCCACAGTTTCCACCATTAGTGCCAGAAAGCATAATAATAATAATATATATGTTTTGTGACACAAAATGCATAGCACTGCTTTCTTTTCAGTTTACTGATCTTTACAATCTTGAGAGACTGATGTTGCAACGGTTTGGTTTATGTTTAATTTGTAATTGTTGTGAATGTTTGTTTTACACTTTCAGGTTGAATTTTCATGCAGTGTATTCAGTGTTATGGAACTTGCAAATTTAACAGAAAAGAACCTTCATGGCAAGGGTGAAAAAAGACAGAAAGAAAAAATGCCATGGATTGAAATACTGAAATAAGAAAGAAAGAAAGAAGGAAAGAAAGAAAGAAGAAATGCCATGGATTGAAATACTGAAAATATTAAACTAAAATGGCATAAAAAGATGAACACTTGATTGAAAAATAATATTTTAGGTGTAAATGAGTGCTTACTTTCTAGTTTAACCAACCAGGATTTTGGGAGTGCTTCAGAGTGTATGAAAGGCCATCAGTAACCACTCTATCAGCTTACCCATTTGTAACAGTTTTGCATGACAGAAAATCATCTAACAAGTGTGAAAATATGCATCTATTTGTTTCATTCTGATTTCATGTATATATATACAAAACTTGATGTGTTTGTGTCTGTATTGTTTCTTTGTTTGCTTGTTTGTTTGTTTTTATCATATGGTCATGATATTGTGGGAAAGAAATAGAAGGCGTGGTATGATTACGTAAGTGTGTGTGTCTTCACTCTTTGTGTGTGTGTGTGTGTGTGCGTGCGTGCGTGCGTGCGTGCGTGCGTGCGTGCGTGCGTGCGTGCGTGGTGCGTGTGTGTGTGTGTGTGTGTGTGTTGTGTGTGTGTGTGTGTGTGTTTCCAGGAGGCTGCATACCACAGCTTTGTACAGTGCAGTCCTTGAAACCCAGTGGCCTATTGTGTACGCCAGTGAATATAACATCAGTTTTTTGGGCATGGAGAAGCTCCACCCCTTCGATGCTGGAAAGTGGGGCAACATTATTAACTTCCTGAAAGGTAACACACCTAGTCATTTACAGAAGAAAAGGTACAATATCTGTTGATTTTTTAATGACATCACATTCATACCAGGTTCTATCTAACTGGTGATATTCTTGATTGAGGGATGAAGTAATGTGACAAGAAATATGACAGTGAAGAGTTGACATTGAGTTGTTTCCATCTCTTATGATTGTGTGTATGTTTTTGGGTTGTTTTTTTTCAGTCTGTCTGTCTGTCACTATCTTTGTTTCCCTATCCTACCTCCCCCCCCCCTCTCTCTCTCTCTCTCTCCCTCTCCCTCTCCCTTTTGAGTCTGTCTGGCTCTCCGTCTCTCTCAAAGGTAATGAAACAAATACAAATAATTGTTGAGGGATTTCTTTATTTGACACTGCAAACAAAATGTATTGTTCAGTGTTAAGAGAAGATTATTAGAATGGATTAAGTTAAAGAATAGGTGAATCAGGCTGGTTTCAAAAAAGATTACTTAATCAGTTAATGGTTGATCGATCACTTGTTCACTGTATAAGCAGCCATACAAGAAACAGTTTTCAAATAATCATAAATTGTCTGTTGCTTTAACAGATTTTGAAAAAGACATTCAATTTCAAGCCAGCTTTAATGGCTGACACTTAAAAAAAAAATTAAAAAAAAGAAGAAAGAAATAAAAGGAAAGATTCATCAGTGTGTAGAAAGTATTTTAGAGACATTAAAGCTGAAATTAGGTGTAGGGCTAGATTTAGTTGACTGAGTGAAATGTACAAGAAGGGTAAAACAGGGTTATGTTTGTAGCCCAGTCTCGTTTTCTTTGTTTGTAAATCAATTGGCTTTAGAAGTAATTCAAAATGCCAGGCAGGAAGTAACATTTCAGTTTGGAAATGTTTATAATGTTATTTTTAGATGATACGTTCTTACTGTCAGAAACTATAGTAAGCTTAGAGATATATTTAAATCGTTCATATTCAGCAGCATGTAGACTGTAGTTAAAAGTTAATATGGAGAAATCTCAGTCTTTCGTAAAGGTGGACATTTGGAAGCATATGAAAGATGGTTGTATGAGACCTCACAAAGTTTAAGTTTAAATGCATGCAAATATTTTGGAATTAATTTCTTAGCTAGTCAAAGCTTTGATACACATGCCAGGTTCTTACAAGTAAAGCAAGAGAATTGTTATGAATATTTCATATTTAATATGTAAGTTTGATAATTATTCTACAGATGTATTCTTTAAAGTTTGATGTGCTAGAGCATCATCAATAATCTGAAGTTCAGTTTTGTGTGGAAATATGTGGATTTGAAACATGATGTGAAAAGAAAAGTTTCGTCTGCTATGGAGAATTGTTCACACATCAGCAAATTTGAAGATTTCCAGTTTATATGAACTAGCATATAAAATGCATCAGATTCTGCTGAAAACTACTTAGGTGGATAGTGACAAGCTGCCAAGTGGAGTATATAAAATATTATATCATCTTGATATGAGAGGAAAGTAAACATGGGCGATTAGCATTCGTAAATGCTTGTGTAAATTCAGATTTTCATATGTATGAAATAATCGAGGCATTGAATATGTGAGGAATTTTTTGGCGTGTGTTAAACAATGTATTTGTTGACTGAAATGGCAAGACTGGGATCATCATATTCAGACAAGTGAAAGGCTGTCTTTATATCATTTGTTTAAAGTAAACTATCAGATCAAGTCAGTACTTTTCATACAGTTTGACTAAGTTTAAATTTGATGTCTCAAAATCAGATGTCACTGCTCTTTGTCAGAGACCACAAGTTTAACGCTGCAAAAACATTGCTATGTCACCTGTGTAGATTTACAATAAAAGATGCAACTCACTTTGTCCTTGTTTGCTCAGCGCTTGATGACAAATGTAGAAATCTCATTTTCGAAAAATATAATTCATCAGATTTTAGATTAGTCCTGTTCTGTCATGAATAGTGCTAATGTTGTTATTTATTTTGCTTTGTATCTGTCTAGATCATCTTAAAGACTAAATGTTTTGACTAATTGGCGTTAAATATTGTTTGGTAAATCAATGTTTTAGATTCGAATAATTTTTGAAAGATGAAGTCATAATATATCTGTTTGCATTTTGTGTCTGGTTTATCAGCTTGTAAATGTTCTTATAAACTCACCCCTTTCAAATTGGAATTTGGCCTTTTTATTTCTAATGAAATTTGTGTTTGTGATTCTCTCTCTCTCTCTCTCTCTCTCTCTCTCTCTCTCTCTCTCTCTCTCTCTCTCCCTTCCTTCTCCTCCTCTCTCTCCCTTCCTCCCTCCTCCCTCTCTCTCCCCTCTCCTCCCTCCCTCCCTCTCTCTCTCTACCCCTCTCATCTCTTTGTCCCACTCATTTTTTTCTTGAAAGATAGCCTTTGTCAAAATTTCATATTTTGATCATCTAAAAGAGCAAACTGAGGAAGTAGACAGCACAGATAGACAAGTAAGTTTGTATTTCACCTGTAAACATTCAGTCTTTGTAAAGTATGGAGAAAGATCTAAATAACATTCAGACAAATTTTCAAATGGTTTAAAGTATTTTATTCAATATAAATGCATTAAACTCCAAAATTTCAACATAGTCATTGAACATTTTCCACGATACAGGTGGGGGTATGAAGGTTGTTTCCCAACCCATCATTTACAGTATTTAATCTGTATATTCTCTCATCTGCATTCTCTGTCTTCTTTCAGTTCTGTCTGCTGTCTATAGTCTTCTGTGAAGACTTTCATCAGGCTGGGTGTGGATTCTTGTAGTGTTTATTTGTTGAAACTTATGCCAGCCATTATGTGACATGAGTGGTCAGTGGCATTATGGCTTGTTATGTTCAGGAGCTGGAATGGTACGAGATGACACCTTGGTTATTCCGGTAGAGGCCAGTGAGGAAGACTTGCTGGTGGTTCACACCAAACGTTACCTGTCCAGCCTCAGGGTAAGAAGATGCTCAACTTAATGGGCTATGCTTTGTCTTCTTCATTTTACTATTATCTCTTAACTGTGTTAGTGTAATAACTTCTATGATTGTAAATATATATGTATATTCTGCTCTGCCATTGCTGCTTTTGTTAATGTTAGAATGGTCTTGCTGTGTTGCATTTAACATTGAGCTTATCAGATCAAAAAGTTTATAACTTTTTATGGAATATTTCAGCTCAGCAAAAAAGAGATTCCTAATCAGGTTCACTTAATACAGTGGTAGGGTGGAATAAGGACAAACAGGAGAAAGATACTGTTGCAAGTATTAATATATTTGTTGCTGATTCATCACTCCCTTTTCTAACCTCCCTCCCCCACAAAACAAATTTCCACACTTCCCTTCATCAGAGAAAAATGTTTTATTGAAACACTAGTTGGGATCAATAATAAACTCACAATAGTCATTAACCTTTTCCTAATATAGCTCACTTAATGTGCGTGTGTATGTGTGTGTGTGTGTGTATTGCTGTGCAGCTCTTTTGCTTACACAAGCTCACATGAGAGTATCTATGCAGTGCTATAAATGCTAAGGATTTTTAGGTGCAGTACTTAATAATGGTGTAATGTATAACTCAGTGGGATCAGAAAATGCGTGAAACGTGAATTTGTTAATGCTCAGTACAAATGAATATTTTCATTCAGTAGATTTTTGTCAGAAGTATGTCAAGGGGAGTAATGTTACCTGTAATGTGAAAAACTTGGTATCAAAATACAGTGAAACACTGAAGGTTCATGTGTCAATGTGAAAAGGCATCTAGAGCTAGTTAAACCATTTTTCAGTTTTTGATATATCAATCTAATATATAGTTCAGATCAGCCAAATGTTGTTTGTGTGCACTGGGTGTCCTGTATACTTGTGTCTCGTCTGTAGTACAGATCTTAGTGGTGTTGTGCCCAAAGTTTTTTTGTCATGTTTAGATATTTTGTGTAATTGTGTGCCGTGGTGTTTATTGTTTGTGTGATGTGGTAGATGCAAAACTTTAAACTGTGCAGTGTTTTCAAATTATCCAGTGCCAGGATTTCCAGATCGCATTCGTTTTTCTAAATAAACCCTGGGGACTAGAAAAGTAGAATCCTTTCCTGCATGCACTCCAGTGATGTCTCAAAAGTGCTGGTAGTATGTGATAAGCTGTGAATTCACAAAATAGCTGAGAGCGTGTTCACAAGCACGCATGTATTATTTTCATTTCATACTTAACCAATTTACTGAGATCCACTCCCAGTTGCATGTGTGCATGTATGCATGCACAAGTATGTATATCTTGCACTCACTCACTCACATGCACACACAAAATATTAACATATGTGAATAGACGTTAAAACAAACAAGGAACAAGTATACACAATCCAATCCAGTGCTCCCATTAAACATTCTTTGTTAAGATAACATTCATTAGCCTGAACTTTCCCCATCTACAAGAGCTTAAGCTGATATAGAAAATTTTACGTGTTTCTTTGAGAGAAGGGATCTGTAGGAAAATACAGTGTTATCGAAATTAGTTTTACATACTATTGTATGTCAGACGTGATAAAGAATATGACAGTTACAAAAAAAAACCTGTTCCTGAGATTATTTTGTGATGGATGAAAGTGTTTTTTTCTTAGATTATTTTGTGATAAATGCTTTGATCAGATTAGATAATATGATAAAGCTCTCCCAAACCTGAGCTCAGTATGCTTGCTTTTTTAATTTCTGGAGAGAGTGAGTGAGGGAAAGAAAGAGACTTAGACTGAAAGAGCCAGCTTATCAGAACTTGGGAAAAGAACATTGCTGTAATTGTGTTACTGTATTTTATTGTGTATAAATTGATTCATACAACTGTATTGGTGTGGTACATAATCTTATCAAATTCCACAGTAATAGGAATCATTAACGTGTGAAATCTCATTCTGCTTGTATAAACCCATTCTTTTCTTCTTGCTTTTGGCTTTTCAGCTGACAAGTATTTTGGAAGGAGTTAATGAGGTAGTATTGATCATTTTGTAATGTGTGTCAATTTTGCTGTGTCGATAATTGTGCTGTAAAAAAGATAAGTTAGTGTGTCAAATGAAATGTCATTTAGCTGTCAGTGTTTTATGTATTGTTTTTAATATTTCACTCTTTCAAAATCATGGAGATGAACTGAACGATTTACAGTTTAAAAGTTTGGTGTGTTTATCATTTCTGCTGCCCTGATAGCTTCCATTATTTCATAGGCTTTGAAAATGCAGGAAATTTGCAGATTGTTTGAGTAGATGTAGAATTTAGATTGAAGCATGTAGTTCATTCAGTTACTGAAATAGTATCTGGATTTTTTTTTTTTCAAGTACCGGTAAGCATATTGCGACAGTGGTGGATTACTCTTTATTGTTACCTTGTAAATGGACAACATTAGTGACTCCTTTTACGACTTCTTTGTGGTATATGTGATGTATTTGCAACAGCTTGAATACTGTTGCTCGGTATATGGGATGTATTTGCAACAGGTTTTATATATATACTGTTACTAGTAACATAGACAGTGTTGGGATTATTCTAACCTTGAATTTTAGCTGTATAATTTTAGACTTACACATCATTTTTAGGCAGCAAATTGACCAAAAATGTTACCTTTATTGATTTGTTTTTGAGGTGGGTATTGTCCCATTTTTTAGAACTTTGTCATTGTCCCCACATCATTCGCTTTGATTCTCTAAGGCGCCTCTAAATCCACTGAAACAGAGGACAGGGAATAACACTACAGATTGAAATATTTGATCATGAATCTGCTCAGTAGTTTTTTTGGTGATAATTTTTAAATCACTTTTTGTGTTGGATGTATTTTTCACCTTGTAATTTGCTCTGCCCAATTCACAAAGTATGCTTGATTCTTTAGGTGTAATAGACAGACCTTGCTTATGATTTCGGACAGTTTTGGAAGTCATTATAACTATGACTTTTGGTAGAATGACCTATGACTTATGATTTTACAGGCTTCATCCATAAACAGCCAGGAAATCAGTGCAGACAGTTTCAGCCATGAAAATGAACTGTACCCATTTTGACTAAGCAATTACGAATTCTTTTAGAACTTATCAGTTTACTGATATATAGCCACATATACATATATATATAGATCGATGTAGTTATAGATATGACACCTTTAAGGAAACATATTATTACCAGTACATAACATGCTGAGACTCAAACATGAAAATATTTTATGCCCATTACAATCAGTCATTCACATTTCAGTTTGAAAACATTCCATAAATAGATAGAGTATGTTTTATTGATGAGTCTGTGACAGGTTTTGGAGAGCTTTGCATTTGGGTGTGCAGATCTGTTCTATTATTTTGTCCATTATCTCAATTCTTCGCTTTTGATAAAGGGGCCGTAATGAAACAGATGGTATGGTTGCATTTTTTGCAATACTAACATTATTTTTATATAAGATTTGACTAAGTAAGAAGGCACAATGGACTGGGTGTTTTCAGTGCCTCTGTTGCTTTTAAGGAGGTTGAGGATCATTGGGTTAGTTTAAGTCGTTAATGTTTAAGCAGCCAGACAGAACCATCAAGCCATTTACAATTTTACCAAGGCTATAATGCAAACATAACATAACCTGTTCACTGCTTCTGACCAGATATTCGGCCAGAAGAAACATACACCTCCAGTGCCACCGACCGAATATTCGGTCGGCGACCTTTCCTATTTTTAGCCAGAAAACCCCAACACTTTCAGTGACGTGTGAGATATCAACGGAAACTTCAGGATTCCGTCTGTAAGTAGATGCTAATTATGTATGTGTGACGTTTTATAGTCTTTTCCGCCCTTGCAATCGAAAAGGTGACCCCCTACAGCTGATTACTATTCAGCAACTGCAAACAATGGCGGATGGACTCGCTTCAACACCAAGTGTTGATCAGGCCTGAAAAACAACTTATACAGCAAAAGAAGTTGCTGAAATCATTACTTATGGAGCTGATTCTGATTTGATTCACTTGATAAAAGTGAAAATGACGATAATTTGGCGCATGCAGGTGATATTTCGATGTTGATGTCCAAAGTCGGACGTGACCCAGATAAGAGTCGAAGTGACATTACTAGCACTGGCAATCGTAAAAACGAAAGTACTGCTGCTCCTGGTGTGTTGAAAAGTATACTGAACAAGAATATATATAGTGTTGTGGGGTTTTCTGGGCTGAATGAAGAGATGATTTTTTTTAATTTTAAGTCGAGACGTTTAAAACTCCGTGGCACAGGCGATTCACCTCTTTATTTACACTTTGGCACTGAAAGGGTTAAACTTCTAAATAGTGGGTGTAGAGAAGCATTATTTGAATGTACACTGTTTGCATCATTTGTCTCATGAGTTTCAATAGTTCATTTGATTACCATGTCTGAGTAAGCATATTTGGTGACATGTCTTCATTTTGTATTTTTATTTGATGCATAAAACTTCTCTTGTATCAGTATCAGTATCAGAAACTGCTAAGTTTTTACTTTTGAGATAATTGTGGCAATAATAAGGTTAAGAACAGTCATTGCTTTTAACTCGCAACATTGATTTTGTCTTCTTTTCGTGATTAAAGAAACGTCTTGTATTTAAGTTTATCAGTGTCAGCTATTTTCTTACATTTCAAGAGCAGAATATCGAAATGAAAGTTACTATAAGGTGTTTTGAAGTGAGTTCTATGATCATTGTACTCTCAGTTTCTTGTCATGAGTATTATATTTCATTCTCACACTGACACGGAATAACTAGCATTTGTTCATTTGGTTATTATTCTTGAAGGGCAAAAGAAATGACAGAAAACAGCTTCACCAATGCACAAGGATGGGGGGGGGGGGATTGATGCACTTGTCTATGTGCTATACACTGGATTGTAGATTATCACACTCTGTTGTACAAACTGAATTATTGATTATCATAATCTCATTGCCATATTTCCCTGATGCCATATTTCCCTGATTGCCATATTTCCCTGATTGCCATATTTCCCTGATTGCCATATTTCCCATGCTACACACTGGCTGAATGATTATCACACTTCCTATGCCAGACACTGATTGAATGAGGGTCACAGTCCCTGGTCCAGACACTGGGTGAATGATTATTACACTTCATGTTCCAGACACTGGATGATTGATTATGACACTTCCTGTGCCATTCACTGGATGATTGATTATCACACTCCATGTTCCAGACTGTATGACTGATTATCACTCTCCATGTTCCAGACTGTATGACTGATTATCACAATCCATATTTTCCAGACTGTATGACTGATTATCACAATCCATGTTCCAGACTGTATGGCTGATTATCACACTCCATGTTCCAGACTGTATGACTGATTATCACACTCCATGTTCCAGACTGGATGATTGATTATCACACTCCATGTTCCAGACTGGATGACTGATTATCACACTCCATGTTCCAGACTGGATGATTGATTATCGCACTCTCTGTGCCTGATACTGGATAATTGTTGATTGATTATCACTGTCCGTGTTGATTATGACACTTCCTTTGCCATTCACTGGATGATTGATTATCACACTGGATGATTGATTATCACACTCCCTATGCCTTTCACTGGATGATTGATTATCACAATCCATGTTTCAGACTGGATGATTGATTATCACAATCCATGTTCCAGACTGGATGATTGATTATCACAATCCATGTTTCAGACTGGATGATTGATTATCACAATCCATGTTCCAGACTGGATGATTGATTATCACAATCCATGTTTCAGACTGGATGATTGATTATCACAATCCATGTTCCAGACTGGATGATTGATTATCACAATCCATGTTTCAGACTGGATGATTGATTATCACAATCCATGTTCCAGACTGGATGATTGATTATCACGCTCCATGTCCCAGACTGTATGATTGATTATCACAATCCATGTTTCAGAACTGGATGATTGATTATCACAATCCATGTTCCAGACTGGATGATTGATTATCACACTCCATGTCCCAGACTGTATGATTCATTATCACACTCCCTATGCCTTTCACTGGATGATTGATTATCACGCTCCATGTCCCAGACTGTATGATTTATTATCACACTTCATGTACCATTTACTGGATTATTGATTGTCACATTCCCTATGCCAGACACTGGATGGTTGATTGTCACACTCCCTATGCCAGACACTGGATGGTTGATTGTCACACTCCCTATGCCAGACACTGGATGGTTGATTGTCACACTCCCTATGCCAGACACTGGATGGTTGATTGTCACACTCCCTATGCCAGACACTGGATGGTTGATTGTCACACTCCCTATGCCAGACACTGGATGGTTGATTGTCACACTCCCTATGCCAGACACTGGATGGTTGATTGTCACACTCCCTATGCCAGACACTGGATGGTTGATTGTCACACTCCCTATGCCAGACACTGGATGGTTGATTGTCACACTCCCTATGCCAGACACTGGATAGTTGATTGTCACACTCCTTATGCCAGACACTGGATGATTGATTGTCACACTCCCAATGCCAGACACTGGATGGTTGATTGTCACTCTCCTATGCCAGACACTGGATGGTTGATTGTCACACTCCCTATGCCAGACACTGGATGGTTGATTGTCACTCTCCCTATGCCAGACACTGGATGGTTGATTGTCACCACTCCCTATGCCAGACACTGGATGGTTGATTGTCACTCTCCCTATGCCACAGACACTGGATGACTGACAGTTGATTGTCACACTCCCTATGCCAGACACTGGATGATTGTCACACTCCCTATGCCAGACACTGGATGATTGATTGTCACACTCCCTATGCCAGACACTGGATGACTGACGGTTGATTGTCACACTCCCTATGCCAGACACTGGATGAATTGCCACACTCCATGCAGACTGGATTGCACACTCCCTATGCCAGACGCTGGATGATTACCCATTCCCTAAGCCAGACACAGGATGATTATCACACTCCCTATGCCAGATTCTGTATGATTGATTACCACACTCCTTAACCTTCACCGTCAGTGATTTTAGAATGTTAAAGTCCTCAGCGCCAGCTGTTTAAAAAAAAAATTTTTTTAAATGCACCGACCGACTTCAGATGACTCTAACAACTTTCTTATTTCTCAACCGAATTGCTTTCTGGGGCTTTTTTTTAAAGAAAGAAGAATAATTGGAGTTTGGGATTATGCAACAATGAAGTATGTTGGCGGTCTGCCAGACAGTCACCAAAAGGCGACATCGGCGGTGAAAGGGTTTTAAGCCAGACAGTGGTGAATTGATGATTGATGACCCCAAACCATGTACTAGACACTGGATAATTATCACAATTCTTATGCCAGATACTGAATAATTATCACATCTATATGTCAGAAACTGGGTGATTGTCATAATGATCCCTATGCCAGATACTGGATGATTTTCCTCTCCCTATGCCAGACACTGGATGATTGCTTATCTTAGTCTCTATGCTACACATTGACTGATCATTTATCATAATTGCTATGCTACATAAAGAATGATTATCACAGAGAATAAAGAATGAGTGATTATCATAATCCCTGTCTGCACACTGAATGTTTGATTATCATTATCCCAGTGGTCCACACTGAGTGATTATTTATATGTAGATATCACATTCCTTCTGTTACTCTCTAAATGATTGGTTGTACGTAAATATCATATTTCTTATGCTACTCTTAAATGACTGGTTATTAGTAAATATCACATTCTTAGGCTACACACTAAAGGATTGATTATCCTACTCACTTTCCTACATACTAAATGAATGATTGATTATCATACTACATATGCCAGACACTGGATGATTATTTAGATTAGCACAATCCCTGTGTTAGATGATCAAAATTCTTATTAGTATTATGCTGTAGTAATGTTTGCCATTGCTTTTCACTTCCCCTTTCCTATTTTCTTCCCTTTGCCCAGCCTGCACCTAGTACGTTTATTTGTTGTGTTTATATGTGGCTTTGTTTTACTTCTTTTTAGTGGAAATATGAAGTATTAGCAGTGGTAAGTGTCTTTTAAAAAAAAAAAGGAAAAATGGAAAATAAACAGGTGTCAAGCTGTTCTAATGGCCTCTATACAAAAAGTATTACAGAAAATCCAGATTTTGTACTTCTCAGAGAACTGGGAAGACAGGACTGTGGCGGACTATCGCCTCAGTGAAAACAGATTTTGATTATTGTCAGAACTTCCATGAAAGTGTTTTTTGTACACCTTCAGCGATTCATGCATTTGCAACTCCTCAGTTGCCAACACCTTTGACACAAGTTTGGTAAAGATCCTTCAGAAACATGAGAAAATTATGCTTATACCTGTTGGTTACACATGCACACACTCATACACACACTTGTACATGTGCGCACACAGACACACACACACACAGACACACACACACACAAAGACACACACACACACACACACCCACACACACACACACACACACACACACACACACACACACACACACACACACACACACACACACACACACACACACACACACTCACTCATACACACACACACACACACACACACACACACCACTCACTCACTCACTCACTCACTCACACACACACACACACACACACACACACACACACACACACACACACACACACACACACACACACACACACACACACACACACACACACACACACCTCTTGTTGATATCAGTCAATCTCTGTTTCTTTGTAAGGAGATTGAAAAAGAAAACGAAGCAGAAAGATGATGTTTCAAGGATTAGAGTCCTATGCAATATATTGCATGTGCACTAGTTAATGATAGCTACCATGTTGTTGGAATGATGGCTGTTGGTTTTTGGACTGATCATGTGTGTGTGATCCCTGCATCCAGTTTCCTGTCTCCTACACCTGGTGTGCTGTTGTTCAGTTGTCAGATCCCTTAGGTCCTTTGTATGTTACCCAGTGATTATAAAAGTTACTTGATGGTGTGTGGTTGCATGTCTTTGTGTCCTGCATATTTGTGTACACTTGTAGAGGACTGATTTCTTCAGTTTGGCTGTTTGATTTTTTTCTTTTTATGTGTCACCTAGAGCTAGTCATGACTTTTGGAGACTTTTCACATTTTTGAACTTGTCTAACCATGTTAGTTGTTGGTAATTTGTCGATTTAAGAAGTTGATTTCAACTTAAGGTAAAAGAAAGCTCTTGAATGGACTTACAAAGCTCTTGAAAAGTTTCAGTTAATGGTAAAACAGAGCTTGTGAATGGTTACAGAGCTGGTTAAGTAGTAGTCAGAGTGTCAGTAAGTTTTCTTGTGCTGTTTGTGTTTATTTAACATTTTCATTGTCAGATTTTTGCTAGATATCATATGTCTGTTTTCTGTAGAAATTGGGTTTGTATGCAAAAGATAATCTTGTCATAATCTACTAATCATGGGTGAGGGTAGTAGCTGTGGTGAATGTATCCCTCCTTTGGTGTGAATGTATCCCTCCTTTGGTGTAGACAGTCTTTGTGAAATCCTATAACCTTTTCTGACCTTGTCTTTGTCTTCATTTTTTATATTTCTTCATTGCCCATGCAGAATTCCTCTTTGTGTGTGTGTGGGTGCGTGCCTGCGTGTGTGCGTGTGTGCATGTGTGTGTTGATTGTATTGTATGAGTTTGTACTTACGATATTCCTTGAGAGCATGTTAGTTCCTTTCTTTTCTGACCTTGCATGTGCCCTGTTGTGGCTGGTTTATATACTGTAATTGTGTCGGTGTAATGTGTGGATGTCTTAGTTCTAAATGTGAACATTGACAGCTGTGATAGTTGAGTAGTTACAACACTGATCTTTCAACTGGGAGATCTGAGTTGGGTACCACAAAGTTGGCAAAGGGTGGAGATATTTACGACCTCTCAAGTCAACGTTAGTCCAGGCCTGCCCGTGTCTGAAGCTTCTTGTGTGCAGAACATCAAATACACACATTACAGATCCTGTAAGCCCATCAGTGTTTGTGGCTTATGGAAACATGAAAACACCCAGCATTCAAAAACAGTATGACTGCTTTAATGATGGGGTAAGAAAATGACTGAATATGTAAAAGCCCACTCATATGTTCAAGTGCACGTAGGAGTTGAGCCAATCAATGGAAACAGCTAAACCAAAAACAGTGAACAGAAACTTTTCAGGTTGCATGTGAATTGATCTTAAAGGATATGTAATAATAATTGTGTTTTCTGAACAATACATCTGTCATGGTAAAGTTTATGAAAATAAAAATGCACTTATTCAATCGATGATGAATGCCCACTAAGCAGCAACATGCTGTGGCTTAACTGTTTCGGTCATAGCATTGTTGCTGACTCAAAAACTTGTTATTAAATCAAGTTCTCAAGTTTACAAGAGACACATGAACTATGCCTTTACCCCTCAAGGTATACTCAGACTAGCAAGTGAAAGAGAAACGTACATACTCCTGAAATGAGTAAGATGATTTTTATGATACGCGAGTGTGAGGTATTTTCAAGTAACTAGAGATGAAAGTGATAGGACAGATGATGCAAGAGGTGAGTGGTGGGGGTGGAGAAAATAGCCCAGACAAATGTAAGAATGGCAGGAATCAAGTTTTTACAATTTACATGATGTAGATTATTTGCTTGCCCACAACTTTATAGGTTTTACAGGTTTTCTTAAGGAGAAAAATGAAATTTGTCTACACATTTTTTGTTCACGAAGTTTATGGTCATATTCCCTTGATCTTTTCTCTCTTTGTTCATACAATGAATCTGCAATGTGTCAGTGTCTTTTTAAATATTAGAAAGTGTCTTGAGAGGGTGTAGGTTTATGGGGTAACTTTAAAAGTATGTGTATATAGAAGAAGGAGAATAGCTTATTTTTAAAAGAAAATCATGCTTGTGTGAGTAGAGTTATCTTAAAAGTGCATGGATATAGAAGGAGAATAAACTATCTTAAGGAAAAGTGCTGTCATAATTAATCATTCTTTGGTTGTAACATATCTGCCTCTTTTGTCCATGAATATGCTCCGTTAATTTGGCTTTCAGAATGCAGTTTCTCTCCCCACCTGTACCCACCCAATTTCCCCAATCAGAACAGAATAGAAATTTCAGATATTTTGTATTGAATAGAAGACTTCATTGTTTTGAACATATTGAATAAGGTCATGCTTTCTCATGAAGGAATAGTGTTAACGTGGCATTTTAATTCATTAACACTAACAGTGTGGTAGACAGTGTGTGTATGTGCGCGTGTGCGTGTGTGTGTGTGTGTGTGTGTGTGTGCGCGCACACATGTCTGTGTGTTCATAACGGGAAGAGGGATAAGGGAGAGTTGTGTTTACATTTGTGTATGTTGGCTTTTATAAAAACTTAAATGGAAAACTTGAAGTTAAATGGAGAGAGTTAGAATGACTATTCCATATCAGTTGGAATGTGACCAGATATGTATTTTGTTCTTTGCTTCTTGTTATTGTCACATTGTCTTTCTCTTGTTGACAGCCTTAAGAAATATCAGAGGAAAATACAAGGATCCGTTAAATTGTTTGTTACATTCGCCAGTGAACCACATAGATTTTAAGTACTTGTTTATAAGTACCTTCTGTGAATCAAGTTTGTATAGAGTCCCACCTTCCAATCCATCTGAAAGGTTCCAGTCTGGCTTGAGAAAAGCATGTGTGTGGCCTTCTGTCCACCCAGCTGTGAAGACTGCCTGACTGTTCAGGGTTGGGGAAGGTGAAGCAGCAAAGGAGAGGAGGTGGGCACCACCCTTAAACCTTTGACTCCCGCACCTATCACCCGACCGCAAAAACTTGACCCTTTGACTTCCTCACCCTATCCACCAGCTTCCTGCAGGAAGCTGGTGGATAGGGTGAGGAAATCAAAGGGTTAAGTTTTTGCTTTGCTGGCATGGTTGACAATACAGGATGCTGGTGGACAGGGTGCAGAAGTCAAAGGGTTAAAATGCTGGTCTCAGGAGGAGTTGGTCTCTGTCACCTCTCTCCCCTACAGCCTCTTAGTCTTAGTTATGAGACAACTTTTCTCTAACATAACTTTTTTTTTTGCTTTGAGACAACAAATTAGTAAAGATTTCCTTTAGTGACAATCCATGTTTGAGGTTTGTTGTTGTGCAGTGGAGCATGACAGTAGCCGGCATCACGGAGATCCCTCCTGTGGCGTTGCTGCCTAATTTCATCGTTCAGAAGAAAGTGCTGCGTCCCTTCCGCTATCAGACTGGAGGCACAATCTTGGTGAATATCACTCTTTGTTTGTTTTTTGGTTGTGTGTGTTTGTGTGTGTGTGTTGGGGTAGTTGTATGTAATTATATATATGTATGTGTGCTTGTACAGGGGAGACAGAAGTGGTTTTGGATGTGTGTATGAGTGAGTGGATGGATGGGTTTGTGCAATTGTGTGTACTGTATTAATGTTATTAAGGCGTTTGTCATTTTCAGCTCTTTGTGTTTGTTTGCGTAACTGAATTATTTGAAAAATTTCACCCAAATTTGAGTTATACTTGTTTGTGCTGTTTGTCTGATTCCTTTTCATGTGAAAAAAAAATCTGTTCTGTGCATCATTGTTGTATATCCCATTCTCTCTAAAGGACGGATGCATGTAACATCAGGGATCACAAATGTTTTGTATCATCCAGTGATTTATCATTCCTAGTGCGCGTCCTACTCATAAGCCTTCCCTGATGAGATGGTTCACATTTTAAACAAACCCCATGCTGTACGCTCGTCCATTTCATATTCATGTTGCTCATTTGAGTTCTAATACAAGACCAAGGTTTGTTCTGTTCTCTCTCAGTTTTAGAGTCAACAGGAGCTGTCACTATCAAGCCAGTATGAAGTCTGTCTGTCTGAGGAGAGACTGAGTTTAGTAGTACAGTCATTTTCTGAAACTTTCAGGACACCAGCTGCTGTCTTTTTTACTGTTTACTGATAACAGTTACAAATTAATTACAGAGCCAGAACATGATAGCACGCCCCTTCAGTCATTGTGTTGAAGTGGTTAGCACAGTGGACTATTGATTGGGAGGTTGTGGGTTCGAACCACCTTCTGCCCATAAAACTGTTGTTGGATTTTTCATCCCTAACAGGCTCCTGCCCAGAGCTGAGTGTATCATAGCCTCATTGGGAAGACTTGGTCCTTGCAGTCATCTCTTGTCCACTGTAAAGATGCATCACTGAGTGTGTAGCTTAAATTGCTGGAGACACCTAGGAATACATCATTGGCGTGTATTGCGTAAATTGCTTGACTAACACCGCAGGTGTCTCTTTCTTCTAAGCCTAAAATGGAACTCCTTATCATCAGCACAGTTATCCTTATTCTCAACATCATAGCATTCTGGAAAATTTGTCCCAGATTCTGTGGCACTTCATGCCCTGCTCTGATGGTGAGCTCAATTTCAGTAGGTTTGGAGATGTGTTGGAAAGCTGAATTGAGTGACATGGTTATAGTGACACAGAAGCCGTGCAGAAGAAGGGGCAGCTCATCCCCCACTCTTCCATAAAGAAAATGGCATGCACCATGTGAACCCTTTAGGATGGCCACAGGGGCATATGAGGCTTCAAACAACATAAGAAACGGTGAATGTTATAAATGCAGTTTAGGTCTTTGCCCAAGGATTCTAAGTGTAGCTGTAATTGTAACCCCCACCCTTGGCACAGGTTTGCTTGTTTGAATAGACTGCCAACCACATGGGTTCAGGGTAGGGCTTCTTCTTTCATTTGCTATCAACAGGGTCAGGCTTACATCTGGTGATGAATGTGGCCCCTTTTTTCCTCCTTTCTTCCAGCTGCCATGCATTTGTTAGTGGCTTTGCTCTTATGTACCCTGGTATGACAAGATGAATTGTAGGTACCTCCAGTTGCTGAGGGTGGATCCTACTGAGGTGCAGAACCCAGTACTGCTCCACCCTGAAAGGACATCAAAAAATGAGAGCCATTCTCGTCTGATGTAAACAACCATGAAGACATTTGCTTGGTACCATGATTTTTAGAAGATGCCTTATGGCCTGGTACCTCTCACTTCAGCCCTCAGGAGTGGGACTATGGTTAAGTTAGGCTAGCCTTCTTATTGTCAAAAGTAGTGGAGTCCAGCTGTGTATGTTTGTGCCAGATCCACAGAAGCAAGAGAGATGTTAACTACACCTTTACCCAATATATACTGAGTTCAGTGTGTCAGGTGTTCATTTCCGTTTTACTGTTCATTGACAATGTTGTGGACTGACAGGCAGGAAAGCTGGCTATGGAGAGAGGCTGGGCCATCAATGTGGGGGGAGGATTCCACCATTGCAGCAGTGACAGGGGTGGAGGGTTCTGTGCCTATGCTGACATCACCCTGTCCCTGCGATTTCTCTTTGAGCGGATGGAAGGGGTGGCACGCGCCATGATCGTAGATCTGGATGCTCACCAGGTGAGAGCAGCAGTCTGTATGTTACTGGTGCTGATTGATAGTTTTTAATGCTTTTGGTATGTACTGAGTTCAGTGGCAGCAGGATACTGTTGCTCAGTAAAAAAAAAAGAAAATAAATGTGGAGACCAGAACCATTCCCCCTGAGTATTTGTCTGTAAATGTTGTTCAAGGGTGGATTTTTTTTTGTTAAGTACTTTTTCTTATGGTTAAGGAAATCAGTTTATCAGTCTGATAAAACTAATCACAGTATGTACTTGAACATTTGTTTAGGGGTTATTAGAAACAAACACTTTTAGTCTGTTTATTTCTGCTTCATTTATTACTGATTGTGTCTTGGTCAGGGAAAGTTTCTGAATCAGCATGTGTGTCCTCAAATTCCTCATTTCAGCTGAAATTTCAGCTTTATTTCATAAAACTTTTACGTCCCATATTACAGAAAACAAAAATGTACTCTAGAACTTGGTTTAACATGTTTGTCAGATCCCTTTGACACAAGGATATCAGAGATTCCATGGATGTGAGGGTATCAAAGGTCCCATTGACATGAGGGTGTAGCATGCCCCTAAAGATTCGAGAATGGATACATCAGCCTTTAAAAACATCAAAATGAGAGGTTATTTGATACACAGGGAAATGGCCACGAGCGAGACTTCATGGATGATAGACGTGTCTACATTATGGATATGTACAACAGGGGCATCTACCCTCATGATGGATTTGCTAAAAGTAGGTACTTTATGATGAGTATGTTTGTGTGTGTGTGTGTGTGTGTGTGTGTGTGTGTGTGTGTGTGTGGTGTGTGATAGTCATAGCACTAGGAGTGGCGTCTGCACCTCATTACATGTTCATCGAGGTGAGTGTAATGTGATAGAAGACTGTGGTGTTTGTGTTTGTCAGGGGGAGGGGGGCAAGGGTTTTTTTTTGTGTGTGTGAGTTCGAGTGCGCATGATGGTGGAGTACCAGTATGTCTACACTATCGATACATCCAACAGGGGCCTCACGACGGCTTTACTGAGTGTAAGCATACTGTCATCACAGGAAATGTGTGGTGGTGTTGTAGATGTGTGTGTGTGTGACGGTAAAGGGGGAGGGGGTTGTATGCAAACACAGGGTAAGGGAAAGTAGTTTTGAATGTGCGTACATATAGGTGAGTGGATGGATAAGTTTGTGCATGTGAAATAGGATGTTGTTATCAGCTGAGAGTGTTTGAGCCTGTGTAAGTGCACACTTTTGTTTGAGTGCAAATGTGTATGAATAAGATAAGTGTGTATGTATTTTAGATCAATAACAATGTACTTTAGGGTGATGATGATGTAGAGCAGTAATTACAAAGAGTGATGTTCATGTCAAATGTTTTAGCATCATAATTTGTTACCTTTTATTTGATTGTTTAGTTTTATTGTAAAAATTTTTTTTATCGTTTATATACATACATATTTGTTGTTTTTCGTGTCACTTTCATTGTTGTTTATGAGTGTGCATGATGATCACATTTTTAATTATTCATTGAGAAGTAATAAAAAATGCTTTAATTGACTTCATTTGTGCTTGTGAGTGAGTGATCGCTTGCATGTTTTTGAGTGAATGAGTGCAAAGCAGTTTTAAATAGAACGTTGACATGAGCTTACTTGTGTAACGTTACATTACAGATATGATTTTGAGTAACAGCTAGTGCTAAACACTAATGATGATAGCAATAACAGAGGATTGCCAAATGAAGTGAATGAAATCTGTTGACACATTTCAGGCAGTTTTAATCAGGAATCTGATGTGAAATTATCATAACACCTACAAAAGACTGTCAAAAGGTTATTTTTGTGGCATAATTATTGACATTGCTGTTCAGGTTTTATAAACACAGAAATCCTTTGGAGAAACTGTGACTCTTTTGAGCTTTTCTTGGATGTAATTGATACCAGTAACAAAATTTATTTGCCATATCCATTTTGCACTTCCTTAATTAATGAAATGCTGACTTGACGTTAATGGTGTCTGCAAATACAGGAGCTATCAAGCGAAGGGTAGAGTTGGAACATTTTACAGAAGACAAGGAATACCTGAGACTGCTTCGCAAACATCTGGAGGGAGCGCTCAATGAGTTTACGCCCGACATCATCATTTACAATGCTGGCACAGATATCCTGAATGGTGACCCTTTAGGCATTCTGTCTATATCAGCACAGGTCAGTAATCACATATAACTTAACTCTTTCTGTACGTTAAGGGTTTTCAGACTGGACGCAGGGTTCATCTGTGACCTATTTTGGAACAGGGGGTAAGGTCGTAAAACACTTGTAGATATGTTTGTGTTCAACATAGGAAAAAAAGGTTGGTATTGGGTTGTGCAGAATTGAATTCTAAACAACGTACAGGTAATGACATCATGATAATTTTCATTATGATGTGAAAGAAACAGAACGGGATAGGTGTGGTCTCTTTGCAGAACGAGAAGGCTCTTCACGATCGTCAACACTCACTTCTTATGACTCTGCACTTGATGCAGTCTCAACAAAGCTATCATCACTGTCACTGCCAGCTATTTCATCATCACTTTTGTCAAAAATGTCTGAAAAAGTGCAGCAGCCTGAGCAGCAGTGAGCCTAACAGGACGCTGACTGCCTGATGCCATGGCAACTCAACTTGCAAAACTGAAAACATCAACAAACGAGGCGCGCACACACACACAAAAAAAAGAAAACACGTGGAAAAACGGCTGAAAAGGAAGAGGAAGTATCCAACTGCCATTATCTGCTGTCATGCGGTTGTATGTAGTTAAATGGGGAAGAACAGAAAGTAGAAAGTGACCAACTGTGCCGAGCCGCTGTGATCGGCTCGGCAGCCGTTTTGAAAGTCAGCCGAGCCAATCATGGCGGCTCGTCATACAGGAAAAGTTAATGTGCAGATTTAAAGAAGAAAGAATGCTGTATGCATCTGGCCATTGTTCCACACTATGTTCTAAGCATCAAGCCAGTGCCACACTGTGAGATTTGATAGCTCTAGGCATACTTGCAGTCAGGTAGTTTTCTTACCTGTACATGTAGAATGCCAGTTAATCAAACAAATATTAGTACTGGATTGATTTTTTTTTCCCTTCCTTTTTTTTTTCCACCTTGTTGTTGTTGCTATTGTTATAATGGAACTTTTCTGCTTGAAATACAGGTTGTTTTTCCCAGGGATGCATGTGGCTATAATACAACAGTACTGTTGTTTTTTTTTTCTATTTTCAAGTATATCTTAATTTTGTTGTTTACCAATGACAATGGATTCTTTTGTTGGAATAGGATATTTCTTGTGCACTAAGTGCATATTGCATTCAGGACTTCGATTTATCATTTTATCTGAAAGACAAAGACTAGCACCTAGACCACCATTGAAGGTTTGGTAGAGCATGGAAGAAAAATCCCTATCCATATAGGAATCAAACCCAGATTTACTTTTCTCTTGGCAGGTGCCTTATCCACTAGGTTTTCAAACTATACTGTAGGAAAAGGCGCGTTTGCAGATGGAATTTATGTGGTCATGTGAGTGTTTTCTAGATAGGCTTTGAGGATATGGGAGAACACCTGATGTTCATTATTTAGAATCATTTTATCCTTTGAGAGGATTTTCAGCATGACAAGTTTTAACCCTTTCAGTCCCTCACACTGTTCACCAGCTTACTGCTGGAAGTGATGGAGAGGACAAGTTAAGAGATACTGTGTTGTTGTTTTTTCAAATAAAATACTGATTTGCAGGGTATCATAGAGCGCGACCAGATTGTATTCCAGAAGGCTCGGACCCGTGGTATACCTGTGATGATGGTGACCAGCGGGGGATACATGCGGGAAACAGCTCGCATTATTGCCGACTCCATTCTGAACCTGAAGCAGATGGGACTCATAACCTGTGAGGAAGCTGAGAACTGCCCTCCTCCATGCCTGGGTATGTTTCTTTCTGTCTTTGATATTTTGTTTCATTTGTTTTGTTTCGTTCAGTTATTTGAAGTGAAAGAGTTAAAAACTTGTCGTGTTGATGACCAAGCGAACGAACTACGACAAAAAACACAGTTAAAAAAACATACCCTCAAAGTAAACAACAGTTTGAAAACTGTGGCGTTAACATCAACACCAGCAAGAGAGAGGATGATCACCTGATGAACTGGACATCAGAACCGAACAGCAAAAATTTCATCAAAGTACAGAATTTAAGTACTTTGAAATCTAGTTTGCTGAAATGAAAACAAAAAAAAGGACAGAAAAGTGCTGTGGACTACTACCTTTCAGCCTTCTACCAGAGCTGGACAGTAAACATAATCCCTAAGAGAAAGATCACAGCCAGTGAGATGAGATATCTCAGAAGAACTGTAGGCATAACCAAAAAAGACAAAAATAAAAATGAAGAGGTCTCAGAGTATGCAACAGTCCATCAGGTGGTTTGTGCGGTCAACCAGCCAACCATTTTAGCGTACAACACCAGATGCTCAGGCTTCAGAGCCCAAAGAAGAGTTTAATTGCACTGGATAACTGGAGTGAGCAGACACACTCAATATCTTCAGCATGACACTATGCCAGGCTTTGCGTTAAATTGCATGTACAGATTGCCAGCTTCATCTTCCTGTGAGACCTTCCTCTGCAGGTGAACATAAAGTAACTGAAATAAGTACCAAAATATTTGATGGTGCAGTTTTTTTTAGTTTACATAGTGTTCGTTAAAAAAACAAAGACAAAAATCAGGTACACAAATATGTACAATATATTCATCAGTCAGCTCAAGTATACATACATTTTTTCTTCTGTGCGTGTGTGTCAACTCATGTATAGATACTTTTTTCTCTGTGTGTGTGTGTGTGTGTGTGTGAGAGAGAGAGAGAGAGAGTGTGTGTGTGTGTGTGTGTGTGTGTGTAATTGTTAAGGTACTAGCTAGTGTGTTTAATGTCTAATTTTTACAAGCCTAGTGGTTTCAATGTCTAAATTTTTACAATCTGATAGGACACAAATTCAGCAGTCCATCTCCCTACTTGTGATTTAAAATAGAGTTGGTGTACTCTGAAGCTCAAAATAAAAAAAAATTGTCCTCAAACAAGATGTTGGCTGTAACTTGATTGTCTGCTTTATATACATTTGTGAATCCTCATTCTTTCGCTTTTCCTTTTACCATCTGAAACAAGATGTGAATATCTTAGGTTGACAAACTGTTGCGTGTGAATGTTTCATTTATTTCATATTATTTCTGTTTGTTACTTATCTTTATGCTGTCCATCAATTGACCTGAAGTTGGTTACCATGTTTTGTTTGTTTGTTTGACTGGTGACACACTCTGTACCACCAGGTAGGCTGTCTTTCTGTTCTTCAGGGCTTAATGACTGGTGACAAACTCTGTACCACCAGGTAGGCTGTCTTTCTGTTCTTCAGGGCTTAATGACTGGTGACAACTCTGTACCACGGGGGGGGGGGGGGGGGGCGTACCAAGGTAGGCTGTCTTTCTGTTCTTCAGGGCTTAATGACTGGTGACAAACTCTGTACCACCAGGTAGGCTGTCTTTCTGTTCTTCAGGGCTTAATGACTGGTGACAACTCTGTACCACCAGGTAGGCTGTCTTTCTGTTCTTCAGGGTTAATGACTGGTGACAAACTCTGTACCACCAGGTAGGCTGTCTTTCTGTTCTTCAGGGCTTAATGACTGGTGACAAACTCTGTACCACCAGGTAGGCAGTCTTTCTGTTCTTCAGGGCTTAATGACTGGTGACAACTCTGTACCACCCACCAGGTATAGGCAACGTCCTCTTTCTGTTCTTCAGGGCTTAATGACTGGTGACAAACTCTGTACCACCAGGTAGGCAGTCTTTCTGTTCTTCAGGGCTTAATGACTGGTGACAAACTCTGTACCACCAGGTAGGCTGTCTTTCTTTTCTTCAGGGCTTAACAACCCAAGTTCCATTAAATGATAAGTTTGTTTATAAAACGCATTTTCATCTAAAAATTTGCTTTTTGTCACATGTACTCTACTGTGTATCATGTAGAATGAGAGCAGACAGCTAAATTAGGACTATAAGCCACTGCAGTTTTTGATATGTATTTATGTCTGATCTTTTTCAAGCTGTGTACCAAAAAAAAAGAAAAAGTTGGAGAGGACAATGAAACTTTTTCGCTCAGGCAAGATGTCGACCCCAACACTATGCTGTCTTTCTTACATCAGAAGACAGCATTACTCAAACTTACATCAATCTGCCTTTCCCAATTGCTTTATTATTCTGTCTTTGCAATTGCAAGATCAGACCCCTCCTTAGCTGGTTCTGCCATCTTCACGCCCAGCTTGCGTCAGAACAAGTACAACATGCACTTGGCGCACATATCAGAGCAAACAAAAGAGTTGTCCCTGGCAAAATTCTTTTGAAAAATTCACAGTCATGGGTAAACAGAAATGCAGATATGTATGATAAACATCCCTCAATGAAGTACTGTAACCATTATTTTTTTGTCCTGTTGATTGTAAGTTCCAAGCATCCCTTCATTTGACACATGATGTGTTTTTCATGATAGACCGAAACAACGCAGCCAGCATTCCCCGTAGTCGCAGTGAGGGTGGTCTGCTGTCCCGCCTGCGCAGCTGCATCTCCCGCTCTTCCACGTCTCAGAACGTGAACAGCACAGAGAACAGTGGTTCCCCAGTGGACAGTTGTGACCCACTAGAGCAACGGCCACACAGTGCATTAGACAGGCCTCAGACAGCATCAGACAGTCCTGACACATCACCAGAACGCTCATTTTCAACATCAAAAAAGCAGCATAGCCCACCAGACAGTCCAAGCACTTCAGCAAACTTATCACATTCTCCATCGAAGAAGCAGCGAAGTCCACTGGACGGTCCAGACAACCCAGCAGATGGACTGACTACACCTGCAGTGTGAATTTTTGTCCCATTACCTCATGTCCATGTCTCTGCAAGTGCCTGTTCAACGATAGTTACATCAGGTTTATGGACACAACCGTTCTGTAGTGAAAACAGTTTGACTGAAACATCAACACTCGTTTATCAGTTTTCATGAACAGGCATTTGGTCAGCCTCTTTTCTTTTTCATTTTTCATTTTTAAAATGGGAAAAAAAGGGATAAAGATGGACTTTGAAATGAAAAAAAAAGGATAGAGATGAAGGGCTAGATTGAGTTAAGGTTGCAGTAGACTAGATTGGGACTAGAATTCCACCATATTTTCATTGGCTGTGATCGTATTAAGGGGACCCCATGAGTGGAAAAGGGAATGCTAGCAATGATTTCTTGACTGTTTAAATTAAAGGATAACGAGAGCCTAAGTTGTCAAAGTTCCCCGTCATAATCTTCGCAGTAATATAATAATGTATTTGTAGTATATGTAATGTTATTATTAATGCTATGTGTATGTGTATATATATATATATATATATATATTTATTATATATATATATATATATATATATATATATGTGTGTGTGTTTGTGTTTGTGATATATAATATATATAAATATTGTATATATAATATATGTGTGTGTGGTGTGTGTTATATTACATATATATGTATATGTGAAAGTGCCATATTTTGGATCATGAGAACCCCAAAAGAGCTGGGCATTGATTACAGTATGTTTATTATTTGTTTTAGATTTGGTGCATTGGCAATGTCAAACAAGGAATAGTGAACGTATTTGCATAAACTTACATGGAAATGGCACTTTCAGGTAAATAGACAAATCTGCAGTTTTGTGGGGACTTATCATATAAGACTCATCAGTTTAAAAATAGAATGGACATTAAAAAAGAAAAATGACAAAGCAAGGATGGCTTGACCAGCCTAAAAAAAGAAAAGAAAAACCCTTTTCCTTCCTAATCAGCATTTTGATACAGTGAAGTGTTGTATGCTATCAGATGTGTGAGAGTGGAGCAACTTTTACTGTAATGCAGTCGATACTATCTCAAAGGGCAGCCATTGGAAAAGAAACAAAATGGAGAAGGGCAATACGCCTTATACACTTAGACCACAAAGGTGGTGAGCCTGTTCGTATATAACTTGCTGAAATGTGGTCATTGAGGTCTGAAGGATGGCCTCAAAGGTGCTTCAGTGATTCAGACAGAAAATAGACAGAAATGTGAGCAGAGGCATTATGAGGTGTGTGTGTGTGTGTATGTTTGTTGTGTGTGTGTGTGTGTGTGAAAATTTTACAGAAACCCACCGATTATGAGGAATGTAACCAGATATGTTGTTTGCTTCCTAAGTAGTATTAATGCTTGGAGCGCACACTTCACATGTTAGAATCAGTTGTTGTGAGCAATGTACTGTTTCTGATCCAGTGATCATTGGAGTTCAGACCGCACATTGACATATATATGTAAGACAGTGTATTTTATTAACCTTAAATTATTCTTTTGCCTGTGTGTGATAGGTGAAGGAATCTTATGGTAATTCAAAATGTTTGATAGATGAAGGAATGAATGTTCAAGAAATTCGAAGCATGGAATTTATGGATCATGTGGCCAAGCCAGATATTGTGATAAATTAGTGGACCCTATTCTGATTCAGTTGCATAAGACTTGACATGACTTGACATGTGACAAGTTCATGAATTGTAGTTGTGGAATTACAGAAGTACGCTCATTTGTATGCCTCAGGATGTGCCAGATTTGAAGATTCTGAATGAAAGTTTAAAAAAATTTCCAGTTCCCCCCAAGATTTCAATGTTTTTTGAGTTAGCTCAGACCCACCTGTGCTTTTCACTTTTCTCTGCTTAATTACAGATTGAACTGGATAGACCTGTTGCATTTGACAGTGACAAACGTGTTCTTTTCCTGTTGTGTTGATCTTCTATATCAGTTTTTTTGAAAAATTGGTCAGCATGACATTGACTTTGTTCAGCATGAGATGACTGACAAAATGTATCACTAAGAATGTCGTGGTTGCTTGGATGTTGTATAGAATTCATGTCATGGATCCTAGAAACATCAAATATGTTAGTTTAAATAGCTTGTGTTGGTTGTGATTTTTAATTTGTGTGTGTGCTTGTGCTCTTGAGCACATCTGTGTTGTTGTGTTTGGGGATGATAGAGATATTGCTTTCAGGACTTTTCTTTTCAGACTAGCACCTTATTTGTTATTCCTGTTGTCCTTGGAACCCAGGGAACTATTCACGGTGCACAAATCCGAGATACTTTAGTTGGCTCTGCCCTGCCGGCTATTAATAGCGCGCATCTTTCCCCTTCCCTCCCACTCCCCACACCCTTTTTACCCATCCCGCTGCCGTGTATAGCGCACTCAGCTTCCTTCTTTATCACTAGTGCTTGAGCACAAAGGTGCGCTACAGAGATAAGACTTAGGTCGACCCTGCTTGGCTAAAAATAGCACTCGCAGCCGGCCGATACCGGCTCACAACTTAAAAGGGTGTCAGAATGGTCGGGAAAATGCAGCTGTGTATTTGATGTTGCTTTGGTATCAACTTTTTTTTTTCTGTCTTGTCATGTTCTTTTTCATGTCTTGCCTCTTCCTAATAGTCAGTTGACTTGCCTAATGATCTCTTCATTTGCCTAATTGTCTGTTCATTATATAAATCCTTGGCGTCTATCATCATTTCTAAGATGATCTTATGCACATGTAACTTTTACTAGTAGCAAACTTCTAACATGGTTTCATATGAGAATAAGCATTGATGCTGTCACATGAGAGAAGCATCGCCTCTTGTCAGTGTTTCTTGTCGGAAAGTACATAGTTGCTTCATCATCATCTATGGTTCTGCTGTGGAAAGAAACTCTAGATATTGCATAAAATGATATTCTCAATTAAAATGAGGTAGATTTTCACATTTCTGTCAGCAGATCTATAGGGTATGTAACTGTTTGTATTCATTTCGTCTTTTATCACAATGGGCTTATGTGAAATTCAGGCTGGTCTGCGTATCTGCCTGTATTTCTGTTTACCCATGGGGTATAGGACTTGTGTTGGGTTGTTTGCAACACACAGGACCTCAGTTTATCACGTCATCTGAAAGACTAGCACGTAGACCACCATTTCAGATCTAGTTTGGGGGGAGGTAGGAGGGGTAAAATCCCTCTGTCCAGTCTGATATTTGAACTCAGGCTTCTCATGATCCTGGATGGGTGCTTTAACCCTTGGAGACACTGTCAGTATGCATGGTCATGGCATTTGCCATGTGTATCGATCTTACTAAGATCCCGGTATACTGTCTTATCCTGCCCTCCAGATTTTCCAGAGCACTAGGGCTCAGGAATCTTCTTTCGAGACAGCACCTTGTTACTACCTGCAGAGAGAAATCGTTCTTTGTTTTCAGCCCAACAACATGGCACTCCCACCAAGTACCTTTAAGATGATGCAAATGTCTACTTACTTTCAAAAACTATCTCAAAGTAGGGCCTATATCTTTTTTAGAAGTATTTTTTAAACAACAGAGATTTGTGTTTGACTTTTCTTAGTTAGTCATTATGTGGATATGTGTGTGTGTGTGTGTGTGTGTGTGTGTGTGTGTGTTGTGTGTGATCTCTCATCTCATATACATAATCTGAAAAACAAGAAAACAAACTAGAATTTTGATCCCAGTATTTCGGCCTGTATGGCCTTGCTCAGGGTGCTGGTTATTCAGGAATGAACACACGAATCACAAACTTTTTTGAACAAAAGAAATGTTCACGAAGCAGTGCAATATTTTTCCCACCGCATGAAATATTTGTCCTAGCCCTCTCTCCCCCACCCCAATGCTAACCGCTGAACACACCCAACCCATCCCTCACCCCAACAACCTTTCCTACTTCCTTCACTTTCTTCTCTAGTTCAACAACACTTCCTGGTCAGTCCCAGCAGAGAACAAATGAGACCACATGCTCATGTTAAACACTACAGACATGCATTGTCTTTGGACCCCTTTGATATGCTTCCACTTCCAAACAAGACCGCAGGAAAGATGGAGCATGTGATGCCAAACAGATGGGGAAAGATCATTCATGTTATATGAAAATGTGTGTGGCAGAATGGTTAAGACGTTCGCCTGCCATTTACTAAACTTCAGGTTTCATAATTCCATTTCCTTGAGAGGCCTTGACTTTTCTCCTCAGTTTGACCAGATAATCAAACTGAACGTCTAGTCTTTTGGAATGGAATGGAAAACGAGTTAGGTTGTGTGCCTTGTGGCCTGAGCACACTAAAGATACCATGGCAGTTGAAAATGGCAAAGAGCAGGGAATTAACTCAGCTGCCCTGGGGGGAAAAAAAGACTATTGGAGTGATAGGTCCTTTCCCAAGTCCTTCCCCATGAGACCCAATTAGCCTTCTGACTTTCTGAAGTCTTGGTCAAAAAGAAGGAGAAAAACAATAAGCATGTTTGACAGAAAAGATGACAAATTGGGTCAAAGATTATTCATCAAACAGGCTTGAGTGTACACTAGTTCAGCATCCTCTGTGTGTGTGTGAGTGTGTGTGTGTGTGTGTTGTGTGTGTGTGTGTGTGTGTGTGTGTGTGCAAGACAGAGGGTGGATGACAGCTTGAGTCAGGGGTCACACACCTTACTGCCTTCGCCTTCTCAGCTTTGCATGTGCTTTGTGTCCTGGAGATTTGATCATTGTTGGTGATTGCTTTGGTAGATGATAGGGAAGGGATGCACACCTTGGTTTGATTCTTGAATCAAGATTTGGCACCTTTCAAATATTATTATTATATTACTATTATTGTTGTTGTGTTGTTATTGTTATGTTTATTATTACTGTTATTATTGTTGTTATTGTTACTGTTATTGTGTATGGAAAACTTAATTCCTCATGATCTTTTTCCACTTTATGCATTCTTTATGGTTTGTGTTATAGGCCTACTTTTTTTTTTTTTTTTTATGTCGTAATTATTATCTGTTGTTATTTTTGATAAAGTGACTTGCTTGCTGCAGTAATTTTTACCTCTATGAATTAATTCCATTGTTATCATTATACAAATATTGACAGTGATCTGTCTGCTTGCTGCAGTAATTTTTAACCCCTATGAATTATGTCTGTTATTATCATCATTATATAAAAAAGTGACAGTGATATATTTATCATGTGAAGTGCAGGGAGCATGCTTTTGACATGGATTGTTTGCGCTGTACAGATGAAATCATTATTTGTAATGATATTTCATCAGTGCATAAAGTTCATTTCAGCTGATGCAATGTAACTTTTTTTGCCAGTGGAAACTTTAACCCTTTCGCTGCCAAAGTGTAAATAAAGAGGTGAATCGCCTGTGCCATGGAGTTTCAAACGTCGACTTAAAATATAAAAAAAATTCATATCTCTTCATCCAGCCCAGAAAACTCCACAACACTATATATTTTCTTGTTTAGTATAGGCCCTACTTTACAACACATCAGGAGCAACAGTACTTTCGTTTTTATGATCACCAGTGCTAGTAATGTCACTCCGATTCTTATCTGGGTCAAGTCCGACTTCGGACATCAACACCGAAATATCGCCTGCATGCGCCAAATTATTGTCATTTTCACTCTTTTCGACAGACTGCAAATCAGAATCAGCTCCACAAGTAATGATTTCTGCAACTTCTTTTGCTGCATAAGTTGTTTTTCGGGTCCAATCGCCGCTCGGTGTTGAAGCGAGTTTGTCCGCCATCGTTTACAGTCGCTGAATAGTAGGGGCTCACATTTTCAACCACACAGGCAGAGAAGACTGTAAAACGTCACACATGACATAATTAGCATCTATTTATAGAGGGAATACTGAAGTTTCCGTTGATATCTCATATGTCACTGAAAGCGTTGGGGTTTTCTGGCTAAAAATAGGAAAAGTCGACGACCGAATATTCGGTTGATGGCACTGGAGGTGTATGTTTTTTTCTGACAGAATATTCGATCAGAAGCAGTGAACAGGTTAAAAAAAAAAAAGAGTTGTATCTGCTTGTGAGTGTGCATGCAAAGGATAGCATGAATTATTTCAGGATAAAATCTAGTCACACAATGGAAGAGTTCATGGATATCTGTATGTACCTGTAGAGAAAGAGAATGTATATGTGTGCATATGTGTGATGCATCAGTACAAAACCAGTGCTGACTTGTCTTGTGGGTGTTTCGAGAAGTCCACATTTCTGAAATCTTTACTCTTTTCTTATCATTTTGACATATCCGTCTATCTATCTGTCTATCTATCTATCTCTCCATCTGTCTGTCTATCTATCCATCTGTCTGTCTGTCTATCTATCTATCTATCTATATCTGGACAGATGGACAGATAAATAGATAGATGGATGGAATGGATGGATGGATGGATGGATTTTCCATTGCACCCCAATTCCATTCAGCAGTTAAAAACTATTTTTATGTGAATCATACAACACAGTAAAGCAAGACGAAAACCTTTCCAACCATACGCAGCATGTGGGGCCGTACAAGGATTACACCATGTTTCTTTGCACAAAAGAGTGCGATGATGCAAAGAATAACTGTAGATTGAACAAAACTGGCTAAGTTAGCACTGCTCTTGTGCTGATGTATCATTCATGTGTGTGTGTGTGTGTTTGCCCGTAAGTGTGTGTATAATACATGGAGAGATTTGATAAAGCTGGCAGACATTCTGTCACTTGTGTTCATTTCTCATGCGTTTCAGTGTTCAGAAGTCATTGGAGAACTTGCTGATAGTAAAGTGTTTGGAGACATGATAATCAGTATTTATTAATTTGATTGATTTTTTGCATGCAATATTCTTAACTTATATGCCTTTAAAACTGTTTTTGGCTTTTACCTGCATGTTACTTGATATATATCAGTCCTCTAAAATCTGTCTTAAAAGTCTCCACTAGTTTGGCATTTACATTGAGTTTGGCAAAGGTTTTGGGACCAGAATCTGACATTTTAATTCTGTGGAGTGACATAGCTCATTTTTGTGGTTTGTGCAAGGAACGAAATTTTCATGCTTACTAGCATGTTTTTAAACTGTGGTGTGACTGTGTGTATATGTGAGAGAGGGAGAGAGAGAGAGTGTGTGCGTGTGTGTAATATATTTGACTGTGTGTGCTTAATGCATATGTGTATTCATCCATTTTTTTGGTGTATGTGGTGTGTGTGTGTGTGTGTGTTTCATGCGTTATGTGCGTTCACGTTTGTATCCAATCTTTTCACTTGTGTGTGTGTGTGTGTGTGTGTGTGTGTGTGTGTGTGTGTGTGTGTGTGTGTGTGTGTGTGTGTGTGTGTGATGAAATTCCTTTTTCTTTTTAACCAGCTTTGTTGCAGACCTGCAACATCTGAAAGAAGATGTTATGATTTATTTGTATTACTTTTTCTTTAAGGCTTTTAAATAATAGTAATGTGGTTATATAGAGTTTGTCTGCTTGCACCATTATTGTGGTCATATGACTACAAAATGTCTCCCATGCTTGGTAACATTTTATATCCTGTGGTGTGTTCCTTTCTTCATAACAGTAGGGATTGACATTTATTTGCTTCATATGTGCTGCCTTTGGCACTTAAGTTTTTATAAAGTGATAAGAGCTTTTATGAGACGAGGCATTGTATAAGTTGTCATAATATTCTGACAAGTAGTGGGTTGAGCAGAGCTGAGGTGGGGAAGAAAGATTTTCAAAGAACTTCTCACTTTTTCAATATCACTTTTCAAAACAAACAAAAGTGGTGTGAGGAAGGAGATTTTCATATTATCTGGAGAACAGTGTATGTGTGTTTCATCTGTACACATTTATGTCTCAACAGTCTGTTATTAAAGTAAGGCTGAAAATAACTATTGAGAAGCTAGTTTGTTATTTTGTTGTTGTTGTTGTGTACCAGATTCAGATGTAGTTCTAGATTTAGAACATCATTTCCAAGAAACACTTCAGAGTAGCGGGTTTTCATGCATGTCCATTATGCCATACATGTTCGGGTTCCATGATTTCCATTTTTTGTTTGGTTGTTTCGTTTTTCAGTTTTTGTTGTTGCTTCCCTTCCTCCCCTCCCCCGCCCCGACTTCTTTTTGTGTGTGTGATATTTAATATAAATTTTGGTAGGCCTACATGTACTACCATTTTAGTCTGTGATCCTCAGTGTGACTTTTGTGTTGTTTCATTTTTGTCTGCTGTTCTCAACTACTACTAACTGGCAGTGCCAGTATATGAATTTGTTCTTTCTTCTTTTGTTTGGTGTGTGTATGGTCAGGCAACATGTGGCTATGAATGTGGACATTTTTTTCCAATTCTTCTGGCTGCCATAGAGCATGATGGTCAGCAGAGTTGTAGTCGACTGTGTCTCTCTGTCACTCCACATGATAGAAGCGACATAGTTGCAATGTATGTTCTGCTATCTAGTCCTCTTGACTGCTGGGGCAGGATGGTGAAGTTAACTTGGATGACACAAAGCAGATGTGGCTTGAAATCTGTTCCATACACTAATTTGATAATCTGAGGCCATGTGTATTGTGTACAAATCATTTGTCTTGTGCGGGTACTAAGTGTGATGCTGTGCTCAGTGTGTGTGGTTTTCTGCTTTCCTGTGAATTGTAGATTTTGCTGGCCTTGCAGTCTGTGTACATTCTGGATGTCTTGCAGGATGTGTGTTATTTACAGAAATCTTTTTTGCTTGTCACATTGGTGCTTTGATGGGTGACATTGTGTTCCTGTTAGGTTGTCATAGCTGTGACTGATAGATTAAATATGGTGATGCTGGTGGTGATTATGAGTATTAATAAGGAATTGTTTTAATTAAAAAGGTCAACCCAAGATGCTGTAACTATTTACCACTGAGGCTTAGGAGGAAAGTTTGCAAATGTAGGCTGTTGTTTTATATTTGCCATATCTGATGAAAAACCGATACTTAATAGAATTGGCTTAATGGTGATTTCTTCAGGAAGGTCTCAAAAGGAGACTGAAAATTTACCATGAGAGTTGTTTTTGATTCTGATGAACATATCCTTTGTTTATTAAGGAGAAAAATACTTAAGCTTTATCTAAGTCTGGATTCAGGTAGGAGTCATCAGCCATGAGACATTTGTGAGCTCTGCAATATTGTGTTACATAGTTTTACATTATGAGGTAAATGATAAGTGCAGTATTGTAGCCTATATAAGAGGTGGTATTTGTATTGTGGAGAGAGTTTTATCAGTTAGGTATGTTTACAGTTTTAAAAGTAGCAGCAGAACCATTAAAGGTGTGTGTGCAGAGATGTGTGTTTTGTTAGAATGATTTAGTGTTCCACTTGTTTTTATATAACAATCGATCAAAGGAAGAAAGTATTCACACAAAGGGTCATTACCTTAATCATGTGACATCATTCTTTTGTGAATGGTTATGGATGTTTAAAATGTGTTCTGACCTAAATCATATGACGTTTTGGGGAATGGAATTAAAAGCTGCTGCTGTTCAGTTCTCATCAAATATGTTGCCTGCAGATTATATTTTCAGGTATGTATTGTGTGTTATGTTAACACAGATGTATATTTTCAGGTAATGGTATGTATTGTTTGTTTTCTTTCTGTGCCAAGGTACGGTACTTATAAATCCACTGCAGATCACAGAATCATGTTTAACCTTGGATGACTCAACTCAGAAGGTATTTGTGAAAAAAATACCAGTGTTTTTTTCAAGGTACAAGCAGAAAGATGCAATAGCCAAGGCGGCTAGATATTGGGGATTTCAGTCCTATTTAGTTTGTGCCTGGTGGATAAAGGACAAGGATTTTTCTGGTTTCCATCTGGCAAGTGAAGGATGGATATCTTTTTTGATCTCCCATATTTGCAGACCAGTTAGAACTGGAACACCACAAGTGTATATGTGCATGCAGAACATCAAATCTACCACTCAAGATCCTGTAGACCATGTCAGTATTTGATGTCTTGCAGAAACAGGAAAATTCCCAGCATGGCGCCAAAGTTGTAGGGGACACTACTACAGAACACAATACAAATTGTCCCCTTCCTTCACAGTTAGAGATTATCCAGCATGCACACAACCCCTACCCCTTCAACAGAAAGGAGTATGACAACCTTGTCGGAGTAACCCACCACAGAGGAGTATGCAGACTGTGCTGCAACAGAATGCCTCCTGCACATCATTAGTCAAACAACCAGAACAATATGCATGTAAGCAAATCCAAGAAACATCACTTTTTGGAACACATTACTCATGAAAAACAGGTATCGCTGCATGAAACGCACATGCATTCACAAAAAGAAAGGTATAAAGAATACTTTTAAATAGGCTTTCGTTTTGAATAGGCCTTCAACAAAGTCAGAAGCAAACATCTTTAATTAAAAGAAACTTAAGCAAATATCTTTTATTAAAAGAAACATTTTTATATTTTGCCACATTCAACCTCTATATTTCATGGATGTTTTGTCGTTTTTTTTGGTTTTTTTTTTGTTTTTTTAAACAGCAACACATGCAAACAGAATAAGAATATTGAATTGATGAAACAAGACAAACAGTTCAATGTGTTCTCATTCTATTTTCGTGTGTTTCTGGCTTCTGTTTGCTTGAACGCTGGCAGTCACATTGATTCAGATTCCAGATTTTTTACAATTAGATTTTAGTATTGTGAAATTCATCACAGTGATATGGGTCACATAAGCTAAAATAAAGGACTTTTGTCAGGTTTTATGATTGGTGATATGACATTTTTTTTTTTTTTTTGCTTTGTTACTTCCATGTCATTTGATACTGTTTGCAGCATTCCGGTTGCCTCTATGGCAGTCACTCAAAATGGTTGTTCAATGTGTTTTGTGTTTATGTTGGATTCAAAATTTAATTTGTGATATGGTGTGTGATCTGTTCTCATTAAGTTGTGTTTGATTTTGTCAGAAGTGTTTTGTGTTGTTTACATTTGTAAATATATGATTAAAATCTTGAATTGTATTATTTACTGCCTGGTCTACTCTTGATAACTGTTTGGCTTGTTTGGTGAATGTGTGCAAGTGAGATGTACAAGTGTAATGTGTTTCAGCTGATTTTGGTTAAAGTCCTGCTTCAAGTGAACTGTGAATGTTCGATTTATAAGCCAGCACTACAAGCGTCTGCCAGTCTACTCAGCTGAGTAAGCACTTGGTTTTCTTCAAACCTAGGAATGGTAAAGTGGAAAGAGGAAATGGGCTCCACACTCATAACACTGGCCCTGGAAAAAGGTTTACCGGTAGGCCTCTTCCACTTTACTTCCCTACACCCTGAAGGCTGTATACCTTTACCTGTACTTTTACCTTTGACTGTTCAAATCAACTTGGAACAGCAACTACTAACTCTCTTTGACTGGAGATGGGGAGAGTGGGTTTGGATGATCATGTAAGCATATTATTACATGTCTGTGTCTGTGTGTACCTGCTAGTAAATGCTCTGAGAACAGAGTACATTGGCTCTGAGAACAGTGTACGTTTTGATGAAAATTGAAATTGAAATAATAAAACTGAGATTCGCAAAATATGTCATACCAACTGTCCTCAGAAGTATTTTACATGTCATTTGTTTCATTTTTCTAGCTTTCACATTATACATTTGATTACTAAAAAAAAAGTGTATGCAAGCAGGAGCAAAGCTGAGATAAAATGTCATTAAAAGCCTGAGAGAAGTACTGTGCTTTGAAACTGGATATTGATACCTGTGCAATTCATTTCAGTGTATTCTTACACATTCTTACACACATGACTGATAAAGGAAAAATGTCTTGAAATTACTTAAAACAAGGTAGAAACATTACCAGCTGGGACATTTCAGTAGTTCCAACACAGACACAGTAGTGATACACCCCAGACGTGTTCAGTAAGTGTGCATATGAATATGTGTAATGTGTGTGCATACGTGTTTATGCAGTGTTGTGTGTGTGTGTACACAAACAATTACCTGTTTGTTTGTTTGTTTGTTTGTTTTGGTGCCTACATACACATACAAACAGAATGGATCAGATATCTGGTCCACGAGACATATCCATAATGCAGCGCTAGTTTTGTTTTTAGAAAAACAGTATCATGGTAGAATCAAAAAATTACACACAGAGTTTTGACACAAGTTGATCCAAATCAATCTACTCAGAACACACTCTCACTCTCTCCTCCCTCTGAAAATGATGGAATTAAAATTAACAACCTCCTTTCAGGTGTAAAGAGGCATTAGTGTTATAGGTACATTTACAAATGGTCCATGTTAATTCCGTAATTCAATCCTTTCACTCAGTATATAACATATGAGTAATTCAATTTTGCATTAGAAATGTCTATTTTCCCTAAACTTAGTAGACTGTGCTTAACTGCTTTTTGCACACATTCAAAATCAGATTGATTAACAAGGAAATTCTGCCAGAAACTTTGTTGGAAAACTGCTGGAGATCTTTTTTTCTTTTTTCATGTCTGTGTAGCAAATGTCAACCAAGGAAAGGGTCATGGCCATTGAACCATAATTATGGTGTTAGCAGCTGAGCATGTGTCTGATAAAAATTCTGATCCATCTGTATCAATCTAAAAACCCTTGCTGGTGTTTTACTTTTTCCACACACTTTCAAAATGCATGTGTCAATTTGTATGCATGCATGAACACACACACACACTACCAAAACTAACACACACACACACAATTACACTACCACCAAAAACATTCAAACTGTCTTCTCAATTTGCATCATTCTCTAAAAAGAATCACACACACACACATCTATATATGAGGTTCACTCCACTTATGTGATAGTCCTGGGTTACATGATTACTAGTTGCAAAAGACAACCTCTGACCTGACCTGTATCTCTCTCTATATATATATATTATATATATATATAGTGTGTGTGTGTGTTCTTATTAGATTCTTGGTGGTGCACTTTGATACAAAGCCTGTAAGACTACTATTATTCAAGTGTATGCACCAACAGCATCCAGAAGAAGTGATTGACCAGTTCTACAACCAACTCCAATCTGTCACTGATTCGGCAAAATCCTGAAATGTATGCATAATCTATTAATCATGGGGGGTATCAATGCAAAAGTAGAACTTGAAGGAAAGATGAAACGATCTACAGAATACATAAATGAGAATAATGAGCTGAATGACTGTTCCATCATATCTGACCGCTGCACACACATGAAGGACTGTTCTTCCTACACAGCATACTATGGGCGTCTAGTTTTGATTTTCACTCTCAGAACTGTTGTTCAAATTAGACCACTTTGAAGCGTGTCAACCAAGAGAAATGGTTATTGTCACGTTTCATACATACATCTAAGGAAAGATGACTGGTTAGCCTTTTCTCTACAAATGTATAAAAACATTATACAAGGCTATCGATTCTGTTGAAACTTTTCCACGAAATGAATCCATTCTTTGTTGAAACTTTTCCACGAAATGAATAAATAAATAATAAGTGTCAGAAATCGGGTGTCCTCAAGCAATTTCTGTGCTGTGGCTGCAGTGTTACCAGCGATGGTCATTTTATTGATTTTTATTGTCACATTGTGTGTACTGGTAACTTTCACTCACAGAGTGACTGGCTGACAGAGACACATAGTACCACTTCAAGGGGTTTTCGTATGTTTGTGTCTGATTCTAATAACACTAAATTCTTTTCTTCTCAGATGAAAGAGAATCGGTGTGATCTTTCTTTACAGCCTCAGACGTTTCAAACACTGTGGTCGACGACAGAAAGTAAATGCGCAGCACTGTTTCAATGAAACGCAAATTGTTAGGCTATCAAAAGGCGGGGACTTCCTCTTTACACAATGAGAGCTGATGCAAAAGTAACTTTCATTGGTCAGAAAAACGGTATCCTGATGACGTCAGTTACCTTTAATCCAACCAAAATGCTTTTTGTTTGGCGAAATTATTGACTTCAGCAATGGAACATGGCCGCGGAGGAAGAATTCCGTCCCAGCGAAAATATTTTTGAAATTTTGCAAAAGCAGGCGTTGTGCGTCACACATTTTGATGAGTCAAAGACTTTATCTCATTGCGACAACAAAAATGCACCGAAAACAGATGATGACATGGACAAGGGTGGTCGAGATTCAGCAGGATTGGAACATTCATTGCAGCATGAGATGGAGCTGGAAGAAACGGGAATAACTTCATCAACAGGCGTTGGCAACGTGGTAAATACTGTATGTCAGACGTCACCAACAGAATCAAAGCGACCTAAATTATTAATGCCAACACCAAATGTGCAAAATGGTAACAACAGTGATGCATGTCATAGCCCTGAATCAGGAAAACGTCGACGAATTCAGCATGACTACCGACGTCTCTCGAGCTCGGGTTACGTGGATGACTATGAAAAGAGCAAAGAAAGTAGGTTTGCCCTGTCAAGTGACAATGAAACGTCGCCAACGGCTTCAAGACCAAGGAGTAATAACTCATCACCGAAAACAAAGTCACCAAATCCGTTCACAGGACAGAAATTTCAACCTCTTGGTAAGTAAACAAATGGTGAAATGATAATTGTCCTCAATTAAATTAAAACAAGATGGTTGGCCCATTTTATCTTACGGATAGATCTGATACAATGCATTGGTTGCATCACTTACATTTTGTTTGTTTTCATTAATGATAGTCTGTGCAAGTATTAGTATTAATAGGCCAGGTAAAATCCATAAATTAAGTAGAATCTGAAAGTCCCACAATGTCTGAGAGCAAATTTTTGTGCAGGCTTCGTGGCATTTGCCACAATTAGCCTGTATTTGAGCCTTTTTTGAATTTTTTATCTAGCATCACATAGTATGTGCATGTTAATGTTTAGGCTTGTAAATGTATTGGAATTTTCTAATAGTGGTAATCACCAGTGTATAACTATAAGACATGTATCAGAAGATGATGTGCAGTCTCCATCATGAGGTTTGTTTCAGGCTTTTTTTTTTTTTTATTTAATCAGTGTTATTTTTCATTTTACATTAGTATAATAATCATGAGGCAGTATTCTGCAAACGCATTAGGACTATAATGTATACAGACGCACTGGTGTGTACACACACACACACCACACACACACACAAATACACAAAACACCACCACACACACACACACACACACACACACACACACACACACACACACACACACACACACATGATATCAGAATAGCCTCCCCATCTCAGTTTCTGTATAGCCTACATATGTGATTATTACTAACAGCATCTACTTTTATGTACTGACAGTGATTAATGATAATATATTTAATTGATTACATAGTGTCATATAATTGATTACATGATGTCACATGATATAATTTTACTAGCCTATATAATTTGAAGTGGAAGAAGCCTACCAACACCACACACACACACACACACACACACACACACAGAGCAGGCAGCAAAAGTGTGTGTGGTGTTTTACAGTGATTTTATCGTGGTTCTATTTGATTTATGCATTGAATTTTGTATCAGTTTGTTGCTTTTAAATCCCGACACACGGTGATGTAATTTTGAATATTTTACCAGATAATCTGATTTCAAAGTTTTTACACCTACTTTTCATCATTTTAATTCAGCCGTTCAAGTCGGACATTTTATCTGTGAACTGTGTTTACATTTTAGCCTACTGTGTTCGCCCAACGCTACAGCTTTCCCAAACCTTTGTGTTCTCTGCAAGTATCTTCCTCTCCTGACTGGCTCGCAATTATGGACCCTTCTTTTATAAAACAAATTGGACTGACACTTTTTAAACACAGCAAGTGCTACCTCGGTGGAGGCGTCTACCAGCACATACGAACACTGGGACTGTGTCCTAAGCCCCACACTGCGCGATCCTGTCGTGGTGGACGTCTCCACCGACTTTGGCACAATCTGCCTCCTGCTGTGCCAGTCTGACACCACTCTTCTGCTTCTTCGTCTCCTCCACTGCCCCTGCACTCGACCTTGCTGCTGCAAACTTCGTCTCCTCCTCTGCCATCTTCGCCTTCACCTTCTGTCCCGCCGGTGCCGCCTTCGCCTTCTGTCCCGCCGGTGCCGCTTTCATCTTCTGTCCCGCCGGCGCTGCCCTCGTCTTCTGTCCCGCTGGTGCTGCCTTTGTCTTCTGTCCCGCTGGTGCCTCCTTCGTCTTCTGTCCCATCGTTGCTGCCTTCGTCTTCTGCCCCGCTGGTGTCGCCTTCGTCTTCTGTCCCGTCGGTGCTGCCTTCGTCTCCACCTCGGCCGCCGCATTGTGATAAACTGAAACTATGCCTTTTTAACGCTCAGTCAACATGCACTGATGGCAAAGCTGATGTCATTGCTGACTTTATCGCAGATGAGCATGTTGACATTGCTTTTATCACCGAAACATGGCTTAACCCCCTTGGTCATGAACCTATACATGTGAATCTCACTCCGAGTGGTTACAGGCTTGCTTCTTTCCATCGCTCATGCCGAGGTGGTGGTATCGCCATCCTCTACAACGACTCACTCCATTCCCGCCTGTCTTTCTCGCAGTCTCTGCCTTTCTCCCATCCTTCTTTCGAGCACGTTGAAGTATCCTTCCAATCCACCCTTCACCCCATCACCTTCTCCTGTGTCTATCGACCTCCATCTAGCTCTGCCAACAAGCTCACCACATCCATGTTTCTCTCTGACTTTGATCAACTTCTTGATTACTACTGTCTCTTACCTGGAAATCTCATCATTCTAGGTGACATCAATCATTCAATGTCCACTATGACAACACTCACCGTTATGACACAAGACATATCATCAACTCTCTGTCCAATCACAATATGACTCAACACATTTCTGAACCAACCCATCAAAAAGGTCACATTCTTGACTGGATCATTTCTCGTGATCACCACAATTCAGCTACTGATAACTGCTTAGTTCTTTCTACCCGTCTAACTTCAGCCCTTCCATCTGACCATTCTGCAATTCTCTGTTCTCTTGACATTCCTCCTCCTTCCCGTACCATGCACACAGTGACTCGATGCAATCTCAAATCTATCGACCTCTCCACATTTTCATCTGATGCCTTCCGTCTCCTTTCTGAAAAGTCACATAACCTTGCCGATGAATTCTACACTACTCTCCACCATCTTCTGGACACTCATGCTCCAGCCACAACCCGTCTTTTACCTGACCGCCCCCCTACCCCCTGGCTCACTCATGAGATTGCCTGTGCAAAACGTGCCCGCCGCAGAGCAGAGCGCCGCTGGCGCAAATCCAAACTCACTGTACATAGGCAACTTTTCCAAGCCTCTAAAACAAAAGTATCCACCCTCATTGCATCTGCAAAAACAAACTATTTCCAAACCAAAATCCTGAATGCCTCTTCTTCAAAAGAACTCTTTACAACCATGAATCATCTCCTTGGCACACGAAAAGATTTACCTCTCCCAACAAAACACACAAATGAAGAACTCCCATCTGTATTCTCCAAGTATTTCACCACCAAAATACAAACTCTTCTTGACAGGCTCGACAGGACACCCTGTCAACCATGCCCACCTGACCCTTCCTTCTCTGGCACACCTCTACTACTCTTACCCCAGTCTCACAAGAAGAAATTCTCAACACAATCAGATCCATGTCGTTCAAAACCTGCGAACTGGGTCCTCTTCCAGGTTCTCTCTACTCTGACTGTCTCCCTACGCTCCTCCCATTCATCACTGACATCATCAACACTTCTCTCCAAACTGGAACTGTCCCAGATTCTTTCAAGTCTGCTATTGTTCACCCTCTCCTCAAGAAATACAATTTAGACCCAAATGAACTGAAAAATTACAGGCCTATCTCTAATCTCTCTTTCTTGTCAAAACTGCTTGAAAAAGTTGTCCTCAACCAACTGAACTCTCACCTGTCTGCCAACAATCTCCTCAATCCTTTCCAGTCAGCCTACCGCCAGTGCCATAGCACTGAAACTGCCTTGCTACACATTCTCAACAATCTCCTCCTTGGAACTGATACTGGCAAAGTCTCTCTCCTCACACTCCTTGATCTGTCTGCAGCCTTTGATACCATTGATCATGGTATTCTCCTTTCTAGACTTCATCATACTTTTGGCATCTCTGACATTGCTCTCTCCTGGTTCACTTCTTATCTATCAAACAGAAAACAAACTATTCTCATCAATGGCACTTACTCTCAACCTGCATACCTGACCTGTGGTGTTCCACAAGGATCTGTCCTTGGCCCTGTTCTTTTCACTCTTTACACCTCCCCCCTGTCCACCATCATCAACTCCCACTCTATAAAACACCACTTCTATGCTGATGACACCCAACTTCAAGACAGTGACTCATCTGACAATATACAGCGCCTCCTGACTCGCACCACTGAGTGTTACTCGGACATCAAAAATTGGATGACATACAACAAACTTCAGCTAAATGATGACAAGACAGGAGCTATCCTCATTGGCACCCGTCAGAAACTTTCTCAGCTGCCTCCTCTTTCTCTCCCATTATGTAACACATCAGTCCCAATTTCTGATTCAGCTAAAATCCTTGGTGTCTGCATTGACTCTACCCTCTCCATGAACAACTTTGTTTCTCAAACTGCCAGATCTTGCTACTATCACCTCCATCGTATAAGCCTGATCAGGAAGTATCTCTCTGTGGAAACATCTGCAAAACTCGTTCTCTCCTTCATAATGTCTCGCATTGACTATTGCAATTCACTCCTGTCCGGTCTTCCTGCCTCCACCACTCGCATCCTACAGCGCATTCAAAACAATGCTGCACGCCTTGTACTCGAAAAGAAAAAAGCTGACCACATATCTCCTCTCCTGGCACAACTTCACTGGCTCCCTGTATCAAAGCGCATACAGTACAAACTAGACACCATGTGCTACAGAAGCCTCAATAACGCAGCCCCCGATTACCTGTCAAGCCTACTTGAGATCTATGTTCCCTCATGTACCCTCCGCTCTGCCTCCGATCCTCTGACTTTTCGCTTTCCACGCATTAAGCTCAATACCTAGGGTCCACGAGCCTTCTCTGTTTCTGGTCCGCTCTCCTGGAACAAACTTCCTCTCTCAGTCCGTCAGCAACCTACTTTTGTCTCCTTCAAGTCCGCTCTCAAAACTCACCTTTTCTCCTCTGCATAAAATTCTGACCTCACTCAATCCCCTCTGCAGCCTGTCTCCACTCGGAGGGGAATCACATTGCAATATATAATTGTATATAATATGCTCTCTATAATTTTCCATTGTTTTTATTCTTTCTCCCCATTTATAGCCGTGTGTGTGTGTGCGTGCGTGCGTGCGTGTGTGTGTGTGCGTGCGTGCGTGTGTGTGTATGTGTTTCAGCGCTTAGATTTGATTTTATCAAGATTTTGCGCTATATAAATATTGTAATTATTAAAATATTGTAATTATTATTACACACACACACACTACAGTGTAGACACAAAACAAACAGAAGGAAAAAAATTCATGAGAGCAAAACATAAAGTGAAGGCCAATGGGAGGTGGAGGAGGGGAGGAGAGACAAAAACAAGAAGAAACAGATTAGCAGAACCAAAATCCAGCAGATAGGCAGTTCAGCTCCACCACAGAGTTGGCTAGAAAATTATGTGTAATACGTTGAGTCTTATTCATTTATATTTGTCACTGATCCTAATCTGCCACATAAAATTGGCGTATTGGCTTCTCCAGTCATTCTGGTGGTGTCAGTTTGATGTTTTATAGGTCTTTTCCTCATCTCCCCATTTCAAGACATTGCCAGTTGATGCCTAGGGTTTTGCACTGGCTCAAGTGGGCTTGAAATATTAAATGCTGGCAAATTTGTGTGGAGCATATATATATGAAATTGTCCAAGTCAGATGAAGCCCTCTTGAACAAACTGCAGATGATTTTTGTGAATAAAACTGTAACCAAGCTAAAGATTAACTTCAAGCCTCAAAATATTGATTTTCTCCCAAATTTGCTTTTGATGAGAACCTACCTCAGTTTCTGTCTCTTCCCTCTCCCTCCTTTCATGATAGAGCCTTATATGATGCTAACTAATGCAGCAGAAATATGTGCCCCACCCCCCACCCATCCCTGGCAGAACCAATAAGAGAAAATCATGCACATGTTTGCAATAAAACTTATATTAAATCTATCTCTTCACTTCTTCAAGTTCTTGTATGACTAATGAAAGTATATATATAATATATGATATGGACCTGTTGATTTAAAATTCATTATCATTGGCTGTCTACTTAAAGATGTTAATCTTTTGATTTGGAAGTCACAGCCCAGGAAAATGCAGGCTGTGGTGAGCCTCCATACAGCTATTGTTTTTAAGAGTTCCCCCCCCCCCCCCTCCCAATCTAAGGGACATTGGTTCATTTGTATGTGTTACTGTCTGTGTCTGTCTGTGACCCAGAAAGTGTGAACGCAGTTATCTCAGTTCTCTATTGGTGGATCTTTACCAAGCAGTAGAATGTTAAGAAGTCATGTAAGAATAAGTTTGGAAGTTATAAGATCAGGGTCACATAGATGAAATTGTGCAGATTTTTGAGAAAGGTATGTGAACAGCACTTCCTTGGGAACTTCAGTGGTGTAAAATTTTGAATATTCAGAGTCTGTTTTCACTGTTGTGATAATCTGTTAATAATAGTATTCTCGGTGCATGTAAAGAGATATTTCAACCAAAGCTCCTTCAAGGTCATAGTAACCTTGAAAAGTATGAAATCTGGATTTCTTGTGATGATTTTGGTATAAAAAGGGAATCTTTTCAGTGGCTTTGCCTTCTTGTTTTGTTCTTGATGTTATTTACTTGTTTGAAGAGGAGATACATATAATATATATTTGTTAGCTTGACCCTTGTCTGCCTTTGTTTTTTTGTTGTTGTTTTTTTTTATAAGAGTGGATGAATTTTCATAGTTTCCATTTGATGCCTGTTGCAGATTAGTACATCGGAAATGGAAACTTATGAAAAGGAGTCAAAATCTGGTTGCAACCTGACGTCATCACCTAAAGAAGGATCCAGAAAAGAAAGCAGCTCAGAGCAGCCAGCTACCTCTCAGTCACCCTCAAAGGCACATGGCCATGCAGAGCAAACGAACGGTCACTCTCACCACAGGCATCACTCCAGCTCCCACCATCGCCACCACCATCACCATCATCACAAACATGGTGGAGATCACCCTCACAAACACTCTGGGGAACATCATCACAGAAGTTCTGATCTTTCTGAAACCACAGTGTCCAGGAGACAACCCACTCCCCCCAAGCTTGACATTCCTCATGGGACTGATGCTCCCAAGGAGTTGCTTGTCCTTTCTCCCACCAAGATTGTGATCCGAGATCCCATCAAATCTGCTGTTAGAAAGAAGTGTGTTGGTCACTGTGGTGTCCAGGTCAATCTGAAGCGGCGCACAGACTCTAAACTGGTTCAGACATACATATCAGGCCTGTCAGAGTTGTCAGAGCAAACAAGCAGATTGTCAGGAGAACCGCCTTCAGCTGAAGATGTGTCAGCACCTCCCGATCAGAAGAGACCTCGCTTAGATGATGATCTGAAGTCAGTCAGCAGCAATGTTTCGTCCAGGGCAGCTAAAACTCTGATGAACAGATCAACTCAGACGTCAAGTCGCTGGAAAACTGATAAGTCCCACTCATCATCATCACGCCAAAGCCAGCAAGATGGGCATCACAGCTCCAACTCCAAGTCGGCTGTCTCACTGTCCTCTGATTCTCGCTTGCTGTCTATCTCTGTACCTATACCTGAAAGTGTGCGCATTGCACATTCCTGTTACCGAAAATATGTCCACCTTGAAAGATACCCAAATGGTGGAGCTCTTGTGGCCCATGCTTACCACCATGAGCTGCAGAACTTGTCCAAAAAAGAGCGAGAGGAGTTTGCTGATCAGTTTCTGGAGCTTGTTTATGGAGAGGCAACAGATGGTGTGGCACACTGTGTCATGGGCATTGTGCATGATGCTGCCTCCCCCATGGAGGATTTCATCGACTACTTTAGCAACAAACATCCTTCACTGACAGTCAAAACTGGTGTGCTGGGAAAGTCAGACATTGAGACAACAACGATGGAGAAATATCGAGAGTCTGTGCTGAAGAACTATTGCGAAGGCACTTTCCGTTGGGGACCCCTGTTGCAAATCAGTCTCGTGGGCACAGTGCATGAAGAGGTAAATTTAAAAGCTTTTAGTTTTATATCAACATTACTAATTTTGTTTACCAGAGAATAAAATATGAAATTTTGTTTCGTCAGTTTCAGATCTAAAATGAAATAGACCTACAAATGACAGGAAGTGAGGAACTGTAATTTTAGAGTAGACACACTCACACAAGTATACACAAAATCAGAATGGTGCCAGTGCCATGGCCGTTGAAATTCATAATCTTCGCAAACTCATACTAGTTATTTTCTTGTGGTAGGTTACCATTAATTAGGCATCTGTATGAATAGTTGCTTTGTACTGTTAATGCACATCATAAAAATTGATGATGGTTCTCTAAAGTCTTTTATTCTTGATTCATTTATGAACACAAGCATATATGTAAGGGACACCATACATGTACATGTAGTTGTTTGGTGCCACTGACTTTCCTTGGGGGAAGGGAGGGTTGGTGTTGTTTTTTTAGCCTGATTAGATCTGTGGATTTCTGATTGGTGCAGCCGAAGATTCACTAGCAGAACAACTTCTTGAAATCTTCAAAACACAATAAGAGATATGATCACAAGATTGTTACAAAATAACACAACTGAATAAAACACATAAAGAATTAGTGCGTTTAGATATATTTTATGGGATGAGTTACTGAGGCATTAAATGGTAAAAGGAGGAATGGAGGAGGAGTGATATGCAACTATGGCGCATATTTTTTCCATCTCACCTCTTCTACCCTCTCACCAAATCAGATTCAGTCAAAGGACCATGTGCATGTGTTTACATGCAGGTGCATGCGCATGCTTACCCTTTATAATACACATTCGTGTGTAATCATGCTCACACACTCTCACACACGCACTTGATTAAGTACTAGTACTTAAGTACACACACGCGCGCGCACGCACACACACACACACACACACACACACACACCACACACACACACACACACACACACACACACACACACACACACACACACACACACACACACACGTGCACACATGTATACAAACTGTGTACACTTTAGATGGTGAAACACTTGTAACGATCGCAGTGTACCTATGTGATCAAAATTCAAGGTACTGGGAATTCTCCAGATTTCTTGGGATCCTTCTGCAATATTCAAAGGTTTTCCGTATTTTGAGTCTTGAGGGAAATTCACCAATGTACAATAACTTGCATGATGTTGATAAGACTAAATGTAAAGCAGTGATCAAATAATATACATAATTATACTATAGAATATAAAGCTATTTAAATGTTTTTTCCAAAATCTGAGTTTGTTCATCTCAAAAAATGTTTTAAAAGAAAGAAAATTTTGTTCATCTGAAACAGATGTTTAAAAAAAAACCCAAAAGGAAACACTATTTCAACAAGAGTAAGAATTTAAATTTTAATGAATCTGTAACAGATTAAAATTTAATCCAGTCATTAGTATGTTGCACTTGCCATTCTGAAATAGCTTACTTGTGTAGCAAAAGAGAAAACTGGATCTGCAGTTTATAAGCTTCAAAATATATGTTGGAATTTTGAGAAAGATTTGCATACCTATATCTAACAAAATGCTTGGAAAAAAATGTTCTAGTTTTAAAGAAACATTCCTTTGATCTTTGATACTTTGTTTTCTGATGATGCCAGTGGTAGTAAAATGAGCACAATTGCTGAAGCAGGAGGAGCTTTGTCTGCAATTCCATCAGGGTCTAGGTTTCTGAAGGGCAGTAAAAAGATCTGCTGTAACATCATAAAACATGTCTTCCAAAAATCATGCATTGAACATATTTCAAACCAGCTACTGAAGAACTAAAGTGTAAATTTAATGAGGTAGGTTTCCAACTCCAAAACTTTTTCCCTCCCTGAAGATTTGGTCTCTTGATTTGTATTTGTACTACTCAACAATGTTGCAAAAAAGTAAATTAGACAATATATATCAAAATGGAGATGGAAAGGCTTAACAATAGTATTTTAGGACTAGGGGAAGTGAGATGGAAGGGGGCAGGCATGATAACATAAGGCGAGTATACAGTAATGTACTCTGGTGGAAACTTGCATGAAAGAGGAGTAGGCATCATAATGGACAGGGATAAATCGAAAGCAATTATGGGATACTGGGCTGTGTCGGACAAGGTTTTGCTGGTCAAATTGGGAGGCAGACCATTTGATATTATCAACAACATTCAGGTGTATGCACCAACATCCGCAAGTACTCAGGAAGACATCGACAACTTCTACGAAGTATTAGAGATGGCCAAGGCCCAATGTAAATCACAAGAAGTTACAATAATAATGGGAGATTTTAATGCTAAAGTGGGACAGGATAGGGTGGAGGATATAATTGGACCTCATGGCCTTGGTACACAAAATGAAAGGGGAGGGAAACTTGTGGAATGGGCGCAGATGAATGAGTTCATAGTAGACTGAAAATATAGAATTGGTACCCCAAAGGGGTAGTGAACATTTTCCTCTATTACAGCTTAGAAATTAACTCCCAGGTAGCATAAAGGCTACTAATGTACTAAGTTAACAATGGAGAAGCTGTGGTAGCAGCGATGGCACCACAATAATTTTCATTTTTAAGAAAAGTGCACTTTAAGTGCAAAAAACAAACAAATATGGCCGCTGAAAAGTTGCAGCTGAACATGTGCTTCGAATGTTGCAGTCAAACACACACACTGTTTCAATTTATTGCGTGGTGATTGTTTTAAATCATCAATAAAACGTCAATTAAACTGTGACGACAACGCGATTAATTTTGAAAAGCGTGTTGCGTAATTATAGACTCCTGAAAATGACCATTTCGTATTCACAAGCGGAGTCACGCTATGGTGTGTGCAGTGCCTGTTCGCTACACACAGTGCCATTCATCTCAAGCACAAGTTCAGCTTTTCATGTTGAAATAGATACGAATTACCTTACAACCGATACCATTTAACAGAAATAAAGCAAACTATTAAATTTCTAGAATTTTTTTTGTGAATGCACGAAACGCCATGACTTCAAAGTCCGATTGTCACAGACGAACGCTGCCTGGCCAGTCGAGCGACTGTCTAAAATGACTAATCATATGTACACATCGAGTGATGACGTTTGTGCACAAGTGTGTACTGCTAAAAATAGCAGAAGCACAAAAATCTGTGTGGTGTCACACATCGTGTCCTTGTAAGAACGGAACGAGAATTCCCCTCCCGAAATCAGGTCAACCCTTCAACTTGCTTCAAGACTTTTCCAGCCCATCACTGTGTTCACGATGAGTGCACGATGCCTTTTTTTAATCTCTTTTTGATGTGTATGAGTTTAAATGTGTGGTAAAGCATAATTTTAGTGAAATGGGTCGATAACTCCCAACACTGGCTTATTTGTCTCATCGGATTGTGTGTGGCACAGTGTGTCACACTTGATCGTTGATGAACGTAACGGCATCGTCTCTGTTTTAAGAATTTTAGCATGATGAAATATGCCCAATGTTGTTAGATGACATGTATCGACACAAAAGATAAAAGATCTTAAAAATCTAAGTGGAAAAGCCAGTTTTACTTTAGACTTGATCATTGCCTGAAGATATGTCATGTACCTCACGGTGTCACATGTAATGTCAGCGGTGTCACATGTGAAAACGTGACACAAAACATGATTATCATGATGATACTTTTGATTTTTGCCTAGAAATTAATTTAATATATGTCTTATGCACACAATAGCTGTTGATCATGCAAAATAATGATAATGCACAGACTCTTACAAAATAGTGCAAACTGAGATCAATCTTAAATGTTTTCACAGTGGCGTCACGTACCTCACGGTGTCACACTTTTCAAGTGCTTATATCTGTACAATATGAAATGTTACATTTGTGTTTTCTATCTTGTTTGTTCCTTTGTTGTCCAACAACCACAAGATGCAGCAATTATTTTGTATTTTTGTATATTTCAGAACTTTGAGCCATGTGGTGTCACACCGTGATGCACGCAACGCCAAAATATATTTTCGATTTATTATGCAAATTACTACAAAACCAAATGAGACCCAGCTTTTTAATTTATGTTCCCTTAATCTACATTGCTTTAGCTTTCAAAATATGGCAAAAGTAAAACTATACCTCTATCTTTATTTTTGACTGCTCTGCAACCTTTTGGGTACCAATTCTATATTTTCAGTCAGTAGGAAACACCTGGTTTGAGCAGCCTAATAGAAGAAAATGGACTTGGATGAGTCCAGGAGATAATAACAAAAATCAGATTGACTATCTCCTGATTAATAAAAGATTTAGAAATTCTTTACTGTCAGCAAAAACACTACTAGGCGCAGACTGCAACAATGACCACAATCCTGTAGTGGGAAGATTTAGGCTGAAATTAAGGAAAAGGAAACAGACCAAAAGCAATATCAAACTAAATCTTGGACTCTTAAACTTAAAGACAGATGAAGTGATAAGTAAAAAAAATTCAATGTACACGTTCAAAACAAGTTCAGTGCTCTGGAAGATGTTGGTGACAGTGAGGAACTATGGACAAACTTGAGAAATTTGGTAAATAAAGCTTGTTAAGAAATCCCTGAAGTAGATAGAAAAGCAAAAAAGAACTGGATGACGAAAGAAATTTTAGGCTTGATGGAGGAAAGGAAGAAAGCAAAGAGAAACGAGGAGATATACATGAAGATAAACAAAGAAATCAGGAATAGGTGCAATGAAGCTAAGGAAGCTTGGCTGAAAACAAAATGCAAAGAAATAGAAGACTGACACAAAACGGATCCTCAGGGTATGTACAGACGAATTGAAGAAATTGTCCACAGGAAAAATACATGCACATCAACTGGTTGCTTAAAATCGAAAGATGGCACAATTATCATGGAAAAAGACAAAATATTAGACAGATGGGGTGAGTATATTAAAGACCTTTTTGAAGATGACAGAAACGAAGAACACATTATAAGAAAGAACTTTGCAGGACCACCCATAATGAAAGATGAAGTTAGAGTAGCACTGAAAAAGATGAAACCAGGAAAAGCCCCAGGATCAGACAACATTACTACAGAGATGATTGAAGCCCTAGAGAAATTTGGTATTGAAAAAATAACAGTCCTCCTAAATGAAATTTATGACACTGGAAAAATCCCCAAAGATATGTCAAAATCAATTTTCATTGCACTTCCAAAGAAGACAGGGGCTATAGAAATGCGAACTCCATCGCACAATCAGTTTGTTGAGTCATGTAACAAAAATCCTATTAAGAATAATCATGATGAGGACAAGGAATAGAATCAAAAGAGAAATAGCAGATGAACAGTGTGGATTTGTGGAAGGGAAAGGAACTATTAATGATATACATCCTAAGAATTATCATAGAGAGGTCAATCGAGATGAATAAGGATTTATATTTATGCTTTGTTGATTATACCAAGGCTTTCGATCCGGTAAGACATGAAGAATTGATCAACCAATTAGAAAGACTCAACATTGATGGAAAAGATCTACGAATAATCAGAAATATGTATTGGGAACAAACAGCTGCAATGAGAATAGAAAACGATATAAGCTCTTTCCAAAACATCAAAAGAGGAGTCAGACAGGGTTGTGTTTTGTCACCAGACCTGTTCACTTTACAGTGAAAACATCATGAGAAACCTAGAGAAGACCCTGGATTAAAGATAGGAGGAGAAATGATAAACAAAATTCGATACACAGATGACATCGTGCTAATTGCAGAAAATGAAAGGGACCTACAAAACCTTGTGAATATACTAGAAAGAGAAAGCAAAGGTAAGGGGTTGGAACTAAACAGCAGGAAGACTGAAGTCATGGTGATCAGTAAAAAACATGAAATCCCCTCATGCAAAATAACAGCAAGCGGCACAACCTTGAGACAGGGTGATGAGTTTAAATACCTGGGAACGATCATTTCACCAGAGGGCAGATGCACATCAGAAATAGCCAGCAGAATCGACCAAGCCAAAACAGCATTCAAGAAGATGAAAAGCATTTTTACCAACAAATGCCTGTCAATTAACATCAGGAAGAGAGTTCTTGAATGTTATATAGAACCAATACTGTTGTACGGTTGTGAGGCGTGGACAGTCAACAAGCAAAGCCAGAACAAGATTGAGGCAGCCGAGATGTGGTTTCTAAGAAGAATGTTGAAAGTTCCATGGACAGCAAAGAGAACAAATGAGACAGTCTTGATGGAGGCAGACACAAGTAGATCATTCATAAGGAAGATTAGGAAAAGACAGGCAACATTTATAGGCCATTTTATGAGGAATGGGGAATTGGAGCAACTGGTCACGATGGGAAAGCTGGAGGGAAAGAGAGCACCAGGTAGACCCAAGGAGAAGATACTAGACGGACTTGCAGAGTGGCTGAAGACAGGGAGGGCGGAAGAGATGCTTGAGGCAACAAGAGATAGAGACAGATGGAAGTCCATGATCGCCAATGCCATGCGGCAAGGCACATGATGATGATGATGATGATGATGATGACTAGTCAGCCATCAGCGCTGCATCAGATTTTTGTGTCTCTGATGATGTAGTTAGTTTCTGATCCTTCGGTTGTTATGGCTTTATCACTTGTGATCAACATGCACACACGCAATGAAAATATGTGGATCATTTTTGCACAAAAAGAAAACAGTTATTGTCAATATGTACAATTATGAAAAATATGTGTGTCATTTTCTCCATTTTTTTGTGTGCATGAGAAACATCCTGCACTGTGTTATCAGGAACACTAATTAGTGTAATAAAGTAAAAAGGAAAAGTATGATTAAAAGAAAGGAATGCGTACCTACTGTTTATAATGTTATACTAAAGTACTGGAGTGTGTGCAGGTTGGAGACTATTTCCCAGAATTCCTAGACATACTGGAGACTGACCCTTTCTTGTGTGCTGCCATGCCATGGGGGTCACTTTCAGTCCTGGCTGGAAAGATAGAGAGTAGAAGAGAAAGTAATGATGGACCAATTCTTTGGACACGTCCTGGTGAGCAGATGGTCCCTACTGCTGACATGCCTAAGTCTCCTTACAAGCAACGGAAAAGGTTGGTAATAAATTGATATTGTTTATGTCTTAGGTTATCTTGGATTGGATCAGTTTTTTAGACCTGTTCACTTGAACATTTTTACATAATTTGGAAGACGGTTTTTGAATAACACTGGTATATTCCCTGAACATTTTTACATAATTTGAAGACGGTTTTGAATAACACTGTATATTCCACCTGAACATTTTTACTAATTTGGAAGACGGTTTTTGAATAACACAGTGGTATATTCCACCTGAACATTTTTACATAATTTGGAAGACGGTTTTTGAATAACACAGTGGTATATTCCACCTGAACATTTTTACATAATTTGGAAGACAGTTTTTGAATGACACAGTGGTATAAATATATTCCACTTGAACATTTTTACATATTTTGGATGACAGTTTTTGAATAACACAGTGATATACTTCTAAGTGACATTGTATTGCCAAACAAAATCCAACAAAATGTCAATTGAAAACAGAAAAGAAAAATTTTCAGAATTAAATTATAATGAAACAAAGTGTAAATTGAGTTTTTCCAATGTGTTGTCATTTTAAGTCTGTTTTGCTGCATATGCACGAAGTAGTGAGCGGTTGTTGAAAACTAAGCACCATTTATAGCAACCAGTGATATGAGTGCTCACAATGGAACAACCCCTCTGTGCAAGGCAAAAGCAAACAAAACTGTTTTGATAATCTTGCTGATAATAAAAGGCAAAGTGGACATTGCATAGTTACAGTTGTATAAAAATTCCATCAAGAGATATGAAAGGAAAAGTGGAAAAATTAATTCCACTAAAAGTTTTGAAAGGAAAAATAGGGGAAAAAATATACTACATTGGGTTTGGAGTGCATGGAGTTTCACTTACGAAAGTGTGAAATTCCACTAAGAGATTAAGAATGGAAAAGGGAAAAACTATGACATTTGAACGCACCAACAATTTCAGATTACTTTTAGTATGCCAACACTTTTAATATGCCAATACTAAGTTTGGGGTTGGTTGGTCTGGGGCTGTAATCTGTGAAAGTAAGAATAACTTCTGTCACCAGTACTTTTATGTTGTTCTGAGTTGTTCGTGAGTTCCACATAAACTTAAGAAAATTTTGTTATAAAATAAGGTAGGATTGATTATGTGAAGTGACTGCATGAGACTTAGTTTTGTGGTTCCAGTAGAGGATGACTGAATGAACTTGATTGTGTGGTTCCACTTCTTCCACAGACTGCAGCACACCCGGCTCTGGGAATAGCCATTTGGGTGTGAAAATTCCTTTTTTTTTTTTTTTTTTTTAAATTATTATGAAGATGTGAACACACAAATTTTCAGCTGCCACAGCATCTGGTACTGTTACTGAATATCTGTTGAGGAATGGATCATTTTTTTCCAATGTAAGTTGAACGTGAATATACTGTCATAACCAGTGACCATGGTGAAACAGTTAGTTACTCAACAGATTTTGAGAGGCTGTGGGTCCAAACCCCCACTAGACCAAAAATCTGTTACAGGTTTTTTATTGCCCTAACTAGCTCCTCCCACCTAGAGTTTAGCATGCTATGGGTACGTTGGGAAGACTGGGACTACACGGTTGAGTCTCATTTATTTTGCAGATGCATGCTGAGAATTTTGCTTAAATGTTCTGATCAACTCTGCAGGTGTCTACATCTCTCAGCCCTCATTGATGCCAGGATACAGTAAACATAGAGTACAACCCTGTCTAGCAGTCTCAGTCCTAGGTGGAATTCGTAGCATCATGATCATCATTTTCATTATCATGAAATCATTGATCATTATCTTTTTTTCTTCTACCTTGCCAGTTCATGGGGCTTATGTTCAGGCTTAACACATACATGACAGGAAGAATTGATAGAAAAACTTTACTTCACGCTAGCAATCTCTGGGACCGGAAGCATCAGTTGTAGTTTCATCAGCAAATTTTTAGCTGATTTGTAAAAAAAATTTAAAAAAATAAAATTAAAAAAAGGCAAGAAATCTTGGTCTTAGGCGTGAGGAAATCATGCGACTGCTGGACCTTGATGACGACAATCTTGGCAGTGGTGAAAACGAAGTTTCTGAGGCAGAAAAGGATTATTCAGAAGAGGACAAAACATACATAATACAGTGATGGGTATGATACATCAGTGAATATTTGTATTGATTATGGGGGAAAATTTACCCAAAAATCCATTATAACCATTTATACTACAAAATACTTCAGTACTTCAATACACAAATAGATAATAAAGAAACTAAATATTTTCAGCAGTCAGCAGTTATCTTGTTTGGTTTGCAGAGGTGTAAATGAATTGCGGAACTTGCACTATCTTCCTCGAGCATCAGAGCCACGGGAAGTGATGGTAGAGGATAGAACTCGCTGTCACGCAGATCATGTTGGTCAGGGGCCTGACCGCTTGACCACGGCAGCAGTAGGTGTACTGAAGAGTATCTGCACACCAGATGAGTGAGTAATGACTGTAATCTAATGGCTGTGTTTGTGTGTGTAAGTGTGTCTTGTACAGACTTTGTGAATATTGTTACAAAGTTTGTAAGATTTATTTTGTTAGCAAAACAAAACAAGAGCAAAAACAAAGGACTCAATTGCTGACCTGCATGAGCAGTTAAAAGGAAACAACTATTGCATGACTGAAATACTCCAGCACTACTTGCAAGGATTTTCTGAGACAGTACTGCAGTATATATGTACAGTCAGCCAGTGCAGCATGTCTACTTTTATCCACATGTGAATGTGATGTCGGCTTCAAAGGGAAACAAATCTACTGATAGATGTAAAATGATCAGTCCCGTGAACAAAGATGTGTTACTTACAGTTAAAATGGTGATATTGAGAATTATTATTCTATGCATCATCAAACATGAATGGGGATATTCAGCTTGTGAATGTAAGTACTTTAAATTACAGTGTGCTTGTGATATCCATTTTTCTTTATTGGAACCTTTTGTTTACGACGTTTAGGCGTGTCTGTGAGAACCTTACATGTTACAGTTGTGATTTGATCTTTTTTTTTTTATCTGAAAGTACATAAACCATTTGAAAGCCACATAGTTTTGTGTTGATTTGTTTGTTATGTAGAATGTATTAGTAATTCCACAAAACAGACTATCACTTATGTGAGTTGGAAGTGACAAAATGTCTGCAATGAGTTTGTGGAGAGTCATTCAAAATATTATCTCCGTTCAGTTTGTAAATTCACTGCTTATTGTCTAGCTTAGTCTCCTTTTTCTGAAGGTGATTAGATTGACTTATACAAAAGATGGGACAAAAATCTTGTGGTTTTTGTGAAATTTTCAAAATGTCATACCATGAAGTCAGAGTGTATCCATGTTCATACCTCCAAATCCAAGGCAAAAATCTGAAAATTGTTCATTCCTCTTTACTTCTTTTCCTTTACATGATTTGAGGAAGTCAAGGTACTGTACCTTGAATCTTACATGACGTTGAACACTGCTTGTTGAAATGAAAAGAAGAAACTAACAGTTCAGTCATATGAGGCATTTAAACAAGTTTGAAAGCCAGATGGTTAGAACATCAGCATTTGACCTTGCTTAAATACACACCTGTTTGGTAAAGGGTGGAGATAGTTCCAGTTTCCTAGGTCACCATATGTGCTGATCTGCAAGTGCCTGAATCCTTAAAGTGTGACACACAAGCAGAAATCAGATACAAACTTTATAAACACTGTAACCCATATCACTGTTCAGCAACTTATGGAAACAAGAAAACACCCAGCACACACACCCCAAAAAGAACATGTGAAAAGGAAAAGAAGACTACAGTTTCTAATTTAGAGAATGGCTTATTGGCTAGAAGTACTGTTGATATCAGAAGTATCTGTATGATGACAAAGTAGAAGTATCTGTATGATAACAAAGTAATAATTATACAGTGAGTGAGAATTGTGTGATCTTGTATAATAACAAAAAAAGTGGTTTAGTAATCTGTGGTAGTGTATGTGTATGTTTCAGGCAGGATAAGAGCTGCATTGTGAAGGATGTGATCTGTTTCCATCCAGGCGACTTCACCACCCTTGTAGAGAAACTCCAGCTGGATCTTCATGAGCCCCCAGTGTCACAGGTTGGTTGTCAATGATCATCACAGTCTTTCCTTGTTTGTTCAGGTCTCAAATTATGCTTCTTCTGCATTCATGTCTGAAATCATCTTTTCTCCGATGCTTCTTCTGCATTCAAGCTTGGTCATGTCTCGGATGGTTGGTGTATCCATCTGAGGTATGTTTGTTTTAGCTCAGATGCATGTATGCACATTGTTCTGGTCCACACCGTGCAGGCAAAGTAATGTTGCTGCACAATCTATATACAGGGTTAGTTGGGCAGGAGGAAAATGTGCAAGGATTTCTTGAAAAAAATAGTGATGACTGGACTTGAAAAACATGCAAATTCGAAAGAAAGGCAGTTTTGATCTCAGTTCAGTTTGTCCTGAGCATGTCAGACTTTTTGGGGGGGGGGGGGGGGGGGGGGGGGGGGGGGGGGGTATATGGTGTAAGGTCATGAACTGACCATTATGCAATGCAATTGGAGCTTGCCACTAATGAATAATTCAAGCAGTGATTGGTATTGGTATTCCCTGATCTAACTTGGAGTAAAAGGAGTTCTTACAATGATGCAGATGGCTATTCCTGTGATGGAGCACTTTTCTGTACAAGATGGAAAAGTCCATCCTGGAGCTCTCAAGAGGTTGTCTTAAGACTTTTCAATGGCATGGTGACAGCCTGAGATGGAAAAGTCCATCCTGGAGCTCTCAAGAGGTTGTCTTAAGACTTTTCAATGGCATGGTGACAGCCTGAGATGGAAAAGTCCACTGGAAAAGTCCATCCTGGAGCTCTCAAGAGGTTGTCTTAAGACTTTTCAGTGGCATGGTGACAGCCCTGATATGGCCCTCAGTGCTCAGCTGGGTGCTAAGCAACAAACTGAATGGGAAAAAGTCTACTGAAGGTTTCTCAGAGAAAGATTTGGTAGCTCATATGACATGTGCTGAAATCTGATGATTCAACTGTTGTTAGTGTACTGTTGAAGTTTATTTTTAAACATTCTTACAAGAAGGCAAAACAGATGTGAGTCTAATGAAAGAAGAAGAACAAATTATATTAATGTCCATCTGCTTTCCCGTAAAGTCTTCGTGTTCCTAGTTCTGATGAGAGGTGAGGTGCCATTGATCAGCATTTGGAGCCTCTGTACTTGAATGTTGGATATCAGAAATTTGAATTAAAAACTGGTTTTTGAAACAGGTATTTCTGTTTATAACAGATTTTTATCAAATGTTTGGAGTGTTTAGCTTGAGAGAGAGGGAGTGTGTTCACTGACAGTATCATTAGTTGAGAACAGTTTTTCCTTACATTTGTACGGGTGGTATGTTTTGTGCGTGTGTGTGTGTTTGTGAGTTGTTTTGTTGTTGTTGTTTTTTTATAACCAGTGACTTTTTTTGTTTTATTCTTGTGTTTTGCTGTATCATTGTGAGTAATTCATTCGTGAAATATTGTATCATAATCATATTATATGGTTATATTTTTCAGTGTGTGACATGGTTGGAGGATGCCAAACTGAACCAGCTACATAGGGAAGGTGTCAATTATGCTCGCATTCAGCTGCGACATAATGACATCTACTTTATTCCCCGCAATGTTGTGCACCAGTTCAAGACGGTATCAGCTGTCACAAGCATAGCATGGCATGTCCGACTCAAGAGATATTATCCAAATGTTCCTGCTGATTCTTCAACGACAGCAGAGGAGAATCAGTTAGTGAACAAATCCTCAAAAGATGAAGTCTCAGTAAAGAAAGAAGAGCAAATGTCAGCAACTGAATCCAGTGGAAAGCACTCTCAAGAGCATACCACTGATGGCAAAGATATTCAATCCGGAAACTGTCCACCCTCAAAGCCATCCAAATCCTCAGCTGAGAGAGAGAGATTTCATGATGCTGGGAAAAATTGTTCCACCCAGTCACATAGTGGCAGTGAGCAAAACGCCAAGTCTGAGAAAGGTTTACCAGGAAAACGTATCCCTCGTGGATCATCAGATAGTTCCAGTCATTCTTCATCCCACTCTGGCAAATCATCATCACACAAGACCTCTTCACATGGGTCCTCTAGTAAATCTTCATCCAAGTCTGAGCATAGTGCCTCCAGTAAACATTCATCAACTCACCACTCCAGCAAGTCCTCTCACAGACATGCTCATAGTAGCTTTACAGCACATTCAAGCAAGGAATCCCACTCAAAGTCAAGCTCATCTCACAAAGTTTCAAGTCACTCTGCATCCAGGACAGACTCCCCCCACCATAAACATAAGAAACATTCTTCCTCAACTGATCATCATAGACATAAGCATGGCAGTTCAAAGCATGTCTCCAGTATCGAAGAAAAACAGTCAGTTCTTTTACCAGGACAGGGCAAATCACATGACAATACTGTTAAAACAGTTGATGTCACCAATGATTCTGGCTGCGTGAAAGCGGATCTGACTTTGACACACCTCGAAGAAGTGTCGGAAGTACAAGGCCAAAAGTCACACCTCGAAGAAGTGTCAGAAGTACAAGGCCAAAAGTCACACCCCGAAGAAGTGTCGGAAGTACAAGGCCAAAAGTCACACCTTGAAGAAGTGTCGGAAGTACAAGGCCAAAAGTCATACCTTGAAGAAGTGTCGGAAGTACAAGGCCAAAAGTCACACCTCGAAGAAGTGTCGGAGGTACAAAGCCAAAAGTCACACTTCGAAGAAGTGTCAGAAGTACAAGGCCAAAAGTCACACCTTGAAGAAGTGTCGGAAATACAAGGCCAAAAGTCACACCTTGAAGAAGTGTCGGAAGTACAAGGCCAAAAGTCACACCTCGAAGAAGTGTCGGAAGTACAAGGCCAAAAGTCACACCTCAAAGAAGTGTCGGAAGTACAAGGCCAAGCACCTTCTGCAGTAGAAAGTGATAATGTAGATAAAGATGAAATAATGCAGGATCATTCAACATGCAATGGAATTACAAATGTTGCTGCTGCTGCTGAGGACACCAACATGAAGTTGGAAGTGGAGGCAAATGACATCGTTGATACAGCTAGGAATGGGATGCCTGGACAGGTTGGAATTGTGAGCCCTGAACCTGTAGAAAGAGATATTTCAGGTGAGGAAACTCTGGCTTCAGAAGAAACTAACAACATGCCTGCATATCAGGTATTTCCACCACAAGATCCACCCCAAAATGGCATTATCAGCAATTTTGTTACAAATGATACCAATATGGAGAAAACAACTGGTCTTGAACAGCTGGTTGTTCCAAATGCACTTGAATGTTCAGATCAACAACAGGAGCATGAAAAAATGGATGTAGATTTAGACAATAAAAGTGTGGACATTGAGGCAGACAGTAGTGGATTCATATTAAACAAAAGTGAAAATGGGGAGGCACTGACAAAACTTGGTGAGATTCATGGACCAGATGACAGTAAACAGACAAACATGAAAACAGATGGTGTGCTCACAGCATCAACTGAAGAATGCCAGGCTGCAACTGAAGATGCTATGAAAACTGAACCAGAATATCCTGACACTGCAATGGAGGTGGACCCACCTTTTACAGAAAGCATATCTTCAGTAAAAGATGAACATGAGTTTGTGTCTGATGAACAGAAACCAGTCAGTATACCCGAAGAGCAGTCAGATCCTGTCATCAGCACAGAAATTAGTTAGCATGCTGCGGTTTTGACTCTTCAGTTTTTAATGTTTGACCTAGTTTGTGGAGTAAAGCCCTTTTCTTGGGTGGGAGTGGGGGTGTGGGGTTATTCATTGTTTAGTGAGTTCAGGTCAAGCAGACTTTTCGGTGTGAATGAGATGGAGTGATGTGTGGCTGAAATAGCACACGATATTGTTTACTGCCAGTGGTTTGTTCTAAGAAGGAACAATTTTTTAAATATGGAATTGTAGAAAGGAGCGAGCACACAAAGTAATGGTGATTGTAGTGCAGGTGTTCAGTCATTGAACACAACATTGATGATCTTTGAACTGAGTTTAGTTTGTCTCATCAGGAGACATGCTTCTAAACTTTATTGATTGAAGTGCCAAGCACTTCAGTATCATTCGCATGAGCATGGTCCATTTTGTAAAGGATTTATGCAAAATGATTTTTTTAATACAAATCTCATTCTGTGCAAAGTTGCTGCACTTTTTGTGTAAAGTATAGATTTATTGCACTTTGGGTTGAATATTGCAGCTTGTGTACCTTTAGCTTCAGATCTTTGATCAGGTGGCAGCATAAATTATGTCATGTGTGAAACAAAAGGTGTTAAATATTTATGACAATTGTACAAAATGTACATGTATGTAGGTTTCTGCAATTGACTTATGTGTTAGTGACAGTTTAATTGTGTGTTAATGTTAGCAGCAGTTTTTACCTTTGCCTTCATCTCTCTTTGTCTTTAGTCCGTCTCTTTTAAATCAAAACTTACATACCTGTGTGCACACACACATGCAGGCACATGCGTGCATGTAACTGTTTCCAAGAATTTGGATGAAGAAACCCTTTAATCAGAAAATTAGTAGACGTGCATTACCAACTGAATTGAATATTGTACACAAATGTACATGCATGTACACATGCCAGTTATTCCACAGAGTTGAGCTGCAGTACAGAAATGAACAAATGACAAAACTGTGTGTTTTAATGTGTATAATGTATGTCATATATATTCATGTTATATAAGAATTTCAGAATCATGTATGTGTACATATATATGTATATTGTCTACCTTGTAATCGTATGACATACTGAGTTGTCATAAGCTTTTTCAATACCCCCTCTCTCTTCTACCTCCCCTTTCCCACCCTCCACCCTATTTTCCAATTCTGTATAAAGTTTGTAAAATCTGATTTGACAAAGAAAAGAATAAGCCTCTATATCATAAATTTTTGGTTTTCTCGGCTACTCAGGTGTTCCATTTATTTTGTTATGGTTCATCTGTTGTTCCATCTGTTTATTGTGTAGTAGTAGATATATAAGACTGGCTTAATGGGAACTGATGCTACTATCTTTGAGTAACAAAGTGTTTTGAAGTTTGTTTTTTTCTCATTTGTAGAGGATTGCATTTTTTACAAGTGGGATATGGGAGAGAGGATAGATTAGATGCTTTACATTTGGTGTGAGTTATTTTGATCATCAGTTTGTGGTTTGTGTCTTTTTAATCTGACTGACTATTAAAATGTGAAGAAAGATATAATTTCTGATTCTGGAGTGGACTTTTCCAGATTTGAAATACGATGTATAAGCGGTAGGCTTGTAGCATGAATGAACTTGGTGTATTCAACAAGGATCATCAAGCATATAGCAAAATGTCCTAATAACTTTCAAAATATTGTTGCAGCGCATTTAAACTTTTCACTCATCTGGCCCAGTTATTGTGTGATCTAATTAACAAGGTATACTTTGTGCAAATACTGTGACATGTTTCCTATGACAGCACATTGGGTGCTGTCATTCCAAGTAACATGGCCACATTTACCATTGAAGAACAGCACGCTTACATTAATATTGAATTTTATAAAAACCTGTTCCAGGTCTTAAAAACACAAGATATTTCATGTGGAACACAGCTATTTTGCATGCTGCCTTTATGGCTGGTTGTCATTCTTTAAAGAAGAACGAAATGACGTGAAAGGCAAGCATAGTCCAGGGAGGCCAGTTGAAGCTGTTGACGAGAAGAAAATCGAAAAGTTAGAGAAATTTTGAAAGAAGGCAGGCAAATAATATGTGAAGAAATTGCTCACGTTTTATTAGTCTTGGATCGGTTCATGCGATGTTAACAAGCAAATTTGGAATGAGACTCATAGCAGGAAGATTGGTCCCACACAGCCTTACTGAGGATCAAAAATGGGCGGGCATCACTGTTGCAGGGAATCTTCTAAACAGATACTAAATGAGGTGACAGCTTTTTGAATTCGATAGTTGCATCAATGAAACCTTAGCTGGCATCTGTGAGCCAGAATTAAATATCATCAGATTGGCACACTCCCGCCTGTCCAAAGCCCATCAAGTTCAGAAGAAAGCAAGGAAATTTTAAGATCATCGATGATAATATGTGCCTATGATAACAAGGATGAGTTGAGAGTGCATTGCCTTTCAGTTGAACAAACTTTTAATCAAGGCTGGTGGTACAGGATTTTCTGATGAAAATGATAAGATCTGCAGTCCATAAGAAATATAAAACACTGTTGAATGATTCACCATTGACAATGCATCTTACCACAAAACAGAGAGGGTAACGTCACTTTTGACCGCATATCAACGGGATGTTCTGCCACACCTTGTTTATTCTCCAGATGGAGTCCCCCAGGCTTTGATCTATTCCGTAGGTTGAAAGAACCCCTCCATTGTGTATGATTCTATGATTAGATGACTTAGAAATGGAAGTGGCAAAGCAGGTACAAAACTTAATTTAAGGCATGGTTGCCTGTCAGTGGGTTTTTCGGACCATCCCCACAGATAGGAATCAGTCATTCAGGAAAAGAGATGTTTCTTCAAGGGAATGTAGAAAAGTACTGATTGTCGTCTTTTTTTTTTTTTTTAACATTCTTATGCATATTTTCACCATTTTTGGACTACAATGTAAAGATGTAATCATAATGTGTCCAAAAATTGAAAAAGTGTATGTGTCAGCAGTACTGAGTATACTGTCAGTTGTATCTGTAGATAAATTTTACTTCTTTGAGTTGTGTGTTCAATCAAGAAAGAAGTTTAAATGGATATAAGCGTGGTCTATTCTCAAATTGTATGAATGTTCTTGTATTGGACTTTATTACTAATATCACTGCAGACAGACTGAATATTGAACTCTGATTGAGTACTATTTTCTCAAAATAATAATGAACAACTCATAAAATGCTCATCTGTTATTTTTCAGCTCTGACTTCTTTGAATCCTGTGTTCAATCACGAAAGAAGTTTAAATGGATATAAGCGTGGTCTATTCTCAGATTGTATGAATGTTCTTGTATTGGACTTTATTACTAATATCACTGCAGACAGACTGAATATTGAACTCTGATTGAGTACTATTTTTTCAAAATAATAACGAACAACTCATAAAATGCTCATCTGTGATTTTTCAGCTCTGACTTGACAATTGACAACTTGGCTGAATTTGAATTGCACATCCCTGAAAATTGAACAGATAAAATTACATGAGATTGGATTTTCCTTTCTAATATGCCCCTTGGTTTAAGTGCCTTAAGTTCAGCTATCTGTGTTTTGTAATGACATCCAAAACTGGCGTCATTTTCTAATTTACAGAGATTTATTAGTGTAATTAAACATTCACATTTTATGTATTAAGAATATTAAACAACAGAGGAAAAGTAAACCCATACACAAAAGGTATTAAAACTTTTTTTGTTTTGTTTGTTCATTAATGAGAGAGAGATTTGTGATGCCTGAATCACACACATACACTGTCAAACAACCTGTTAACAAAATCACTGAGAATTGACTCCAAAAGAAATTTTGTAGCATCATTTGGATACCTAGAGCAGCAATGACTGATTTAGTATTAGTCATAGACATGAAGTAGACTAGAGGTGCTGGAGGGAAGCTGACAAGAGTGTAGGATACCAGATGTCAGAAGGGAATGTTTCATCATAGAAGTTGTGTTCAAGAATATTACATATGTAATTCCCATCCATACTTTTTTAATGAATGCATTACAGTGAACTTTTAATTCCCTAAGAGACATGAAAACACACCAAAAAACCAATGTTGAATGTTGTATTTGGACTGTCAGAATATTACGGTCTGGCTGTAAACATAAGGCATCCACACATACCTCTTGTGAAATTGTGCATTGTGTAATCTTCTGCAATAGCGTTCTTATCACGCATGTGTGAGGGCCTGATGTCACAGTGAAACAGCAGTATAAAGGTAGTCGAAATACATCATTTTTAAAGGCAATCAAAATACATTATTGTAAGTTGATTTTTGCATGTTTTAGGAAAGAAAACTTCAGACCAGGAGGTTAAACAAATTCTTTGGTGATCTCTTTAATGGACAGTTTGATTACAATTTTTTTTATTGTTACAGCATAGGTGCATTGTCCTGTTTGTCATGCAAACATGTACACACTCGCATGCATGCAGACACATGCACATGCACGCGCGCACTCAAACACACACTTATGGCCTGTATTGTGTACACATTTATCACATAAATTCCACTTTTTCATTGTTGTATTTATTTTACCTACCCAAAAAGCAAGAATGACTGCTGATGTTAATATTTATAGAAATAATTCATTGTAGCCTAACATTTCCTTCCATATGTACATAGTTGTTTGCTTGGATATAGCTTGTATTTTGTTTTATGGTATTTTGACCATTGAAGTGATTAAAAAGTGTCTCTCTAAATTGTTCCGTGTGATTTCCTTGGAACTGGTATGTATTGTCTTATGCCTATTTTGTTCATGTTCCAAGAAAAACTACAGTTTTCATGTGTGGGAAACATGTGTTGTTTTAATTACACGAAAATCTTAATTTAAATGTTGATGTTATTGTCTGACATTTGAACTATACATTTAAAATGTTAAAAGCACATCATGTATATTTTTCTTTTTGTTGTACATAAACTTAACCCTAAAACTCAGTGAAAAATCTTCTTGTGTACATCTGTCTTCTAGTTTTATGTTATCTTTCTTGGTCCTTTTGGTAAAACAAATTCTGAAATTATGTAAGTTTCATTCCTTTATTAATCGTTATTACGTACTTTTACCCTTTCTGAATTATGGTTGTTTTGTGTTTTGGGAAAAATTCACTTCAGGGCAGCAGACATACTTGATTTGATCTCTTTGTAGAAAGTTTTGTCGTTGTTTTTGCTTTTGTTGTTTATGCTATCAGTATTGTCATGTTACGTAAACCTGCTTGTCCCCCCCCCCCACCCACCCACCCACCACCAAATCCTTGGCATACAGTACTGCTAACAGTAATAATTGTGCACATTGTAGTTTGTTTTGCTTAGGAACTTTGTTTAATTACATTAAATTTCGTGTTAGCTACGATCGTTATAATGCTATTTAAGGTTTTGCAAATTTTGTTTCGGAGGATCTGATTTTTTTAAACCGATTTTGTGTAGGGCCCTATATACGTTAGGAAAATTAGGTCAGTTTTCTGTATTTCAAAATAAAATAATGTTTAATAGTGTATATTATGAATTTATATTGCTTCCACTTAAATGTCCATGCATGTAAGTATTGCCTGATCTAGGTTACCTCTGAACACAGATTAAGAAATTTGTGTGGTTGAAGACTTTTAACTCTTAGTCCCTCTTAAATTGTCATTGAAATTTTCTGTCTTTTTCCTTCTTTGTCTCTCCAGTTTTGCAGAGAGAAGTGAGAACTACCCCTTCATCATAAATTGGACAAATGGATTGCATTCTCAGTATTGTTATAGATCATGGGATGTAAAGGTCACTTGTCTTAAAGTGTTATTCAGATATATAGCAAGAAAAAAATTTGAGGGACATGGGCATGTTTTTATGAAGAAAAGCAATGCTGTGATCTTTGACATAATTATATGTAGCCTACCATGAAACACTTAAATGCACCGTATAAAATCGTATAGAACATTTTACAGAATATATATCATTACTACTTTCCCTATTTTGGGGTTGCAACATCATACCTGTATTTACTCTACTTGGCAATGTGATCCCTAGCAGTCATTCTCTTCGTATAAATATGTTATTAAAAAGTTACAGTGAGTGCTTTTTAATTGTTTGGTTATTTTTCATAAGTAAACACTTACAGCTGCATCAAATATTGCACTTATTACTTTTCATGCACCCATTAACTGAGCCTTTGTTGTTCTTTTCTTTTATATGAGATAAAAGAAACATATCATCTTACTACATTCGTCAGCTGAAACTGCGAATTTAGCTTCTAGAAAAGAGTCTTTCATGGCTGCATCCTCTCACCTCATCTCTCCAGCATATACATGAAGCAAGTTGTGAGAGAGGCAGATGTTGAAGACATGGGAATGAAAAATAATGGTCAAACATCACAGATCTACAGTATGCTGATGATACTGCACTGTCAAACAATATCACTGGCAGAAAAAGAATTCTGTACAGGGTAGATTAATGCAGTGGGCAAGAAGGCAGGTCTAAATCTCTATGCCAAGAAGTAAAAAGTAATGTTCCAAGAAGGAGAAAAGACAAAAGTAATGTACCAAGAAGGAGAAGAAAATCAAGCATATTGAAATATTCAATGCAACAAGACTGCATTAGAATGAATATTTGGCTCATTGAAAGCTCATGATGGCACCTGGACTAAGGACGTCAAAATAAGAGTAAGGAACGGCAAAACAAACTGATCCAACTCAGTAACATTTGGAAAGATAGAAGCATACCAACAGCCCGTAGAAAAAAAATTATAAAATGTCTGATCTGGCTATATGACTGTGAAGCCTGGATTTGTGGAAAAGCAAATGAAAATAAGATCAAAGCAACGGAGATGTGGTTTTACAGGCAGATTCTTAGAGTCAACTAGACTGATTAAAGAACAAATGAAAGCATTTTGAACAAACTCACAGTCCAACATCAACTGCTTGCAAAAATCAACAAAAGTAAACTGAAATATGTTGGCCTTGCAACACCAACACAACGAAATCAAGACGAGTAAATGGAGGAGAGGTTTTGTAACAATGAATGCAGCACGGTTACCATTGAACCCAAATGATTGCTGACAGGTGATGGTGACTACATACTACATATTTTGATAAACAGACAGTGTATGGCATAATTTGTAGATGCATCTTTTTGAAGCATTTGCTTCTGTTTACTGAACAGACTTTAATGAGGTATTTCCCATTTGAGGTGGAGGTTGAGTTTTGAAAAAGTAAATAACGAAAGTTGAGATAGATTTGTTAATACCATGAAAAGTTTTTTGAGACATGTTTTCTGTGTGATGGTTTTACAAGGGGACAAGCTACCAACAATCTATGAAACTAAAGTTGTCAGAAGCTGGGATTTTTGTTTGTTTTTAAGTTTAATACATACTAGTGTTGGCATTTCTTTTTGGTTGTTTGAATTGTGTTTTGTACTTTGTGTCCTTTTTGTCACATAAAATTACAAAATACATTAAATGTCTTCATTTTCTGATTGGAAACAGTACATTGTCTATTCTGTTTTACACATATTGTTTTGTATAACTTCATTTTATACATGCTTTGTAAAAAATTTTTGTTCTTCCCCATGCCTTCCCCCAGTCTCTATTCAAAAAAGAGATGATTCAGGTTGATTCATGGTGTCTGTGTCAATCTGCTGACAGAAATGTACCATCAGTGATTTCTCAACTGCTCATTGATGGGTAGCTAACCAATTTTTGTCACAGATTTTTTCCACTAGGTTAACAGTAAGTCTGACAGGCATAGCCCAGCTTTAGTGTCATGTCAGATCAGAATGTGTGTGTGCGTGCGTGCGCACACACTTGTCCTATAGGACCATGGATGGTGTTCGGCATACATGGTTAGAATGCTGTACTGATAGATCTAATAGATGAATTTGATCCCCGTGTGGGCCAGTTTTCAGAATCCCCATTAGCTCAGTTGATAGAACATAGGGTGTAAGCCCCACATTGGACAATTTTTTAAGTTTCCTTCCGTAACAGAATCGATAAAAGAATAGACAGTACTGTACATAAAACTCTTAAGTCGGGTGGAACCTCAAGACCTTGCAAGCACGTAGGGTTTCTTTGCAAGATTATAGCTTAGAATTGATTTGGATCTTTTTCTGTCATATGGCATTTGTGGTATGGGTACAGATGAAATTTATTTTAAGTACGGATATGCTGTGTGTCATGAGAAAACTGAAATACAGTGTCAGCTGTGGCTCCTCCGTCCTGTGTATCAACATTGTGCCACATAAAAATGCTAAGTTGTTTGCTTAATGCTGAGCTTTTTCTGAAGGCACTTATCATCTGTCTGATGCATCTCTGTATATACTGAAAGAGAGAAGGATGTCTCGTGTCATGTCTTTAAATAATTAGATCTTCACTGTTGAATTTTACGAATTTCTTCACCATTAGCAGAATGATTACATTTTCAAAAATAGAAACAGTAGTAAGTTCTATTTTGAAGAATGAAATTAATCTTGTGATGAACCTCCTCCAGACTTGCTCCTTGATTCTTTGGGTTTACATTTTGACAAGGGTTCAGATTTGGTTTGGACGCTGAAAACAACTGCAAATATTTAAATAGAATTACTTTTTGGGTCACAGTCATGAAAACTGGAAACAACGTTTTTGCTTACATTATTTATGAAGATGAAAGAAGTCTTGTTTTGAAGGTCATATTTACTCAAGTCTCAGCAGGAAAGGAGATATTATTAATGTGGTTCGATCATTTTCTTGTATCTGCATTCCCCTTACCCCCTGCCCCCTCCCCTCTCATCCCCCCTTGTTTGTTGTGTTACAAAGTTAGGGGAATAAAATATGTAGATTTCCGTCATGATTCCTTTCTTTTTGGTGTGAGGCTGTGAACTGTGCGTGTGTGTATGTGTGTGTAAAGGAGAGAGGGAGGGAGAAAAATCATCTATGATACTGCAAGTCCTTGAGTCTAGAAGTTTGGTGCATAGGCCTCATTATATTATCTTCACTATTATTGTTATTGCTCTTGTTACTTTAATCAGATTGTTCACCCAAGCAAACCATTTTTGAGAGAAAACCGATTCAGAGCAAGCCACAAAATGCATGAAAAAGATTAAAAGACCTCAAAGTGAAGAGTCCAGACATGTGGAGACTGACGTTTGCAATTAAGTTGGTTCTCATTTGAAAGTTCCTATCACCCCTTCTGTGCTTTTTCTGTGATATCCTCATGCTGATGTTTTGCAACTCATCAGCTGCAGTTTCAGTGTTCTCAAAAAAAGCATTTTCTCTCGTAAAATTCCGTATGTGCTGACACCAGAGATGCTTTGTCACCATGATGCAAAATAATCCAGAATAATCGTGGGGAATGCCATAAGCCTGTAAACAGATCCTTTGTACTTGTGAAGACTTGAGATTCTAACTTGTGTATTTTCAGCATGATGAAATGGTTGGTCCAACAGACTAATGACTGAGATAGGGTTTAAATCTCCATCTGTCAAAAACAGAATTACCATGTGATTTTTTCCCAATCTGAATTGACACACAGTTGAGTGCACTTCATTAGGAAGACTGGGATCACACATTAGGGTCTCATCCACTTGACAGATGCGTCATTAAGGGTATTGCTCCTATTTTCTGACCAACACTGCAGGTGTCCATATCTCATGACTGGATGATGCCAGGATAGATTAAAATTGTAAGCATAGAATACATCCCTGTAGTGCAGTCTCAATCCTAAATGGAATTCCATAGCATCATTATCATCATCCCCACTCATCATCATCAGGTGCCCTGCCGCATGGCGTTGACGATCATGAACCTCCATCCATCTCTTTCTCTCGTTGCCCCTGGCATCTCCCCCACCCTCCTCATCCCCAGCCACTCTGCAATTCCGTCCAGCATTCTCTCCCTGGGTCTACTTGGTGCTCTCTTTCCCTTCAGCTTTCCCGTTATGATCAGGTGCTCCAAATCCCCCATCCTCATAAAATGACCTATAAATGTTGCCTGTCTTTTCCTAATCTTCCTTATGAGTGATCTACTTGTGTCTGCCTCCATCAAGACTGTCTCGTTTTTCTTTGCTGTCCATGGAACTCACAACATTCTTCTTTGAAACCACATCTCGGCTGCCTCAATCTTGTTCTGGCTTTGCTTGCTGACTGTCCACGCCTCGCATCCGTACAACAATATTGGTTCTATATAACATTCAAGGACTCTCTTTCTGATGTTAATTGATAGGCATTTGTTGGTAAGAATGCTTGCATCTTCTTGAATGCTGTTTTGGCTTGGCCGATTCTGCCAGCTATTTCCAGTGTGCATCTGCCGTCTGATGAAATGACCGTTCCCAGGTATTTGAACTTATTAACCTGTGTCAAAGTTGTGCCATTTGCTGTTATTTTGCATGAGGGGATTTCATGTTTTTTACTGATCACCATGACTTCAGTCTTCCTGCTGTTTAGTTCCAACCCCTTACCTTTGCTTTCTATTTCTAGTATATTCACAAGGTTTTGTAGGTCCCTTTCATTTTCTGCAATTAGCACAGTGTCATCTGCGTACCGAATGTTGTTTATCATTTTCCCTCCAACATTTAATCCAGGGTGGTCTTAAGGTTTCTCATGATGTTTTCCCTGTATAATGAAAACAGATATGGTGACAAAATACAACCCTGTCTGACTCCTCTTTTGATGTTTTGGAAAGAGCTTATATTGTTTTCTATTTTCATTACAGCTGTTTGTTCCCAGTACATATTCCTGATTATTCGTAGATTTTTCCATCAACATTGAGTCTCTCCAGTTGGTTGATCAATTCTTCATGTCGTACCCGATTGAAAGCCTTGGTACAGTCAACAAAGCATAAATACAAATCCTTATTCATCTCAATTGACCTCTCTATGATAGTTCTTAGGATGTATATGGCATTAATAGTTCCTTTCCCTTCCACAAATCCACACTGTTCTTCTGCTATTTCTCTTTTGATTCTATTCCTTGTCCTCATCATGATTATTCTTAACAGGATTTTTGTTACATGACTCATCAAACTGATCGGGCGATGGAGTTTGCATTCTATAGCCCTGTCTTCTTTGGAAGTGCGTTGAAAATTGATTTTGACATATCTTTGGGGATTTTTCCAGTGTCATAAATTTCATTTAGGAGGACTTATTTTTTCTATGCCAAATTCCTCCAGGGCTTCAATCATCTCTGTAGTAATATTGTCTGGTCCTGGGGCTTTTCCTGGTTTCATCTTTTTCAGTGCTGCTCTGACTTCATCTTTCATTATGGGTGGTCCTTCAAAGTTCTTTTTTATAATGTGTTCTTCGTTTCTGTCATCCTCAAAATGGTCTTTAATGTACTCTCCCCATCTGTCCAGTATTTTGTCTTTTTCCATGATAAGCGTGCCATCTTTCGATTTTAAGCAACCAGTTGATGTGCATATATTTTTCCTGTGGACAATTTCTTCAACTCGTCTGTACATACGCTGAGGATCCATTTTGTGTCGTTCTTCTATCTCTTTGCATTTTGTGTTCAGCCAAGCTTCCTTAGCTTCGTTGTACCTATACCTGATTTCTTTGTTTATCTTCCTGTATATCTCCTCGTTTCTCTTTGCCCTCCTCCTTTCCTCCATCAAGCCCAAAATTTCATTAGTCATCCAGCTGTTTTTTGCTTTTCTATCTGCCTTAGGGATTTCTTCACAAGCTTCATTTATCGAGCTTCTCAACTTTGTCCATTGTTCCTCACTGTCACCAACGTCTTCCAGAGCACTGAATTTGTTTTGAACATGCACATTAAATTTTTTATGTATCATTTCATCTGTCTTTAAGAGACCAAGGTTTAGTTTGATGTTGCTTTTGGTCTGTGTTTCCTTTTCCTCAATTTCAGCCTAAACCTTCCCACTACAGGATTGTGGTCACTGTTGCAGTCTGCGCCTGGTAGTGTTTTTGCTGACAGTAAAGAATTTCTAAATCTTTTGTTGATCAGGATGTAGTCAATCTGATTTTTGTTATTATCTCCTGGACTCATCCAAGTCCATTTTCTTCTGTTAGGCTGCTCAAACCAGGTGTTTCCTACTATGAACTCATTCATCTGTGCCCAATCTACAAGTTTCCCTCCCCTTTCATTTTGTGTACCAAGGCTATGAGGTCCAACTATATCCTCCACCCTATCCTGTCCCACTTTAGCATTAAAATCTCCCATTATGACTGTAACTTCTTGTGATTTACATTGGACCTTGGCCATCTCTAATACTTCGTAGAAGTTGTCGATGTCTTCCTGAGTACTTGCGGATGTTGGTGCATACACCTGTATGATGTTGATATCAAATGGTTTGCCTCCCAATATGACCAGGAAAACTCTGTCAGACACTGCCCAGTATCCCTTAACTGCTTTTGATTTGTCTTTGTCCATTATGATGCCTACTCCTCTTTCATGTGAATTACCACCAACGTATATCACTGTATATTCTCCTGATGTTATCATGCCTGCCCCCTTCCATCTCACTTCCCCTAGTCCTAAAATACTGATGTTAAGCCTTTCCATCTCCATTTTGATGTTGTCTAATTTACCTTTCTGCAACAGTGTTCTGATGTTCCATGTTGCTATTTTGGTGTTTCTAAATTTGACTTTGGGTTTAATTTTGGTCGCAGTAGCTGGCTGACGGTCTGGTGTCACCTGCGCTGCATGACAGTCCCTACCGGACGATGGTGCTCCACAGGAGCACCTATTAACGTCGTTAACTTTCTTCTTCTTTCTTTTGTCCATGGTTTTCCTGGGGAAAACTACGATGGTGGTTTCTCCTTGCCTTCCATCGGTTTTTTTTTTTTCAGGGTCAACTCCCTTAGCCTTACTCTCTCCCGAGATGTCCACAAGGCAGTATCATCCCCACTATCATGAACTATCAGTGATTATAGCATAATGAAAATTGGCCCATATTCTGTGGCCTTTCACACACTGATTTCCTGATGATCTGTTTCAGTTTCCTTTACTGCTTCCGTGCCAAAGGTGAATTCAAGTTCCCCATCCCCACCCCCACCCCCCTGTAGATGCTGGGGGCTCTCTCAGTATAAATAGTATCCCCACCTTCTGGAAATTCTGTGCTATAAATTTCCTCTTTTTCTGTCACTCTCTTCGTTTCTTTCTTCCTCCTTTGCTTTTTGACATTCCTATCATTTTCTGCTTTGCTGGTCCATTCACCTGTATGTGTTTGATAAAATCTTACGTACTTTCTTTTAGGATTGATAATTGGGTGGGTACATGTGTTAAGTGCATTTTTGGCTCTGGAGATACGAGGTGTGCGGGAGCAATTTTAGGTAATTTAGGCCCGTTTTTATGTATGTTTTAGTGTCCTTAGTTATGTTTAAAATTGTATTCAGGTATGTTTTTTTTAAATCCCCTATGTGATGAATTGGACGGAATGGTCAACGCCAGGGGCATGTCCTTAGATTATGTGTACTTAATTTTCTTTTCCTTTTTTTCCTGTTGAAGTGTTGTGTGTGTTTTGAAATGGTTATAGCCCTGATAGGGCTCTATGCAGTCGGCTGGGCTGTAAACAGCAACAACAATAACAATAAAAAAAAAAAAATTTAAATCAAGTTAGGGTCATGGGTGTCAGTGGTTCGTGGGGGATGTCGTTTGGGGCTGGTCTTAGCTGGCCTCAGCCTGGCTTTGCAACTGAATGATTGCTGTCATTAGTAGGCTTAGTACTAAGGCTGTATCCGTAGTAAGTTGAATCAAAACAGGCTCTATTGCTGAACTTCATTCAATCATTTGACTCCCGCACCCTGTCCACCAGCATCCTGCATCAGTGACCACGCTAGCAAAGCAAAAACTAACACTTTCACTTTGACTCCCGCACCCTTTCCTTCAACTTCTTGCATTGTCAACCATGCTAGCAAAGCAAAAAGGTAAACCTGTGACTCCCTTGTCCTTTCCACCAGCTTTCTTTACCACGCCGATTGGTGCGTGGGTACTTGTATCACCTTAAATTTATCTTTTACCTTCGAGTTTTTCCAGTTGACAGGTAGGGTGCGGGAGTTAAAGGGTTAAAGCAACCCAGCAGCTGTGCGGTCTCCTTTTAATGGATGGCCCTATGGCAGCTTAACATCGCTGGCTCCCTTGGGCTTCTTGGCTCTGGGGTTTCGAGTGAATGAACTTCGAAATGGGGGTGTGGAAGAGCTGGTCTGATCAGCTAAGGATCAGTGCTATGAAGGCATTACGAAGTTGGAATAACAAAAATATAAATAAATACATAAAAATGTTAGATCCAAAACAAGTGCAACTGCCCGCGCCCATTTTTAACATAAAAATGTTAAGGTAAAGGCAGTCCCATGTCCTTAACCTGGGGTGTGGGGTAGTAGAGACTTACTAATGTCAGGGCCACAATCCTTTCCTCTGTGCTGCTGTACTTCTCTCAGTTTGATCAGGATCAGATACCCACTCACATCCAGGTGGATTGGAGGCTGGGCTGCATGCAGAGCTTCCCGAACCAGGCTCGAACTCATCCCGTCCAGAGTGGAAGGTAAGAGGACAGGAGCTCTACCTTTATGCCACACACACACAAACACACACACACACACACACACACACACACACACACACACACACACGCACGCACGCACGCACGCACGCACACACACACACACACATATGTGTGTGTATACATACATATATATATATGTGTGTGTTGTTTATCCTTACATTCCATCTATCATTGAAACAGAAACGTACATTGCACCTGTCGTGAAATCCATTTCTCTATCAATAATGTTGTCCGCAGGGAGACATGAAATTAAATGATATTCGACGTTATTTTCCAACAGTGTAGATGCTAGCACATAGGCCACTTGTGTATCTGCCAAGAACAAGACAGAACCATACTTGTCAAAGAAAGGACTCCCCGCAAAAGCTGACCTTGCACACTGGCAGCACTAGACAGGCATCAACCTCCAGTCTATACCTGTGAAGATCTTTTCGCAGAGTCTTACCAAAAAGACAAGAATGGTGTCCTGAAATGACTGAAGAAGAACAAGCAGGTTTCCTGAGTGCAGATCCTATTTTGACTCAATCTTTGTTATCAGAACAATGGTTGAACGATCACTAGAATACAACTCTCTGTAACATCTATTGATTTTTAGAGAGCATTTGATACTATACATCACATCTCTAGAAAACGTAGGCAGATGCCTTCCAAAGCAAGGACATCAACATCCTAAATGACATGAACGCAGGTAGTGTTGCCTGAGGCATGATGGTCAAAAGAGAAAGCAGCTCCGCGTCAAAACAAGAGCTGGGGCTGCATAATCTCATCTCTTCTCTTGTCATCGTTTTAGCAAACAGTATCGAAAAAGAACTTCCTGCAAGCATTGTGATGACAGTACATGTAGTCAGAAGACTCCGCAACATTTGGAAGGTTTCCATCATTCACCTAGAGGAAGACCCTGGATTAAAGGTTGGAGGAAAAAATGATAAACAACATTCGATACGCGGATGACACTGTGCTAATTGCAGAAAATGAAAGGGACCTACAAAACCTTGTGAATATATAGAAATAGAAAGCAAAGGTAAGGGGTTGGAACTAAACAGCAGGAAGACTGAAGTCATGGTGATCAGTAAAAAACATGAAATCCCCCATGCAAAATAGCAGACGGCACAACCTTGAGACAGGTTGATAAGTTTAAATACCTGGGAACTATCATTTTACCAGAGGGCAGATGCACATCAGAAATAGCCAGCAGAATCGGCCAAGCCAAAACAGCATTCAAGAAGATGAAAAGCATTCTTACCAACAAATGCCTATCAGTTACCAGGAAGAGAGTTCTTGAATGTTATATAGAACCAATACTGTTATACGGTTGTGAGGCGTGGACAGTCAACAAGCAAAGCCAGAACAAGATTGAGGCAGCCGAGATGTGGTTTCTAAGAAGAATGTTGAGAGTTCCATGGACAGCAAAGAAAACAAACGAGACAGTCTTGACGGATGGAGACACAAGTAGATCATTCATAAGGAAGATTAGGAAAAGACAGGCAACACTTATAGGCCATTTTTTTTAGGAAAGGGAAATTGGAGCACCTGGTCACAACGGGAAAACTGGAGGGAAAGAGAGCACCAGGTAGACCCAGGGAGAAGATACTCGACGGACTTGCGGAGTGGTTGAAGACAAAGAGGGTGGAAGAGATGCTTGAGGCAACAAGAGACAAACAGATGGAAGTCCATGATCGCCAAATGCCATGCGGCAAGACACTTGAGATGATGATGATGATGTTACACTCATCACGAGAAGAGTTTACACCAAGAAAGGGGGCGGGGGGGGTGGAGAGAGAGAGAGGAGTAGAAATACACAACTGTATCATGACTATACGTGTCTAGACGAATTTCTAAAACCAGATTACGCATTCAATCGAAAGGGACACAAACACATTTTATTTGCTTTTAAATAAAAGACTAATGAACTGCAGAACTTGGACATAACACACAATATTCTAATTTACTTAAATCATACAATTTCTAAAAGCTACACAAATTTAAAGAACAACAATACTTAAAAACTTGTTGATAACACAAGTCCCTGTTCTAAGAGCACAATAACTCATACAAATTTAACAACAATGACTGAATGTTTCTCGATTGTACACTTCCTTGAATAAACAGTCTGGAACCATGTTCTACAAGTTTTTCTGTGGGGTGCAAGTGTGCACGTAGAAAGAGAACAGTTTGGATTAGACCACCAATAAGGGAAACACGCATAATCAACCAGTTTGACTTGGTCCCACGTGTCCAGTGTAAGATTTTGTTCTGATGTATTCGCTCAACGGCTTGCTGATGGTAACTGTTGCGTAACTAAAGAGTTGGTATGGTCTTTGAAGTGCACAATGTACAAATCGGTCTGCTGTTTTTCTGTGATACTTCACTGAAGTGTTTTGCCCATCTGGCCACTTACCATGGCTTCCCCACAGGATAGGAGTGTGCCATGCTTTGCCTTGACTGATCCTGATTCAGGTCTGAAGCTGCTTGTAATTTTTTTTTTCTTTTTATTGCTGTACTATCGCATGTCATTGTACTATCGCATGTCATCTTAGCCATTTCGACACACACACACACACACCGTTCGCACGCGCGCGCGCATGCACGCACGCACAGCATTGGCCCTTGTTCTTTGAGCGCTGCTTTTGACTTCTTTGTCTCTATTTGTATACTGTTGGAAATCAGCTGCCTGATCAGAGAAACTCGTTTGCCGTTTTAGGTGTATCTCTCTCTTTCCTCAATCAGGTTTCATGTATGATCACTGATGCATGCTTCCTTCATCCTCCTCTGGTAACCTAGTACTTCCTCTCCTGCCTTTCTCGTTCCAGTCTTCATCTCTTTCCGCCACTCCGTGGTTCTAGGCGGGTTGATTCAAAACCATTTCGATGACATTTTTACATCAGCGTTCACGGTCATGAAATGGAAAAAATAAACAAACTAGCCAACCAGGCCAAAATTGATGATACATGTATGTATATTAATCTTTAATCAGTTAAAGGTCTGATCTTCAGACCTGCCATAAAAACATTGCTCTTTCAGCAGCTATTGAGAAATGAAATCATTTTTGTAATCGAACTGTCCGACTGGCATCACTGAGCCTCTCTCTCTCTCTCTCTCTTTCTCTCTCTCTTTCTCTCTCTCCTCTCTCTCTCTCTGTCTCTGTCTCTCTGTCTCTGTGCTGTGTGTGTGTGTGTAGTGTGTGTGTTCGTTCGTTCGTTCTGATTAACGTCTTTTCACTATAAGTGTATTAGACGAAGTGTGTGTGTGTGTGTGTGTGTGTGTGTAAGTGTGTGTGTGTGTGTATTTGTGGAATCGAATAGCTCTAATTATTTGTGAGAATGAAAACACCAGTTTAGAGAGATTCATTCGGTCATATCACCACACAACAAACACAACACACACACACGCACACACACACACACACACACACACGTTCGCACCGCACGCGCGCGCATGCACGCACGCACAGCATATAAGAAACAGCCTGACGTGTGAATGTTTCGAAAGTACGTGCATGCTTCACAAACACACATATTCTGTGCCCTGGGATTGGTCTGCAAATCAGTGAATCTGTTTTCATTTCTTCGTTTCCCTGTTTATCTTTCTGTGGTGAGCGTAGTATTTTTTGTTTGTTTGTTTGTTTTGTTTTGTTTGTGTGTGTGTTTTTGTTTTGTTTGGGTTGGTTGTTTTGTTGTTGTTGTTGTTGTTTTGTTGTTGTTTTGTTTTTATGACAGTTAGAAGAGTAATAATCAAGACACACGCGCGCACACACACGCACACACACACACACACACACACACAACACACACACACACATACACACACATATAACACACACACACACCATAACTTTAACCAACTGACAACGATGCCTATGTACATATATTCATCCGGGCTGGTCGGTTCTTTTGACAGAGCCATGGACTCAGGATCTGATGTCTCGAGTTCAAACCCAGCCTGCAATATCAAACACCGGCCTGTTTGCTTCCCATCTTAACCCTTTGACTCCCGTACCCTATCCACCAAATACAAAAATGTAACCCTTTCTGCATGAAGCTGGAGGATAAGGTTAGAGAACCAAAGGGTTAAATTTTTGCTTTGCTAGCATGCTTGACAATGCAGGATGCTGGTGGACAGGATGCGGGAGTCAAAAGGTTAATGTTTTCACCATTCTAGAGATATCAGCTTAGTGTCACAAATTTCAATGGTTCCCCCCCTCCCCTCTCTCTCTCTCTCTCTCTTTCCGCTCTTCAGTTCAGGATATAGCCAGCGTTATAAGGTTTTGTGCAGGCTCAGGGACTCCTCAGGTAGATTTGGATGGAGCGCATATGGAATTGTCCGAGTGCGATGAATCCCTCTTGAACTAACTCTGAACTTCAAACTGGCTCGCGCGCACTGGGCACACGCGCGTGTAGATCTGAAATTTTGTTAAAATTAAAGGACTAGGCCAGTAGCCCCTATTAGAATGTGAGGAGGGGATCGGGGTGGGAGTTACAGGTAACTGAAGCTTACACAGGATTCATCTTCATGAAAAATGCTGCTACAATTTTTGAAGTTGCTAAGCATCAAACTTTCAATCGAAAAATCGAAAGGCTGGATTCGATATGCCTAGACACATCCGCGTGGTGGGTAAAGGAAACAGAGTGTTCTTCTTCTTCTTCTTCTCCCACCTCCCCCCCCCCCCTTTTTTTTTTTTTTTTTCTCAGGCAAATGTGTGAAGATCTGCCAATGCCTAAAATCCTTTCGTGTGTGTATACTCCTACAGAAGACTAAGGTATTATTAGGTCATGTATCATTAGGTCATGGTCGTGGCCTTCGCGAAGGCCGTGGGCTGGCTTATGGAAACATTGAAAACATCCAGCATGCACGCTCACCGAAGACAGAGTATGTAGACTCTGTAGCAACATACCGCCCGCACGGTGTGGGCAAACAACGTGCATTTATACATGCCTCCGAGAGAAAAATTCGAACGCCAGAATAAAGTAAATAGTTTGCCTATACTTTCTTGTTTTGTTTTGTTTTCGGGGTCCGAGTTTTGAGTTCCACCCACTATAGAGACATCGTATCTAGAAAAAATAAAACAAAACAAAAACAAAAGGCTCAGCACAAAATCGTGTGTGTAATTGTGTGTGTGATCTTTACTCCTTTACATCCGAGGTCAGCGTAATAGCTCCAGCACAAAGTCTTATAGTGAGCCGCAGGCATGGTCGTGTATAATTCACGTGATTTCGCCTGTAGCCAGAATGGTAGTCACATGATCAATATAGGTCATGTGACCTAGTTAGAAATTCTTGTCATTCCGGACCGATGTAATGCCAATTTTTGTTGTTTTATGATATCTTTCGTCAGGCTTCTTGTGGAATTATTAATTCAAAAAAACAGAAAAGAGATAAGCAATACTGTCAGCCTATTTTGGTGTCATACTTTGAAAAAAAATTGTGTATCGAGTGCAGTGCTGTCGCCTAATTACGATTACAAACGAAGGCAAAGAGGCAGACGACATCTCTCCGTCGATCGAGTCGTTCTGCGGATTGACTGGTTGCAATGGAGTCCCCTCTTGAAGTTTTGTCACGGGCAGCTACAATGGTAGAAACTACTGACAGAAACGGTAAGAATATTTGTAGTTTGGTCTGTGTGTTGTTAGTAAATAATTCTTCCTAATCGTTCTCTAGATCTGCTTGCGCCGATGCACCACGCGGTTGCAATGGGGATCCATTGTGCGTGGCTTAGGGAAGGCATGTAAACTATTTGCTAACGATCAGTGATGTTCGATCGGTTAAATTTGCATCACGCCACCGCAATACAGCCAGTGGAATTCATTCTCATTGTATTTATATGTCACTATGTCATGGTGTCTCACACAGTGTGGGTTCAGCAAACATTCCAGAAGTTTGTGTGTTTGTATTCTTTTCGGTGCCGCGTTTGAGCTCCGCCCATAACCTAATTTCTGCAAGACCGCAGAGACAAAGACAGCGAACTAGAATTAGATACACCGATCATACATCGAATAGCTACTGTCAAGAATCGTGTATGTAAACAGAAAGTTTTGAGGGAACGAAAGGGAAGATGAACGCCTACATAAAAAGAATTTAACCTCATAAGTAGCCAGGAATTTCTCGTGACCTTTGACACGGGAACACATGGGGGGGATTGAGAAAAGCATTCCAGGAATGCCAGACCAAGTGGGCTGCAAATTTGCACTTTATTTTCAAGAAAAATAGTACACTGTTTGTTGGCATACCTGGATGAATTTTATTGAACTGAATATAGATCTCTGTTATTGACACTGCTGAATTTTGATTTTGTATTTAAACTCTTTATTGTATTCTGTCCATTCAAAATTTGAGTCATTTATTGCTGTTTGTTTAGGATAGCTGAAAAGTAAAGTAATCAGATTTCATCAACAGTATGAAAATTTGTCAGTATCCCGTCAGTCAATCCCTACATTTCATTAGAAGTGTCATAAGCATATAGGCCCATACAGATATATTTTTTTCATCTTTCATTTTATGCAGACTCACTGGTATGTCAATGTTTACATCACTTTTATAGTTTGGTAACCTATTTCACATTGAGCCAAGACACAGAAAACAAACAAAAACAAAAAAAGCCCAACAACAACAACAAAAACCAGGAAGATTGCTTGTGTATGTCTTGTTTTTGTGCATGTGTTATGATTGTGTATACCACAGAGGTTTTGGCCTTTACCGTGTGTGTGATTTCTGAGCTTTCTTTAGAATTAATGTCTTTTATCTTGATGTGTACATTGCTGAATCCATGATTGGCATAAACATATTGATTGAGAAGACATGATACAGTGGTTAACTCTTCATGTGTTTTTTTTTCCTGTTTTGTTTTTAAAAGTGTTCCAGTTTTTCTTGGATGTGTGTATGCCTGTTGTTGTACCCACACTGTGCAGGTGGTATGCTGCTGCACAGTCTGCATACTCCATCTTTAGTGGGTGTGCATGCTGGGTGTTTTCATGTTTCTGTAAGTGTAAGTGAAAACTGCTGGACACAGACATAATTACTGGATCTTTAATGTGATATCTGATGTTCTGTATGCATATCATAGGAAGGCTGTTTAGGAACTAACAGGTCTACACACATACTGATCTGGGGGATTGGGAAATTTTTCCATCCTTCAGGCTTTACCCACCATGCGATAAGTACCCGGACAGATCAAACCACAAACCTTCTGACTAGAAGTCAGACATCTTACCCACTCGACTATAGTGCACATCAAATGGATCTGAGTATAAGATGAAATCAGATTGTATCAAACCTTTCTCTTATCAAATTTGGTAGCCCCAGTCAGTTGATGAGAGCACCATGCTGAGAACAAAAGGGTCATGTGTTCATCCCTTAGTTGGGCCACAAGTTTGTTGTTGTTGTTTTTGAGAAGGCCTGTTAACACAGTTTATTAACGCACTATGTTCATATGGTAGTGTTAACTGGTTTGACTCTCAGGCAAGTCGGTGTTTGTTTCAGTGGCCCATCAGTGATTAGCTAAGTTGATTAAATGTTAATAGAACACCATGTGTGAGTAACATTCATAAGTAACACAGCAGGAAGTGGGTTTAATCCTTGGGCAGGACATGGTTGGTAACATGCTGGCTGGTTCTAATAATAATAATAAATAATTACAATATTTATATAGCGCAAAATCTTGATAAAATCAAATCTAAGCGCTGAAACAGACACACACACACCACGCACGCACACACACGTACGCACGCATCACGCACACACACACGCACAGCACCCCACACACACACACACGCCTGCCGCACACACACACACACACACACGCACGCACACGGCTATAAATGGGGAGAAAGAATAAAAGCAATGGAAAATTATAGAGAGCATATTATATATTCTGGTAATAGAATGTTTTGAGTTCAGTCCCAGTGTACAAAAGAAAAACTGTCCTGTTCACTGCCCATTTTCATTAACTCCAATTACTCTGGTACAGTGGTAGTGTTAGTGTTTCATCGATCCTGTTCCTCCTACCCCCCACCTTCCTTATGAAAAAATACATTTGTAGTTGTACATTGATTCAAGAAGCCCCAGTTTTGAAGTTTAAATGCTTTGTAATGATTCACAGTTGCTGAACATACAAACATTTGTCTCCAAGGATTTCCCAGCTGTTTATAATAATTTGTTCCCAAAGCGGTACAGAGAAGGAAATTTGACTGCAATTTCCCAGTTGTTTATGAATAATTTGTATCCAGACTGATACAAAGCAAGAACTTCGACTGCAATTTCCCAGCTGTTTATGAATAATTTGTACCCAAAGCGGTACAGAGCAAGAACTTCAACTGCTGTTTGTGTAAACATCAGACAGTAAACAATCAGTCTGCAGGTCCAAAGTTTTTGTGTAAACATCAGACAATAAACAATCAGTCTGCAGGTCCAAAGTTTTTGTGTAAACATCAGACAATAAACAATCAGTTGCAGGTCCAAAGTTAGAGTCAATGTCATAAAAGAAATTTAAGAGATCTATGTGAAAAACACTCATTAAATAGTCACTGAAAATATGTCCAATGGCTTTTCACCAGCAATTTTCTACATTTGTAACAGTTACCTGGAGGCATTAGTTGTACTTGTGGGCATGGCATAGCACGGATGAAACAGGCAATTTAAATACTAAGCTGTTATTCCACTAAAACTAGTAAAAATGATAATAATCATATGTTCAAGGAATAAAGTTAAGGATCCATGCCTTCCTTTACAAATTTATATCAACATGTATATTTATGCATGGCTATGGACATTTTTTTCTTACTTTGAAAAGAAAAACAGTATTCGAGATTTAACTTCAGAACCATGGTAGGGGTGTAAGGGGACGGGGATGGGGGATAGGTAATAGGGGGAAAAAGAAAGAGTTTTGCGCTGAATGTTGATTTTTCATCTGTGAATGAATCGATATTCTAACGAGCTGATTTCTTTTTCTGGTGATTTTTGTTGTTGTTGTTGAGTTTTTGTTTAGTTTGTTGTTTTTTAGCAGAAGAACATTACAGTTTGTAACATTTTAATTCATTTATTAAACATACAGCATCATTCATTCAAATGTCTACTGTCCCTATTTGAGTGTTCAAAGGGGAAAAAATTAAATGCAGATCCTACCACAGTTCACAGTGACTCTGTGATTTCGTATTTACTTTCACACAGAATCATTTTCTTCAGCTGAATGAAATATCTAGGAAGTTAGCTGATTTGTTGTTGATTTTGTCCTAAATATTGTGTATTTGTTACAATCATTTGTGCACACTTGACAAAGACCAGTTGGTAAAAAAAAATTTTAAAAAAAAGAAAAGAAAATTGCGCCTTTCTTGTTATGTTGAGTTCCCATTCTATCATTTTCATGTGTTTCTTGTTTGAAGTTTTAATTATTTCAGTTATTTTGAGCTCTTTATTTCATATATATAATGTAATGTATATATATATATATATATATATATATATATATATATATATATATAAAATTATTTATATATATATAAAATATATATATATATATATATAGAGAGAGAGAGATGGATATAGATATAGATGTATAGATATTATATATATATGCATGTTCAATGCATGTTGAGATGAATGGTGGTGAAAAGGTTTACATAGATTATGGAATCTCACTTCTAACTGGATCTAGTTTTTGTGTTTAAAGTTCAGTTTTGAGTACTGGTGTCCATTTAATTGCTGAGACTGACAAGTTATCAACTTCATTTTTTTCTAACGTTTTTTTGTTGTTGTTGTTGTTGCTGTTATTGTGTCAGTTCAGTTTGTTCAAGAGCTTTATATCATTATCACATTTGATATTAAAATATTGTCATTCTGCATCCATTGATCATCAGTGTTGAACAGCAGTCAATCATTGATTCATATTTTTTGTTAATTAGTGTTGTGAGCACGGGTAAATGATTTTTTTCATTTCATTTATTTATTCATTTTGTGTGTGTGTTCATTTTGTTCTCACTGTTTGTTATTCCTTAGCAAATTGTTCTCGTCATCTTCAGGTGTTTCATTGCAAGTTTCCTAGTTAAATCAAATGGATTGGAAGTGACAAGCATTGAACACTAAACTGGCCCTGGGATGTTATTGTCCAGCTCCACACACACTTTCACTCATTCTGAAAAATAAATGAATTTATAACTAAATGGGTAAATGAATGAAAAATAACAAGCAGGCTGCCTACCTTTTTGTTAGATATCCTGAGTCCAATTCTAACCTGCAGCATTAAAAATTACCTGGTTACTGCCTATCTTAATCTTAGTATTTCCATTATTCTGGTGGTGTCAGCTTAGTGTTTCATAGTTTCCTCTCCCCCCTCCCAATTTCAAAACCTTACTTTTGCATAGAGTTTTGCACTGTCTCAGGGAGTCTGCCAGGTAATTACTGGCAGATTTGGGTGGTGCACATGTAGTACAAGTATGATGCCTGTTTGATAATCATCTTTGCCTTATTAACCCTTTGACTCCTGCACCCTGTCCACCAGCATCCTAGGTTACCAACCATGCTAGGAAAGCAAAAACTTAACTCTTTGACTCCCTCACCTTATCCACCAGCTTCCTCCAGGAAGCTGGTGGATAGGATGTGGGTGTCAAAGGGTTAAGTTTTTGCAGCTGGTGGATAGGTTGTGGGGAGTCAAAGGGTTTAACTGTGGCACCAACTTAAAAGTTTGGGATTAGTTCAAGTTTCAATTTGTGTATGGTGTGCAGTGTGTGTGTATGTGTGTGTGTGTGTGTGTGTGTGTGTGTGTGTGTGTGTGTGTGTATGTGTGTGTGCGCGTGTGTGGGCTTAAAACGTTCCGCATCTGGGCGGAATTCCGCGAATTCGGTTTGTTAAAAAAAAAAAAAAAAAAAAAAAAAAAAAAAACGATAGGAGTGTGTGTGTGTGTGTGTGTGTGTGTGTGTGTGTGTGTGTGTGTGTGTGTGTGTGTGTGTGTGAACATTTGTGACATGGATGTGTTTTCTCCACCCCTATATTGCTTTTTCATTTTCAGTTTTATTTTGAGCGACTACTGAAAGCTTTTTCCCACCCAATCTATTGCTGATTTTTAAGAAAATGCTTTAGATTAAACCACATGACACTGACCTAAGGTTTTAGTCTGTATTCAGTTTTAGTGCCAGTGATCAGCATTATCATAAACCATTTATTGTCTGGTTATCGTAAAAGTTGTACTGACATGTCGAAAATATACACATGGAATTGGAAATAATGAAAAAACAAGCAAATCATGAATGAAACTCAACAAATGTCTGAACTTGGTTAAAATGCATGGATCAAATCAGAAATTATGAAATGATTAAAAGTTTTGGCAACAATTGTATTATGAAACTTGACCTGACATTTAATACAACAAACTGAGAGGCACACGCACACACACACCACACACACACACACACACACACACACACACACACACACACACACACACACACACACACACAACACATGCACGCGCACACACACACACACACACACATACACACACACACATGCACTCGCACACAACATACACACACACACATGCACATACACACACATGCTAGAACATACATGGACACATTAAACACATAACACACACACACACACACACACACACACCACACACACACACACACACACACACACACACACACACACACACAACACGCACGCACGCATATGTGCACACTATACATTCACACGGACATGCGCATGTGCACTTATTGAATAATCCCACAGCAAGTTCCAACATCATAAACACATTGATATTAAAAAGACAAAAACAAAACAAAACAGAAAAAAACATTTTAAAACGTACAACTGATCAGATTCCTGCAATCAGGACTTAACATGAACAGCATGTACCTGTACAGTGATATATGTTTTAGTATCAGTATAGATGTACCATGTGTTTATATGTTATTACACATAAAAAATAATAGTACAGTTAGTATGTGTGTTTTTGACAAAACATATTTGTTTTCATTACCGTTTTCTTTATAATTACATATTTTATGGTGAACACTTAAGTGCTCTTGTCCCTCTCTTTGCTGTATGAGACTAAGGGCAAAAACTCGTGGTTGTCGTTAGTCCAAAAATAGTTTTTGATTGCCTCCCTTAGCATTATAGTGGGGGCAGAGAAAAACATCTTTTGAAAAAAAACAAACTTTTGCCGTCCTTTTTGTCTTGAAATTCTAGTTCATTGTATTTTCATACATAAAAGTCAATTCTCAATAAAAACAACAACAACAAAAAAGAAAAGAAAAGAAATGTAGAAAAGCTGTTTAGCAGGTTACAAGTATAAAAAACATTGAAACAAATAAAGAGAATCATAGTGAAATATGCTCATAGTATTCCCCCATGGGGATGCCGGGGGCTCTTTCAGTATAAATAGTATCCCCACCTTCTGGAAATTCTGTGCTAGAAATTTCCTCTTTTCTGTCACTCTCTTTGTTTCTTTTTTCCTCCTTTGCTTTCCTGTCATTTCTTCCTATCATTTTCTGCCCTGCTGATCCATTCACCTGTATGTGTTCGATAAAGTCTTTCGTACTTTTTCTTAGGATTTATAAATTGCATTTTGGCTCTAAGGAGGTGAGGTGTGTGCAAGCAGTTTTAGGTAACTTAGGCCCATTTTTATATATGTTTTGGTGTCCTTAGATATGCTTAAATTTGTGTTCAGGTGTGTTTTTTAAATCCCCTGTGCGATAAATCGGATGGATCAGTCAGCGCTGGGGGCATGTCCTTAGATCATGTGCACAAATTCATTGATATGTGTAGGCCTACTTAATTTTTTTTTTCCCTGTTGAAGTTTTTGTATGTTTTGAAGCGGTTATAGCCCTGATATGGCTCAATGCAGTCAGCTGGGCTTTAACCCTTTGCCACCTGCACCCTATCTACCAACTGCAAAAACTTAACCCTTTGACTCCCTCACCTTATCCACCAGCTTCCTGCTGTAGGAAGCTGGTGGATAGGGTGAGGGAGTCAAAGGGTTAAGTTTTTGCTCTTCCAGCACGGTTGACAAAGAAGGATGCTGTTGGACAGGCTGCAGGAGTCAAAGGGTTAAACAACAATAACAAGAACAAACAAAAAAAAGCTCATAGTAGGATCTGTTTGGCACAGGGGCAGAGCTCATACCTTCCAGTCTGACTGTACGAGTTCGAGTCTGACCTTAGAAAATCTTTGTGCATTGAGCTGCCAGGTCTTTCCTCTTTAAATGGGTACCTGGCCCTGTTCAGATTTAGGGAAGAGGAGTGCAATAGTAAAATAGATAAATGAATAAATAAATGAAAATAAAAAAGGATGTAATGGTCTAGTAATTTGGACATTGAGACGAACAGTCAGATCTGGGTTTGACCCTATCTGGATACTGTCTGATGGGTAAAGGGCAGTGATTTCAATCACCAAGTCCTTCAGTCAGACCTTTGTTTGATTCTATCTGGGTACCGCCTGGTGGGCAGACTGCAAAGAGTGAAAATTTTATGTATCTCCAAAGTCATCATACTGCAGAGAGTGAAAATTTTACCTATCTCCAAAATCATCATATGTGCAGACCTGCCCATGCCTTCCTGTGCAGGTAGAACATCAAATATGCACGCGAAAGATCTTGTAAGCCTGTAAGTGTTAGGTGGTTTATGGAAATACAAAATCGTCCCAAATATAGTGCAAGCACCAAACTGAGACTGTACCAGAACTGTGTCTTTTCCACCCTACCTTACTGCTTAAAATGCTGGAGAACGACAGAAACTTACCTTACCTAGATTAGAAGATATCAGTCATCCACACAAAGAACCTTGAAAGAATTGTTCAGAATGCCTGGGCCAACACCATCGCCAACCAACAACTACTCGCCCAATACAGTCAAGAGTGTACGGACTTCATCATCATGAAAAGATGATGGAGATGGATTGGATACATCATCCAAAGAGATGATGGAGATGTTTTGGATACATCATCTGACGAGAGCAGGATAACATCACCCAGAGTGTCTTTCACTGGATATCAGAAGGAAGACAAAGGAAATTTGATGATAAGTAAGGAGATTTCGAGGCCTTGAAACATACCTGGGATTCCATACAGAGGCTGGTTCAAAACAGACTAGGATGGAGAATTTTCATTGCTTCCCAACATGCCATTTACGTAATAAGCAGTACATACATATGTACAGATATATAGTATGATACTACGGATACAGCTATAGGTATATGTCTTGTCATAGTGAGATTGCGACAGCAACTACATGTAGGAAGGACCGATGTTGGGTTAAGGCCAACAACTCCTACTCAGATTTCGTTGTGAAACTGTCCCCTTTTGTAGATCGTCTCCCTTCGTTAAACTGCGCGTACCACAGACAACATTCTTATTCGGACGTCTGTGGGACGTACCCATGCCCTCTCTCCCTCCCTCACCACCACCACCTCCCTGCGTCCCTTCCATCCCCCCTCTCTCTCTCAATCACACACATACGAGACTTCACACACGCTTGTGCGTGTGTATTCGCGCACGTGCACACACATACACACACTCTCTCTCTCTCTCTCTCTCTTCTCCTTACACACACCCCACACACCACACACACACACACACACACACACACACACACACACACACACACACACACATAGGGAGGGGGAGACACAGAGAGAGAGAGAGATGTGTTTTCGAACTCAGGGCTATCATCCTGGAGGTCAAAGCTGACTGGTAGCTACCCGTTGGCGTTCTACATCCTGACTTTGAACATGAAAAGCTTTGCTGGAAAATATGACTTTCCTCACCACACCCGAATCTGACAGCTAATAACTGCTATCTTAACTCAAAAATGCAATGAGTACATCTTCTGCGCATGGACGTCGTGAGGGACATGGACATGACGTCAGTGTTTATGTTGTTGATGTTATAACTTTTGGGGGGATGCCAATTCTTTGGATGATTGTGCTATAAGTAAAAAGTTGTATGTTCATTTAGCAAAGTCGGATTTTCTTGATAACCGTCAAAGGTCCGAGTTTGCAGATTGAGTCAAAAGAAACCTGAATTCGAAATACGCAGGGATCAAACAAGGGAATCTCAAAAAAAAAAAAAAAAAAAGATAAAAGGGAATCTCTGAAATGGTGTACTATGGATGCAGAAACCAACGTCCCCTCCTGTTTTGGAACCATAGGAGCTGTCTAGTTTGGCTTTAGGTAGTTATGGGGTTCTTTTTCATGTTGTGTTCACATTTTCTCGCAAGATTTTTTCTTATTTCTGCCTTCCAGATCATTCACTTGTTATTTCTTATGAATTCTCTCCTTAGCTCTCCAAAGATGGAGTATGTCTGCCTTTAAGTTTAAGGCGGGATAGAGAACTGTCATACAAGCTAAAATCCGCTCCCTTTTCTAGGAAGATAGGTATGTATGAACACACACACACACACACACAACACACACACACACACCCCACACACACACACAACACACACACACACGCACGCACGCACGCACGCACGCACGCACGCACGCACACACACACATATGGAGCGCTCCAGGAACTCTTGCCAACGTAAGAAGAAGAAGAAACAAAGGGAATAACCATTGACAATGAATATAAATAACGGCCAAAGATTTGCGTCCTTTGAATACTTGTTTTGTTCTCTCTTTTGTGTGTTTCTGCTTCTGATATATACATAACATTTTAATTCATTTGAGCGGAACCCGATAAGCTTGTTCCAGTCTCAGAAGAGAGTTAAAACAGCTCCATTTATCTTCCAAAGGTAAAAAGTCCACTGTACTACCCGTTGGCGCCCCACCCTCTCCCAGCTACCACTTTTCTGTTCATAAGATCCCCAAGTGAAGGATCGGCCACTTCATTCAGAGGTTACACGTCTCCGCAAGTAATAAATTATTTGCATTGCATTCCATACCATCTTCGGTCTTATCTGTTCGCTGGCAGATTTGCTAACTTGGTTATTGCAACACTGTCTGTAAACCCCGTCTTCCATCGTTTGGTACTCGAAATAGGTCTTCATAAAAAATCCACGATGAATGAAACCAAAGCAAGTCTTTGTGAAGGGTGTGTTGTGAGTACATATTTGAAAGCAAGAAATTTTGTGCGTGTGTGTGTGTTGGGGGGGGGGGGGGGGCGAAGGTGCTGAGTAAGTATTTTTTTGTTTTGTTTTTGATATATATATATATATATAATATATATATATATATATATATATATATATATATAAATTTGAGAGAGAGAGAGCTGGTGAGGAGCACATTCGGGTAGAAACAGAGCCTACCTGTATACACAATGTTAACAAAGTTAACAAGAAACATCCAAGGGTAATGGATGGGACCCAGAGCACCAAAGCCTCACCACTCACAAGACAAATGCCTTGCGTGTGTGTCGGGCCAAAGGTGCTGAGTGTTTTGGATTGTTCTCTTTTGGTTGGTTGGTTGGTTGATTGATTGATTGATTGATTGAGAGAGGGGGAAAGGAAGAGAGAGAGAGAGAGGAGCAAAATTTACATAGATTTAGAGCTGGTGAGGAACATATTCGGGTTGAAATATAGCCTACCTATAAACACAATATACTCCAAAGTCCTAGTGTCTGAGTGTAAACAGAGCTCCCACAGGAAATCTACCGCCTTGTCAACAAAGGAAGCATTGTTGTTAGCGTACCTACAGGTTGTCAGTGGGAGTCAGCATGTAGGCCTAGGTCAGTCAACGGTGTTGGATTACTAGCCGCACCTTAAACTGGCGTACTGTATACACTATTTGACCTGTAGGCCTATAATATAATCGTGCCAGCGACATCCATCACCTTGTCTCTGGTCATACATTGTAAACTACACTCCCGTACACTCCGACATGATTCGATTCTATGATTTACCATCCTTTAGAATTTAAACACTAAGACGTACATTCATTTACAGGTTACAAGTAGATATAGGCTATGTACCACATCATCATCATCGTCATTGTGTGCCTTGCTGCATGGCGTTGGCGATCATGGCTTTTCATATTACATATAATATGAATCTGTCCTTTGTCGCTGCAAGTATATCTCCTACCCTTTTTGTCCCCACCCCACTTTGCAAAACTAGTATTTTCTCTCGTCTGCTTGGTGCTCTTTTCCCTCTGGCTTTCTTGTTGTGACTAGGTGCTCAAATTTCTCTTGCCTCATAAATTATCCTGTAAATGTTGCTTGCCTTGTTCTGATCTTCTTCATTAATGTTCTTTTTGTGTTTGCTTCTTTCAGGACTTGAGTCGTTTTTTCTTTCCTGTCCATGGAACTCTTTAACATTCTTCTTAGAAACCATATTTCAGCTGCTCAACCTTGTTCTTGCTTTGCTTGTCGATTGTTCAGGCTTGGCATCCGTCTTACGTTTTGATTCTATATAACACTGAAAAACTTTCTTCCTGATGTCAGTTGAAAGGCATTTGTTTGTAAAAATGCTTTTCGTTTTCTTGAACGCTGTTTTAGCTTGACCAATTCTGCTGGATATTTCTAATGTGCATCTGCTGTCTGATGAGATGACTGTTGCCAAATATTTGAACTTTTCATTTTGTCTCAGTGTTGTGCCATTTGTTGTTATTTTACGTGAGGGGATTTACTGATTATCATGACTTCAGTCTTCTTACTATTTAGTTCTAGCCCTTCTGCTTTCTGTTTCTATTATATTCGCAAGATTGTGTAGGTCTTTTTCATTTTCTGCAATTAGAACGGTTTATCTGTATAATGAAGATTGTTTATCATTTTCCTCCAACCTTTATCCCGGGGCAGTCTTCAAGGTTTCTCATGATGGTTTCACTGTAGAGTGAAAACAAATCCGGTAATGGAACACATCCTGCCTAACCCATATTTTGATGTTTTGAAAAAGTTGTATCTTTATTCATATCTGGGCACATGACATTCTTTGGGAAAAAAAAAAACGATCGTAGTTTTTGTACGGACTGTCCCTGCCTTTGTTGTTTCCACGACTACCCTCGAGGCAGTGGGGGCTGTAGGCCCTTGTGTGATGTGTGTGTGTGTGTGTGTGTGTGTGTGTGTGTGTGTTGTGTGTGTGTGTGTGTGTGTGTGTGTGTGTGTGTGTGTGTGTGTGTGTGGTGTGTGGTGTTGTGTGTGTGTGTTGTGTGTGTGTGGTGGTGTGTGTGTGTGTTCCTCCCTTCGCCGAGACGATGTTTTCTTCGAGCATATGAGGCCATTTAATGACAATAGATCTGTACTCGTCGCTCTTCACGATCGCCACCATTTGGTTCGCGACTGCTAAGAGCTAATTTCCCCATATCTGGAGGTCCCTCTATCCACCACCTGGGTTGGGTGTGGTAGCCCACATTATAACTACAGTGCACAGCACCCCTGCTACGAGTATAGTCGGTCATACCAGATTGTTTGCAGTCTTCCTGGTTTGGTTACTGTGGCCTAAACACTTTTTTATTTAAAAAGCTTTATGACGGGCTCTTTTAGGTAACAATAATGATATTGATGATAATGATTTTAATAGTAAAAATGATCATAGTAACTGGTTGTACAGCGCCTCATCTCGCATTAAATCCTAACATGTGCACAGACACAAACACGCATAATGACGCACATGCACGCTTACACACATACACGTATACATGCACACACACAGTCTAATACGACGTTAAAGCAAAGAACGAAGGAACGCACGCACGCACGCGCGCACGCCACACACACACACACACACACACACACACACACACACACACACCCCACACACACTCACACACACACACACACACCCATCTCACCTCTCGCTGTCTCTCTTCTCTTCTCTCTCTCTCTTCTCTCTCTCTCTCTCTCTCTCTCTCGTACGCACAGCACACATTACACACTCACTGTACTCACACACACAAACAAATAAACACATAAACAGCCACACATGCCTCCAGTCGATCCCCTTTTAATTTGAAAGGAAAGTTTCTTTTCCTGTTTCTAAGGCCACCATTCGTTATTTCTTTATGAACGCGTGCCGGTGTGTGTATTTGCAGTAACACGTACGAGTGCGTGTCTGTGTGTATGTGTGTATGTGTGTGTTTGTGTGTGTGTGTGTGTGTGTGTGTGTGTGTGTGTGTGTGTGTGTGTGTGTGTGTGAGAGAGAGAGAGAGAGAGAGTTTCCTGTCGATGTCATTTTACTGGCTGCTTTTTCACAGCAGAGGTCTTTTCTACACGACAGTCCCAGTGACGCTGATGTTCCTTCAAGACTGTCAGTCGGTCTCAGAAGCTTCAAAATGGAGGACCACCCACGCCGTTTCGGTATTCGGTCGTTCAGGTACACACACGACGTTTGATGTGACATCGTTCGTTGTAGGTGGCCTTTCAGTTCGCCGGTGTTTTTTACCCTATCGTCAGAGACCGCGCTATTGTTGTTCGTTCTCCTACATCTGGGGTCATTCACAGATCTTTTCTAATGCTACTATTTGTGACAGAGAGTGGAGCTGTACAAATCTGATGACCAAACATTGACCTACGACTTGTGTGAAATGGACTGTAAGCTCTTAGCGTTCCCGCTGGTTTGGACCTACACAGCCACACACTGATTCAGTAAATGCAGGGCACATGAATGGGCGTTGGAACGATTGAAAAAAAAAATCTGTTAAGGAATGAATGAACGAACGGATAAACGAATGAATGAGTATT
>JAPXFY010000018.1:69900328-69910328 GCA_030674185.1 Monoplex corrugatus
GTTGATGAGTCTATACTGAATCTATGCAAAGCTCTGTTCGTAGACAGAGCATGACAAAAACGCATGAAATTCTGAGTACTTGAAATGGGTCTCCAAACATTTTTCAGTTGATTCTGAACGAATATGTAACTTAGTATGGAGACACGCACTATTCGTTGATAGAACGTATCAAAAGGGCGTAAGTTACGTAGAGTCCGGTTGGGCTACCAAAGAATTTCCGGTTGCTTGTTGACGAATATGTACAAAACTTAGACTAGAGGCACTCAAAGGAGAGTGCCTTTTCCCCTTTGTATGAAAGGGCATGGCCCGGCTGTGGGGTCATTGTCCTCAAACGAGTGACAGTGTTTCTTTTTAAAAAAAAATTGAATCGAAAATAGACCGTTGCTAGAAACTGTAATGTACTGGTGGTTCTAAAAAATATGCTTTGGTTTCTTTAATTAAAAAAGGTAAATTGTCGCATGATGGAGGACTTATGCAAAGAGAGAAGTATGTCACGAAAACGTACTTCTCTTCGATTTAATGTCGAATAGAAAGAGAGAGACTAAATATGGCTTGACGCACACACACCTCTCTCTTTCTCTCTCTCTTTTTTTTTTTTTCTTTCTTTCTTTTCAGGGGGGGTGGTGGTGAAAGATTTGTTACATGTTTTCAGAGACGGGTTGTATCCCCCCTTAGTCTCTACTAAAAACTCCTCCCCCGCTAAATTGTATGTGTCGCCCAGTGAGAGGTCCAGTTTCGCCCCTATTGTACAGCGGTGTCGTTGTCCTGGTGGTAGTCTTTTGAGGTGGCCATTGTTGTGTTGGCCGTGATAGCTGCTTGGTTGGAAAAACATTCCCAGGCCAACAGGAAGTCTGCCACAATGAACGGAGCAACTAAGAGTCTTTGAGATCCTCTTCACACACACGCTGACACAGAGTTCATGGTTCGGGTCAGGGTTCAAATCGTTTAGCTGTGAATGAACGAAGGTCCCGTAAATGATAGTGTGGGCGTTTTGGGTGGGTGGGTTTGGTGTGGATGGAGATAGGGGTAGAGGTAGTGTATGTATACGTGTGTGTGAGGAGAACGTTTAATAAGACCTATGTAGGGGCACTGAATATTAATAAAAAATAAAACTCCCAAAATGCTTACTTTACAACCAACGGGACAATAAAAATAAAACTCCCAAAATGCTTACTTTACAGCCAACGGAACAATGGCTTTCTGAAATATTTATGTAGTTCCCGTCTGCTGTTCATTTACAATATGTTTGTGTAACATGCCTGTTGTGTATTCATTTAGAATATATTAGTGTGACATGCCTGTTGTGTATTCATTTACAATATGTAGTGTGACATGCCTGTTGTGTATTCATTTACAATATGATAGTGTGACATGCCTGTTGTGTATTCATTTACAATATGTTAGTGTGACATGCCTGTTGTGTATTCATTTACAATATGTTAGTGTGACATGCCTGTTGTGTATTCATTTACAATATGATAGTGTGACATGCCTGTTGTGTATTCATTTACAGTATAATAGTGTGACATGCCTGTTGTGTATTCATTTACAGTATGATAGTGTGACATGCCTGTTGTGTATTCATTTACAGTATGATAGTGTGACATGCCTGTTGTGTATTCATTACAGTATGTTATGTGACATCCTGTTGTGTTATTCATTTACAGTATGATAGTGTGACATGCCTGTTGTGTGTATTCATTTACAATATGTATAGTGTGACATGCCTGTTTGTTGTTTCATTTACAATATGTTAGTGTGACATGCCTGTTGTGTAATCATTTACAATATGATAGTGTAACATGCTTGTTGTGTATTCATTTACAATATGTTAGTGTGACATGCCTGTTGTGTATTCATTTACAATATGTTTGTGTGACATGCCTGTTGTGTATTCATTTACAATATGTTAGTGTGACATGCCTGTTGTGTATTCATTTACAATATGATAGTGTGACATGCCTGTTGTGTATTCATTTACAATATATTAGTGTGACATGCCTGTTGTGTATTCATTTACAATATGTTAGTGTGACATGCCTGTTGTGTATCTATGATAGATAATTTTGTTGGACAATCTATCTTCTGTAGCCTTAATGTCAGAAAATCTTATCCATGGACTTTTCATTGTGTGTGCGCGCGCTTGTGTGTGTGTATGTGTGTGTGAGTGAGTGAGTGAATGAGTATGTGTGCGTAAACATGCTCATGTTATCAATCGGAAAACTTGTTTTAAACAGTCTCTTTATTCAGCCATGATGCCGCCATACGACAATGCTAAACATTAGCATTTTATGATGTGTTAAAGAAGAAAGCTTAACTTAGCTACAAGTACATGTTAATAATGATAAAAATAGTCATGGTTTCTGAGGCTTGATCTGCCGACAGTAGACCTACATCTTATTTTAAAAAGAAAAAAAAGACGCGAAGTAAGTGGCAGTGATTTAGAATTATGAAATATGATCAACGGGCACAGTTGTCAAGTGGGTAAGATATCGGACTTCCATCCAGAGGGCCTGGGTTCAAGACTGCTTGGGTAGGGCCCATGTCCTATCATTGGTGTAAAAGGTCTCCCCCCCCCCCCCCCCCCCCCCCCGTTCTCCCAATAAGTATGATGCAGACCTGTTAGTACCTAAAATCCCTTTGTGAGTATTACGCACATAGAATATTAAATAGGTATTAAAGATCATTGGTGTCAGTGTCCGGTGGCTTATGGAAACACTGCACATATGCTCACCGAAGGCGGAGTATGCAGACTATTGTGCCTACTTAACATACTTCTGCCCTGTGTTTTCAAAACAACCTGCATGCACACATCTGATGGGGGGAAAAAACAGAAAACAAAAGAAAGAATTCTGCAACAAGAATGAAAGATCCTGTGCTGAATTGTTTGTAATGTGGGTTGGGGATGATTTTCATTATGTTAGCGCGTGTGTGCGTGCGCGCGCGCGTACACACACACACACACACACACACACATATGCACACGACAGGCACTCAGATGCACGCTTGCACTAGTACACGTAGACTCATAGACAGCCACATGACCACAGGTGCATGGGCAAACAAATGAAAATGCAAACACACCCACGCACACCTTCAAACACACACAACACACACACACACACACACACACACACACACACACAGAGGCATTTTCTAGATATTGATTCCATATCTGATAGTATTATGGTGATTAGGATCGTTGTTTCATCAGAGACTTTCAGTCTCATTCATGAATATTCACTGAAATTCAAATGCATGGTTTTTCCCTGTGGGTTTACCTGAGTCGACTGTGTGGGACCTGGCTCGCTTTTATGAATGCAACATCTCCTGTGTAGAGGTCAAGCATGTGTGAATCGGTTCTGGGCGCCGATTGGTTTGTAATTATGTTGAGGTAGGATTCGAGGTCACCACCGACCAATCAGAGCAAGGCGGAATGGGGGTGGGCGGAGGGTGAGGGGTAAGAAGTTGGGAGCACCTCTCTCTCAGGTGGCGTCGAGACTACGAGGAACGGAAGCGATAGTGACGAAGTTTGCCTCTTTTCTCACCTGTTGCTGGCGTTAGGCGCTGAGCGGCAAACGACAAGTTTTATCTCTATGAGCTAACTTTGTGCTTGGGGGGAAAAAACAATTGCAATGCTTTGGCAATGTGCTGCTGCAAACGATCGTACAAGACGCTGACGGCTTTTCGAGGTTTTGTCTGTATGAAAAATCGCTGAAACTTGAACCATTTTACTTTGCTGTGCATGCTACACTTCAGATACGAGTTCGGACTGTGTGATAGATTTTGTGCATGTATGGGTGCGGAATTTTATGACGGCAATCGTTTTTCAAGTGTCTAAAATTTGTGATACTATCGCAGTCGGCGTATGGTTCCCCCCATTTGTAAACCATTCAGAGTTGGCTCAGCTGCAAGTGAAGAAGAAATTGTTATTCTTCGTTTCTTATCATTAGACAGTGTATGCGCATTGTAGGTGTGTCGTATGCTTCATATGAGCAACAAGTATCTGGTCGTGAAGTCTTCATCAGTTACTCATTTTGTTAACATCCACCTGTTTGCACACCGACACCCTGTGGGACCACTCTCTATCCCGTGAAAACGGACTCAAATCGTTGTTAACCACAGCCTATTTGCACACCTGTGCCCCAGTCCTTGATGTTGGATTCACGTGTGTGTACGGGCCTACCTGTGCCAGCCACAGCCGTGGGCGGCATGTCGCTTCTGGGACCCGACTACCCGCTACTAGAACGGCTGGACAGGGGGGTCGGCTTCGGCCTGGGTCTGTGCCCTCCCCATGGGCTCCGACCTCTTCCCCCAGCACTTTGGCGTCCGACCGTGTGGGGGTCCCCTCCCCCTCCTCCCTGCCCTCCACCTTTATTCATGCCCACCCTGCCATTATGCCCGGAGCCATGTCACGTACCCGGCGTGGCAGGCGCGGGGATGACTCACCTGTTTGATTACGTGGAGTCACCTCGCCTTTGGTATCCCTGGTACTACAAAGGTATGTGCAGATAGTGTACGTTTGGCATCAGGTAGCCTACCAGACTGATTAGACCACTTATCTGAAGGTTGTTAGGTACCAACAGTAACAACAATGTGATCAAAAGCAGGAATAAACATTCACAATAATAACAACATGATCGAAAGCAGGAACAAATACGAACAATCGCATTAACAATGGTCAGTATTTTAACGTTTGATAGTTTTCTTAACAAACAGCGTCTCAGATTCACTTCTGCGTTGTTTCCCATCTTGTTTCCAGTCCATGGATGAAGAGCCACGAATAAAGTCAACAATTCAGATATTATCGAGAGCTTTACTTACATCGGTGTTAATTTTTTTTTAGCGTAAAATGATAAATCTTTTTCTTTCTTCTTATTGTGGCATATATTCATAAAATTTACTGATTTCATTTTTACACGGGGAAAAAAGAAATAGGACAATGAGAATCTTTCATTTCTTGGGAAGCAAGAAAAAAGAACTACATGAAATAGAATGAAGTTTGTTCGTATTGGATTGAACCTTTGAAGCAGATTTGAACAAGATCCAGCTGTTAACAGGCGAGAAACCACGAAGGACTACTTCTGGGTCCGACAGGATAGAGTTCATTACGGGGGTGGGGGGGGGGGGGACACGGACTTTACGCAGCATCAGTGTAACAGCACTGATGCACCCCTCTGCAGTCCTGAAAATGGTAGATCAGATTTGGTGATCATGTGCATGTACACACAGCCTTTAAAATGGGTTATAACAGGAATAAACGAATAATAAAACACATGACTAGGGTTTGGGGGAGTTTGTTCAAGAGCAGGATTCCTTGCTCTGGGACAGTTTCATGTGCGTTCCACCCAAATCTGCCAGCAATTATCGGACAGATTCCTTGAGCCTGCGCACTACAAAGGTCTTTAAATGGGACAGGAAGGGAAGAAATGAAGGGACCTATGAAACACTAGGCCGAAACCACCAGAAAGATTAGAGCTTTAAAATGGGCAGCGAATAGACCAGTTTTTACCTTGCGGATTGGGATTGGACCCGTGGAATCAGGATCTTCAGTCTACAGCTCTATAAACAGAACAGACCAGTTTGCGTTAAAACAAGAGAGAAGAGACAGAAGAAGAAGAGGACGAAGTGCATGTACCTTACTACTTTGCCCTCGACCTCCCTGCACCCCCCTCTCCTACATTACACATGCATGCACGTATGTCAGCGCGTGCACACACACAACACACACACACACAACACACACACACACACACACACACACACACACACACACACACACACACACACACATGCGTACATTATAATTTTCACACCTTAATGATTAAACCAGTTAGGGAAAGAATTTAGCGAATGGGCCTACCGTCCGAGCCATGGATCAAAGGGGAAACAATGAACCTTGATCAAAACTTGATGAAAGAAACCTTTTAAAAAATGTAATGATCAGTCTCTGTCTCTGTCTCTAGCTGCAAAGATTTCTTTGCACCACAGTGTGTCTGTCTACTTGTCTTTCTGCCTTTCTGTCTGTCTCTCATATACGTGCGTGCTCTCTCTCTCTCTCTCTCTCTCTCTCCTGTGTCTCTCTCTCTCTCTCTCTCACAACACACACACACCACACACACACACACACACACACACACACACACACACACACACACACACACACACACACACACACACACTCGTATGCAACATATGTATGAAAAGTACTTGGTTGTTTTGCAAGCGGGAGTGGCGTGAGAAACGGAGCGCACAGCAGTTTTTGCATCCGAGATCTTCAACTTTTTAAGTGTGTGTGTGTGTGTGTGTGTGTGTGTGTGTGTATGCGCGTTAAGCCATGATGAAATTGACGTACTTGTGTAGGGGTTGGGGACGGATGGAGCAAATACCCCCTTGTAGCAGTGATTAGAATGAAGATAACTCCTTGGAGGCTTTTAATAGTTTTATGAGTTCTACTGTTCTGATATCTTCATCAGTGATTCGATGTGAAGATGAATTCGTAGGTGACTTAGTTTGTCAACAATATAGATATGTTTTTATGACCTTAACCCTTAGACTCCCGCACACTGTCCACCAGCATCCTGCATTGTAAACCATGCTAGCAAAGCAAAAACTTTACCCTTTCACTCCTTCACCCTATCCACCAACATTCCTGCAGGAAGCTGGTGGATAGGGTGAGGGAGCCAAATGGTTAAGTTTTTGCAGTTAGTGGATAAGGTGCGGGAGTCAGAGGGTTAAGTGTATTTAATGATGAGCCTGAAGCACATGTCCTCTCGAGGAGCTATCAGAGATTGTACCAGACGTTTTAGAGTTTATATCTTGAGCCCAGTGGATACAGCCTTAAGCTGCAACATAAAAAGCAAACCTGTTTGCTGTTCATTTTAATTCTCCGGTTATTCTGGTGGTGTCACTTTATTGTTTCATAGGTCCCCCTCCCCCTCCCACTATCCTGTCATCTCAAGACCCTACCAGTACATTGGTGTGTGTGCGTGTGCGCGCGCGCGCGCGTGTGTGTGGGTGTGTGCAAACTTAACGAGTCTGTCAGATATATAATGGATGACACTTTTGGGTGGGGCATTGTCCTGATGCGGTGAATGAACAACAGTATAAAAGCATGTGAATGCGCCTGAGTCAAGAGTCACGTGAGAAGCAGTGCGGAAAAGTTGTTGCATCCCAGACCTCATTGTTTAAGCTTTGGTGTGTGTAACATATGCGTAATTCATGTCTTGTCGCAATATCCCTTCATCTCTTTCGCGATGAATGCTCTTCAGGCGTCAGGTACACTTTGTTTTCACCTAGTACCACCAGATAAACAGACACAGAGAAAAGGGAACCTGCTTAAACCACACAATAAACAATGTCCTGTGTGTTTTTGTAGAAAAACTCAAACAAGCCGTAACGAAAGAAACGACGAGCTTGTTGTGTTGGACTAAGAGATTATGGAGTACAGTGTCATTTGTAGTGCTCAGCGATGAGAGTTGAAGATGAATGTGCAGAGGCTTTTTATGAGATTAAGCTTCTACTGTTTTCCTTGACGATTAGATGTTAAGACAAATCCGTGGGCGTTGTCATGACGATATGGATAGATAGATGTTTTATATTAGCTTTGTGGATTTTATGATGAATCTGAAGAGCACATACCTTATCTTGCTTCTGTGAACGCTCATACTGGTGCATTAGTCTCTTTAGCCAAAATGTGAGCTCACCCAATTGGCAACATGAAAGTTGACAGGTCTTTTCCATCTTTTGTATTGGAATCTGTAATCTGTTAGCAATAATGATGAATGTATGTTTTGAAACAGTGTTGCATTTTGTCAGTGTCACCATTCACCACAGCACACCTGTACATACAACTTCAGGTCACCAAAAAAGAGTCATGTTGTAAAAGACAATGAAAATGTCAAACTGTTTATTTATAGATAAATACACACTAGATTATGAATAGTATATCACCAGTGTATGTCTTAATAGATTTTTAAAAAAAAAAGGGGGGGGGGGATTGAAGAAGGGCGTGTGAAACATTAACAGAAAAGGATGAGAAGAAGAGAGGGGAAAAACATAGAAAGAAATCCTGTGTTCCATGGACCTGCATAAAACTGAAGTAAAAACAAAACGAAAACAAACTACTTGTCTCAGTTCTCCGATTATTCTAGCGTGTTCCGCAGATTTTGGCAGAGCCCTGTCCTTAACGCAGCGAATCCCTCTTGAAAAAATATACAAACAAATACTGATATTAAAATACATGTTGTTGTGTTTTTACATATATCTGAAGTGAGCTGAGGAACAAAGTGCACACAAACCGTTGCAGCTCAGACCTCTCTCTTTTTAACGTGTGTGTGTGTGTGTGTGTGTGTGTGTGTGTGTGTGTGTGTGTGTGTGTGTGTGCGTGTGTGTCTGTGTGTGCATATTGCAGGTGTCTTGTCACAATATCCCTTCATCTCTAAAGTGATGAATGCCCCTCAGGCTTCAAGTACACTTTGTTTCCACCCACTCCCATCAGATAAACGTAGACTCGGGGAGGAGTGAATCTGCATAAACAATGCAACAAACACCGTCTTGTGTGTGTGTGGTTTTTTTATGGAGAGAAACTAAACGAAGTCGTGACGAAAGACTGACGTGCTTGTCATCCTGGGAGTGGAAGGGGAGAGAAGCAGATCGAGCGAATTGCTGTTCATAGCAACGGTTTGAGTTGAAGAAAAATCCATGGAGGCTTTTACGAGGTTTTGCTTAGGCTGCTATCTTCACTGGTGTTCAGATGTTAAAGATAAATCCCAAAGTGGGCGTTTTTCTGACGATATAGAAACGTCTGTGTTAGCTGCGTGGAGTTTTGAGTGCATTGAAACCACAGACATCCTATATTTAGGGTGTCTGTGATTGAAACGCATGCCGTATCCATCGTTATTCTATCACACTACTATAGTAGGCTACTGCTATTAGTATTAGCGTGACTCTTTAGATCTGTCGTGAGTTCAGTCACTCTCAGCCCACAGCATAAAAACTGACCTGTTCGCTGACCTTCTTAATTCTCCTGTTATGTCAGCTTAATGTTTCATACTATCATAGAGATCCCGTCTTGCCATCTGAAGACAGTATCTGTACTCTGCGAGGGTTTTTTTGTTTTGTTTTGTTTTGTTCTTTTGTTTTTTTGTTTTTGCGGTCTGAATGAGTCTGTCACTATCAGATGTTTATAATGGCTTGCAGATTTGGATGGAGCACTATCGTAATGCTACGAGTATGAATCTCTTTTGACTAGATCCAACGCTAGCTGACTCAGAATTGTAATAATGGTAATTGTTTTTTTCTATCACACGAAAACAAAAAGTCTTCTTTTAGTGCTCATTATGTTTGAGCGTGTATTTAGGCTAATGGATCTTGGATAATTATTTATTTATTTGCGTTATGTATATGTTCCTTTTGAAGGTAAGATACACACATACACATGTCATTTACATGTAACCAAGGTTATTCCAGTGGTAGACTGATAAAATACCAGTATGAAATATAGACTAGATAAAACATTGTCCAGGTAGGGCCTCAGGACCTGGCCAGCTCACACGTGGCACCTGTGACGTTAGTGCATATGGAATTCGTTTCGAGCGCGGAGACGTCATCTTGAGAAACTCAAACTGAAACTAATGGATCGTGTGATTCGTTATTGAATCCAGAAAAAAAAATCTGTCGTCGGGTAGGCCTACTTTTAATGTATTTCGGTGAGGAAGAGGCGATCTAAATGCAAACAAAAAATTTTGTTTAAAAAAATTAAAGAAAAGTCCATTTTGTGAGGAACACTATAAACCGTATATATTTTGTCGACAGAATATACACATATCATTCCAGTCTTAACTGTTTATTATACGATATCTCTCATGGAAAGTTAGAAGCATGTGTTTGAAATGTAGAATTTGATATACCGGCAGTTCTTGTATTTTGTCATTTGTCTTTACTACTGGAGAATAAAACCCACTTATTTATTATCCATTTATTCATTGTTCTTGAGAAG
>JAPXFY010000018.1:69915328-69930328 GCA_030674185.1 Monoplex corrugatus
CATTATTTCTGTTATTAGTGCATAATAATTGTATTGCTTGCAGGTTCGCTTGCGTATGTTAATGACATGATTATTTGCTTCTAACCCCAAGAAGCAAACAAACAAGCGGTTTGTACACGTTATGTACGTCACGTATGTCACGCTAAACACAGAATTTTAATAATAGTAAAAGAAATGAATCATTGGGTGCATATGTTTATAATTATGTTTGAACACACTCTGTACCTCTATCCTCTCGCTCACACACACACGCGCGCGCACAGGCACACACACACACACACACACACACACATATATATACACACACACACACACACACACACACACACACACACACACACACACACACACACACACACACACACACACAACACACATACTTAAAAGACAGGAGGAAAAAGAAGAAATAAAAATGTGCCCATATTATAAGTGTCGAACTGTATTTCAGTGCTGTGTAAGAATATGTAGCGTGTACAGGTGTTAATGCCCAGTATAGACTGTACAAAGAACGCATTGAAAAGCGTCTTCTTCTTCCTTTTTTTTTAAACAAGCTGTAATGGCATGTTGGCTTCATTCATGTATTATATGAACACTGAAAAGCTTAGCACTTCTGTTACCAGAGCCGAGAGCAGGAACGGGGATTGGAGGTAGGGGTATTGGTGGGAAAGGAGGGTGAGGACAAAATGTATAAACTCTGATTTGATACATGATACAAGACTATGGGGAAAAATATCAAGAAGGATAATGAATAAATACATAATTTTATCACCCATGTTTCTAAGAGGAACGAAATTACCATAACAAAGCGGAAGCGTGGATTTGCCATATAGAGCTTGGATTTCATTTGGAGAGGACATGGTATGGGCTGACAACAATTTAAACGCTGAATTCTAGATTTTTTTTCCGGTGTATGTAGGCCTAAATAAATTCCTTTTTCAGGAAAATAAGAAAGATTGATTCCGATCGACCCAATACTTTGTGTGTGTATGTGTGTGTGTGTGTGTGTGTGTGTGTGTGTGTGTGTGTGTGTGTGTGTGTGTGTGTTGTGTGTGTGTGTGTGTGTGTGTGTGTGTGTGTGTGTGTGTGTGTGTGTAATGAACGAAAAGGTGTCATCAACTTTCAGCTATTTGTGTGTGTGTGTGTGTGTGTGTCTGTCTGTCTGTCTGTGTGTCTCTTTGTCTCTCTGTCTGTCTGTGTATAATGAACGAAAGTGGGCTAGATATGTACATAAACATACAAGTTTTATTGACATAGGTCAGTTAATCAGGTCAGAATGAAGCACAATTTACCTGAGACACCGGAGATAAAATTTGTTAATGGCCTGACTTTGTTTTTTGTTGTTTTTTTTTTGCTGGGTCACGAACTTCTTGCGACACTTAGAACTACTGTTTTACGCTGCAGGTTATAGTTAATGTTGCGTCAGTAGCAGGGAGGTGAGTCAGTGGTGAGGCATTGTCGCTCTGGTCTCATCCACCACTGTCGAATATTTCTTGTTAATTAAAAAGTTACGCAAATAGCTCTGGGATAAAAGTGTCTCGACATGTTGGCATGCCTTTCTCAAATTGTCCATTCACCAATATGGACCAGTCGCGAATGTGCCAACTTCATCGACCATTTTCAACTAGGTCAGAGTTGCTTGTATACAAAATGCATCAACAGTCGCTCATGATAATTTTCGTTGTTTGATAAGAGCTTTACCGTTTTTTTTCAAGCGAGACTGAAAATCGGTTTCCTACCCAGCGATGTGATTTAATCCCACACGTAAAAAGATCCCCTCGCGTGAAATGGATACTCTGTCATCATGGAAAAGGGCTGGAGAGGCCAGGACAGGTGAGACAGGTGAGAAGACTTCCCCGAAAAGAGATAGGAAGAGAGACAGGGAGGAAAAAGGAAGATCGGGTTAGTTTCTGATTCACCTTTCCCCTGATCTTGTCCGTGTGGGCAGACGCTTAGATTCGAAAGTCTTATCTGGACTGAAGGAACTTCACCTTGTCCAGGACCACAAAGACCAAGACTGTTTATTCATGTATTTATGCATTCATTTATAGTTTTAAGAAACTGTACTCTTTTATTTCATTTTTGAATCACAAGTTCAGGACTTACGAAGCAGGAGAATTTTTTTTGTTTAGGAACTACTAGATCATGATTCCTCCCCTCCCCCACTCCACCCCCCTTTGGATACATAAAGCTCAAGACACATTAGAACTTACGAGGTTCAGTATATGATAATGTTCTCGGATGTGCGATGTCCAAGATATCGTTCTGAGAGACACCAAGTCCAAGATATTATTGAAGGACGCATGAAGCCCAGAACATTTTTGCAAGATGGACATACATATAGTCCAAAACATCTGTTAAGGTGCACGAAGTTTGGGACTTTTTTTTTCCAAATGCACTAAGTTGGAAGACATTTGTTAGGACTCACGAAGTCATGGTATTTTTTTTAAGGACTCGCGAAGTACAAGAAATTTTTAAGCGATCGCGAAGCCCTGACTTTCTTTAGGCCTGCGGCGTCCAAGACATTTTTAAACAAACAAAATTCGACAAGGCAGTGGTTTTTTTTTTTAGTACATACTTAAATCCAGGATATTATTTGAAAGATGCACAGAGCTTAATTGAGACTTCCGTCTCTTTGGGTGTGTCAGACATGTGTTCGTTATTAACGATAATGTATCCTTAAAACGGGTAATAGGCATAGACTGCTGTTAAAATGTACAGGGCATTGACAAACAGGGAAAATTAGGAAGACAAAATTAAAGAAAGAAGAAAAAAAAGGAGTGCTGGGGGATGGTGGTGGTGATGGTTCATATCATCATCATCATCATCATGCGTTCTGCTGCATGGCGTTGGTGATCATGACCCTCCATATGCATCTATCCCTTGTCGCTGCAAGTACATCTTCCACCCTGTCTGTCCTCAGCCACCCTGCAAATCCGTCCAATATTTTCTCCCTGGATCTACCTGGTGCTGTCTTTCCCTCCAGCTTTCCTGTTGTGACCAGGTGCTCTAATTTCCCTCTCCTCATTCATTCCGGTGTATGAATCATCCCTTTTTGAGGGATGATTCATAAACAGGAATTAATATAAATCTACACATGTGTATTTGTGTAGCAGTGGATATACAAATTTCCTTTCTGCATATTAAACGCGTACGTATATATTTAACAGAAGACAGATTTGGATGTAGTATATCTTACGCAAAGGACAGTCTCGCATTTTTAAGTCTGGAAATAAGGTCTTACACATGGGGCAGCCTGGCATAATGAAGTCTGGTCATTTTGTCGAGTGACTTGCAAGGTTACTTTGACATGGGACGTTTCAAAAGTTGTTACTTAAATGAGGCGGGGGATGGGGGGGAGGGGGGGGGAGAATTTTGATGAACTTTTTATTTTGTAAATTAATGGATATATCTATTTTATATATTATATATATATATATACATGTAATATGTGTGTGTGTGTGTTTATGTATGTATATATATATTGTGTGTGTGTGTGTGGTGTGTGTGTGTGTGTTGTGTGTGTGTGTGTGTGTGTGTGTGTGTTTGTGTGTGTGTGCTTCTGCGTTTGTATGTTTCGTTAAGAAGTTTTGAAGACATTTTCGTGTTCGTGTTAGAACAAACTTTAAAACAATTAAAGCAGTAGGTCTCCGCCCCAAGGAATTGCCAGTGAACGAATTTATCTAAGCACTTTCCTTTGATGTGCTGATAATACATACTGTTTTGTAAACGAGCTGTAAAGTAGCGCCGATAATTATGTGCAATATGTGGGATAGGATGCAAGAGAGGAAAAAGGAAATAACTACAATGTAAATGTCTTGTTTTTTATGGTGTATGGGGATCAGAAAAAGCAAGGTAAAAAGAGGGAGCGAGAAAGAGAGGAAGAGAAAAGATGAGGATGGAATGACGAAGAAAAGATGGAGGCGGTTAGTGATTTACCAGTACTGGCATTTTCTGGAAGGTTAACAGTGCAAACCCAATGATCTCCATTGCATCCACTCCCTCCACCCCAAAGCTAATGATAGAGAGAAAACCGAAAAGAAAATCGAACCAACGAAATGAATACAGAAAGAAAATATAACACAAAACTGGCTCTACTCCAGTTAAAAGAGGACTGCATTTCAAAGTTTGTCCTTTTTTCTGGACACTACTTTCTGTTAATAAGAGAAGTTTGTGCCAATACTTTTAGAAGGAGATACGGGTTCCTCTTTTTTTTCTTTTTCTTTTCTTTCTTTCTTTCTTTCTTTCTTCTTTCTTTCTTTCTTTCTTTCTCTCTGTCTGTCTGTCTTTCTTCTTCTTCTTTTTACATGCGTCGAGTATACATTAACAAATTAGATTATTAAATGATGATGACGATGATGATGATGATGATGATGGTGATGATTTTTAATGTCGTAAATGTCTGTATAGCGTGTGATGTTTAATATATATATATATATATTGTTTTGTTTTGTTTTGTTTTTTAGTGTCAGTTAGTAGTCATTCGTCTGATTGTTTTTCTTTCATTCATTGGTTATTCATTTGGTTGATTAATCAAACCATTCATTCATTTATCCAGTCCCACCCCCACCCCTCTCCCCATCCATGGCATTGTAAGTTATTACTTTTCGCCCCTGTTGATCTTTAATCCCAAAGGTACAGACGAAAACGGGCTAGACCATTCAGATCCGTGTACGTCTCCAGTCTTATTATTATCATTTCCCCATTATCAGCTCGCTTTTCACAGGCACTGTACAGGTCGGGAGACGAAAAGGGGTCGGTCGGGAAGGGGATCATTGAACTGTGAAAGAAAAAAAAAAAAAAAGAAAAAAAGTAGCTGTCAGTGGTGGGGAGGGAGGTGGGGTGGGGTTTGACTCTCAGCGTGTCGTCGTGTTGAAGATTTCCAGCTGGTCGCCCCACCTCCTTGCTCTCCTGTTACTTTCAGGTGGAAAACTGAATGAAAACTCGCAGCAGCACGTGACCGGATTCTGTCCCGCAGCTTAGGCTTTCAACGCTTCCGAAGGATTTGGACAAGCACGAGAACCGCTCGGCTGTTTCATTGAGAGTCCCCTTCCTCCCGCCCCTCCCCCTCTTCCTTTCAAGCATTTGCATTTGAAAGGCTACGCAACAGGCCGGCCTGTGTGTATCAAAGATCTTTAGGCTATGCTATGATGTGGTTCTGTAGGCTACTTTAGGCTATGCTATGATGTGGTTCTGTAGGCTACTTTAGGCTATGCTATGATGTGGTTCTGTAGGCTATGCTATGATGTGGTTCTGTAGGCTACTTTATGCTATGATGTGGTTCTGTAGGCTACTTTAGGCTATGCTATGGTGTGGTTCTGTAGGCTACTTTAGGCTATTGCTATGATGTTGTTCTGTAGGCGACTTCAGGCTATGCTATGATGTGGTTCTGTAGGCTACTTTAGGCCATGCTATGATGTGGTTTTGTAGGCTACTTTAGGCCATGCTATGATGTGGTTCTATAGGCTACTTTAGGCTATGCTATGATGTTGTTCTGTAGGCTACTTTATGCTATGCTATGATGTTGTTCTGTAGGCTACTTTAGGCCATGCTATGATGTGGTTCTGTAGGCTACTTCTGTATGTGTGTGTGTGCTCTGTATGTGTGTGTGTGTGTGAGAGAGAGAGAGAGAGAGAGACTTGGGTCACAAGTGTGGTCCAGTAAAGCATTCACAAGCACCTGATTTTGAATGGGTCACGGCAACCAAACGGTGGTTATTTCACATGTATTTCTCTTTTTTTTTTTCCTGCAAACTTTTTAGTAAAATTGAGTCAAACATTACACGTTGGCAAGGCATTGTTATTTTGCAAGATCATCTTGATTTATTTTCTAGTCTATGATTATGGTCATTGATTGCGATCGGTTTTCTGAAGTTGCCAGAAAACGATGTTGTGTGACTTTTTCAGTGGATCACAATATCTTATTACAAAGAGATATTAAATTAAGCTTAACCTACACTGCCATGTACAAAAGATCTCATTGTGTATTTTGCGGTTTCACGTTGACAGCGGATGATGCTATAACAGTCCAGTTAAAATGGTGCGTCCCCATCGCTGAAAGTCTGCTAAGAGTATTAAGTCATTTTTCATACTACCAAAGTGGACAGGAGTTCCTTGTCTTCAACGTCGGGTCATCTCATATTTGTTATTTTTATTCTCAGTTCCCGCATTCCTCAGGATTTCCTGTGTGGTAGCTTGACAGCAGATTGAGAACATTTATTTTTTAACGGGTGCTTAGCTGAAAAAACGCGGGTATGACGGCATCGGGGATGGTACTCGTTTTCCACTTGGAAGGTTTGGGTTCCAATCTGCTTGGATTACGCTTGATAGGTAAAGAGTGGAAATCTGATGATCTTCAAGGTCAGCATATGTGTGCAGAGCTGCCAGTGCCTGAACCCAAGTGTGTATAGAATACTTCCGCAGAACATCAAATACGCGTGTTCATGATGCTGTAAGCCATGACATTGTTCGGCGGCTTATGGAAATACGGAATTAGCTAGCATGCACACATCCTAAAACAAGAGTATCACTGCCTCGAAGATTAATGGCGGGTTATAAAAGATCGCTCACGTAAAAGCCAGTCCAAAAATGTTCAGCTTCACGTCGGATTGCAGCCCGCGGAATTAAAAGAAGTCCCCAGATATTTGAGAATCGAGAAACAGTGTGAGGTTAATGCCAGGGAACAAACAAAATAAAAACTTTTCTAAGGAAAATACGAGGGGAGGGGGATAGGGTACAGAATGTGTATTTTATCTCTTACAATTTCGAGAATAACGAGATTCCATGCAATTTTATAAACACTTCATATTTTCAATCTGATTTTTTTTTTCAAAAAGTAAGGGGATATAGCGCAGTTTGGGTTCGAAAATTTCATTTACATTTTATCTTCGATCTCTGGTAAACGAAAAGGCTACCTCCATCCCCAACCCTGCATGTCGCAGGTGGCAGATGGTAGATATGGCCTTCAGAGTTGGCTGTAAAATACGCCACGCTTTCCTGGACGAACAAATAATGCGGGACTGACTGGCGATGGTTTCTATTAAAACGGGATGATGTGGCAGTTTCAGTTTCTCAAGATGACGTCTCCGTGCTCGGAATGATTTCCATGTGCACTAACGTCACTGGTGCCACGTGATGGAGAAGATCCAGAATGATCACGGCACAAGCCTTAAGCCTGCACATAAACCCATGAGCTGGCCAGGTCCTGAGGTCCTACCTAGATAGTTCTCAGGGGTTGTAGGGGTGTGAGGTGGCAGACACCTCAACTTTTCCCGGGGCCAGCACCACGAGGGCGGCGCCAATCCCGTCTCCCTCGTTTCAGATTTGTATGTTCACACTTTTTTTTTTTTTATCAAGACCTCAGAAAGGCAAGAAGGCTAATTGGTTTTCAAGGGGTGGGACTTGGGAAATCAACCTATCTCTCCAATGTTTTATACCAAGGCAGCCGGGCAGTGCCCTGCTCTTCATGCTTTTCAACTCCCGTGGGATTTTTAGCGTGCGCAGCCAGGAGGCACACGGGACCGACTCATTTTTCGTCCCCTTCCGAAGGACTAGACGTTCAGTTCAATTCTCCGGTCAAACTGAATAGAAAAGTCGAGGCCTCTACGGGGAGCGAACCCTGGAACCTCGAGTTAAGTTATTGGTAGGCGAACGTCTGAACCGTTCTGCCACTCTTCTCCCTAGCTGTGACACTTGGCAAGGCTGCACCCAGAAAATTATCTCATGACGGAGCCCACAGTCTTAGCCCCGTGCGCTCACAGGGTAATTATTTCGGTCGTGTCCTGAGGACGGAGACAACGCCAACAGGAAGTTTAGCGCCCTGAAGTCAAGAGATGCCATGTTTGCAGGCGTCTTCTAACCATGCAGTATAACCCAAATGTCTACACAATATCGACGTCGGATGAAAACGGTGCTCACTCATCGAAGTCCCTTCAGGGTGGTGTAGTGCCAGGTCCTGCGCCTCAACAGAATCCACCTTCAGCTACTGGTGGTCCTTCCGTTCATCATTTCTTACCAGGGTCATCATCATGTGCCCTGTGGCATGGCGTTGGCGATCATGGCCCTCCACACGAATCTATCCCCTGTCGCTGCAAGTACGTCTCCCACCCTCTCTGTCTTCAGCCACCCTGCAAGTTCATCCAACATTTTCTGCCTGGGTCTACCTGGTGTTCTCTTTCCTTCCAGCTTTCCCTTTGTGACCAGGTGTTCTAATTCCTCTTTCCTCTTATCAGGGTACAGAGAAGAAGGAAAGCCACACAGCTTCTCTTACGACTGAGCTCCATAGCAACCGACAAGAAGTGAGGGGGGTGGGGGCTACTTTCATTGCCAGGTGTGGCCTGGTCTGTTTAGAACACGAACGAAAGACAAATCGTCAGTCTGTGTATTCAGCGTTAACTTTCCTGTCTGCATGTTTCGTCTGCTCTCTCACTCCCTCTGAACGCGGTGGTCAAGTGGATAAACGTCGCATTTCCAATAGGAAGGTCCTGGTTTCGATCCACCTAGGCACTTCCACCTGATGGATAGGAGAGATTTTTTCCGAACTTCCAGGCCAACGTATAATAATATAGGCAAACCACGGACTAAAAATAGATTTTTGGTCCGTAGTGCAGCCCTGCCGGTGCGTAAATCCCCTTCGTGTGTATACGCAAGCAGACTGTCAAATATGCGTTGTAAAGATTCCGTATAAATCATGTCGGTGGTTGGCTTATGGAAACACAAAACAACCAGCATGCAAGCAAGGGCGAGTTTGTAAACTGGCTTTTACCCGGTGACTTCTGCTGTTAAGAAAACAATCATCGTCACTACCATTCTCTCTCTCTCTCTCTCTCTCTCTCTCTCTCTCTCTCTCTCTCTCTCTCTCTCTCTCTCTCTCTTCTCTCTCTCTCTCTCTCCTCTCTCTCTCTCCCCCCTCCTAACTGGATTTAGTGGATTTAGTCATTTTTCACCGTTTAAAATAAAAACGTCACGTTATCTTTGCCATTTTCTCGTTGTCTCCGTTTTCTGTATCTTTCTCTCGCTGACTTTTTCTGTCTGTCTGTCTGTCTGTCTGTCTCTGTCTCTGTCTCTCTCTCTCTCCCTCTCTCTCTCCTCTCCCTCTCTCTTTCTCTCTCTCTTTCTTTCCTCTATTAGCAAAGTGTATATAGATCTAGAAAAAGGATTTCCTGTTGATTTAATTTGATTTGATAGTCACTCTCCATTTATGATTTGCTTGACGACTATCGTACATGTTACCGTTTACCAATCTTCATCATAGCGTTAGGGTTGACATGTCATACTCGCCCATCCCCTCCCTCGCTTTGTTTTCTTTTTATTGCTTCTTTTGCTTTATTTTTGTCTCGTATGCTTCTGTGTTAGAATTTATAATGTACATTGTTGTTGTCAAGGATTGTCATATATTGCTTTACGTGTATCTGCCTTTATGTCATGCTTTTGTGATGCACTTGATCGATTGACATGTATATGGAAAGTGACGTTTTATTAGAATTCTTCATACATATATACATATACATACATATACATATACATACATACATATATATATATATATATATATATATATATATATATATATATATATATATATAACTTATGTGACGTGGCATTTGTAATAGTCACTCTATTTTCATCATTGCATTAGTTGAGTATCTTACCCCCTCCTTCTTCCCCTGTTTGTTCTTAATGCTTCCTTCAGTTCACTTCTTTTCCTTTAATTCTGTGTATGTAATTTACTTATTATGTGTATTGTTATATCATTGTTGTTCTTCTTGTTGTCAAGGGTTTGACAAAAAAAATATTTATATTTTATATGTCGTGTCTCTGTTTGTCTCTCGTGCTTTTTTGAAGTGCGTAAGCCATTGACAGATACATAAAAATCAGTGAAGTATCACACCTCATTTAATAGCTTGTTTTATTTTGTGTGTTTTATTTTCATGTGTATTATGGTTCATTTTTATGCGTATGTTTTGTGTTTAGTGGGGCAAGGACTAGCTGTGAGACAGGTCCAATGGAATTTAATGCCACTATCCTAGAAGTATAAAGTATTCCTAAATTTGCTCTCTCTCTCTCTCTGTCTCTTCTCTCTCTCTCTCTCTCTCTCTCTCAGTCTGTCTTTCTCTCTCTCTCTCTCTCTCTCTCTCTCTCTCTGTGTCTGTCTTTTTCTCTCTCTCTCTCTGTCTGTCTTTCTCTCTCTCTCTCTCTCTCTCTCTCTCTTCTCTCTCTCTCTCTCTCTCTCTTGTTTCTTTCTTCCTTCCTGCATGCATGCATCTCTCTCCACACCCTCTCTTTCCTTTTCTTTATCCACCTGCCCTCATCAGTAAAGTTCGTATATTCTCACTCAGAACTTAATTAAGCAGGGTTTTGATGGAGGATGTTAGTACCCAGTGTGACTGAATGATGGACCTTCAGATATGATACGACGTGCAGCCGGCCTCTGATGTGGCGCGATCTGTCACAACGTTGTTGTTTAGCACTGGCTAGCAAAGCAATTTATTCTTTTCTCTTTTCCGCGTGTTAACTGTACAAGACTATTATTCACAGAAACCCGTGGTGACTAAGAGTTTGTCACCAAATTTTCCTCACGAGGTCTTGTCTTGTTTTGTCCTTCAGTTCACGTCACATTCTTATAATTTTCCCCCTATGACGTATGTGTGTGTGTGTGTGTGTGTGTGTGTACGCGCGCGCGCGCGTGTGTGTGTATGAGAGAGAGAGAGAGAGAGAGAGCGCGCCTTGTAAACTGTATAGACCATAAATATTCGGACTGTCTCTCTGTGCTGCATGTATAACACAAAGACGCGTGCACGCACGCACAGAGAAAGAGAGACAGAGAGAGAGAGGAGCGTACGTACGTAGGCCTACCTGCTGACGTTATATTTCTACTAGTCTTCCTGTGGGAAACAGGGCGGAGATACCGAGATGGTGATTGCTGACGTGTGACTACGTATGCATGCACACGCGCGACTGTACACGTCTTTGTGTGTGCGTGTGCGCGTGCGTATGTGTGTGTAAGTTGCCCGTGTGTGTGTGTGCGTGTGCGTGCGTGCGTGTGTGTGCGTGCGCGCGTGGTTGCGTGTGTATAAGTAAGCAGAATAAACGGCAGACTGACAGACAGACGAAAGAGGGTGGGGGCACATGAAATTTTAATGCTAATGTCGGACTTTGCAGCAGGCTTGCTCATATAACCCATTGACAATTTTCAGTCGGCTGAAACTGACAACTTGTCATTCATTGACAACCATGCCATTCAAGAAAACGTAGCAATTTCCGCTTGCTGTCTTCCTGTGTGCAGGCATTTTATATAGCTTTGTTGAAAAAATATACCTTCTTTTATGTTCGTATTTCCGTCAGAAGCGGGGCTAGAGTACAGATTATTGTGTCGTTTGAATATTTCTCTTGAGCACATGCAGCGCCTTGGTTACGACTGATGTTTGTCAGGCTGTCTCGTGGTAAAACCACTACTATTTATTTCTTTTCCTTGTCGGATCATACGTGTACTTGCTCCATGGAAAATTTCTTCTGCATTGTTTCAGTTTAATTAAACTAATGAAGAGATTTTCACACGACAGAATATAAAAGAATTATTACATATATACCAGGCGTGTTTTCGTGTATGTAGGTTGCACAGTTTGCTACTCGTGTCATTGAAATAACAAATAAAGAAACAAGCAAACCAGTTCATCTCATGCAAGACTGCTATGTCCACGGCAATGAAGGGAAAGGCAGCCATCTCAGAGACCGATTTATTGACTGAGCAGTGGTAAGCGTCAGGGTATATTCAATTTATCTAAAAGAATTTGGTAATGTTACACCTGAAAGTGAACGCACAGTATATGGAAATAACCAGATCAATCACTAAAGTAAGATTCGCTTTTGGGAAGTAAATTTAATTGGTCACTAAGTTGAACAACGGTGTTAACCAGTCTCCGAGGTATGCGTTACACACCTCCGTTATCTGCACATCTAAGTTAATATACACAACCGTCAAACGCATGTCAAGATATCATCGAACTTGCACTATTAATGGAAAAGTCACTTCAGTTACTTCACTGACAGGGAAAACTTCACATTGTGCAGTCAGTCCGTGCGCCCCCCCCCCCCCCCCCCCCTCACTATCTACCTATCTTTTATCTATCTATCTACTATCTGACTTGTTATCTATCTATCTATCTGTCTCTGTCTGTCTATCTATCTATCTAGATCTATCTATCTACTGTGTCTATCTATCCTGTCTGTCTTATCTATCTATCTTATCTATCTATATACTGTCTCGTCATCATCTATCTATCTGTCTGTTCATCTCTATCTATCTATATTTATCTATCTATATATCTGTCTCTGTCCATCTATCTATATCTGTCTGTCATCTCTATCTATCTATCTTATATCTATCTATATATCTGTCTGTCCATCTATCTGTATCTGTCTGTTCATCTCTATCTATCTATTACTGTCTGTCTCCTGTCTGTCTGTCTTCTATCTATCAGTCTTCTGCTGCCTCTCGCCCCTTCCTGTATACTCATTCATATAATTTTCGGATCTGTAAAACTAGAATAGCATACATCATGAGAGACTTTTGAGATGTTATTGTCATGCTGCAGGTGATGGCCTTTGGGGCAGTCTGTCAAAACTACGAGATGGTAGGAGGCAAAGAGTTGCAATGTTTTATTATCACTATGCTGCAGGTGATGACGGCTTGTTGGGCAGGTGTCTGAACTACGAGATGGTAGGAAGCAAAGAGATGTAATATTTTATTACCATTATGCTGCAGGTGACGGCTTGTTGGGCGGCGTGTCGGACAGTTACGAGGTGGGAGGGGGCAAGGAACTGGCCACTCGGTCCCTGAAGGCAGATCGACTGAAAGAACGGCAGGACATCACCCAGGTGCTGCATGTCGACAAGGACCATGCTGCCAGTATCCACGCCCGTAAGACCGTCACTATCAGCACACAGACGTGAGTCTTGTTTTACTTTTTTGTGTTTCCTCCTCCACAGAGAAGTACAGTACGATTGTTCCAGAGAGAAACGATGACCATGTTTGTATTACTGCCTGTCTCAGGTCTGTCATTGGATTTGGAGATGTATACTGTTGTACGGATGCGAGGCGTGGACAGTCAGCAAGCAAAACCAGAGCAAGATTGAGGCAGCCGAGATGTGGTTTCTAAGAAGAATGTTGAGAGTTCCATGGACAGCAAAGAAAACAAAAGAGATAGTCTTGATGGAGGCAGACACAAGTAGATCACTCATAAGGAAGATTAGGAAAAGACAGGCAACATTCATAGGCCATTTCATGAGGAAAGGGGATTTGGAGCACCTGGTCACAACGGGAAAGCTGGAGGGAAAGAGAGCACCAGGTAGACCCAGGGAGAGAATGCTGGACGGAATTGCAGAGTGGCTGGGGATGAGGAGGGTGGGGGAGATGCTAGGGGCAACGAGAGATAGAGATGGTTGGAAGTCCATGGTCGCCAACGCCATGCGGCAGGGCACCTGATGATGATGATGATTGGAGAGTTAATACGAGCAGCACGGGGGGTAGTAAGACGAGGATGGTGCAGAAAATGAAGAAGAAGAAGAAAAAAATACAGTCACACACAAAAACACATGATCAAACAAACAACAACAACAACAAATATGGAAGAGAATAAAGTTATCTGGATTCTCCCCATCCTCTCACGATCTTCATCTTTGTCTTGTTCTCTCAGAGCCTGTCTCTGTTTATTTTTGTCTCTCCGTATATTTTTTTTCTGTCCCTCTCTTTCCTTCGCCCTCTCTCTCTCCCTTCTTCCATTTTCAGTGTTTTCCTGTGCCAGTATTTCCCTGTCCCTGTTTTTTTACTCCACATGTCATTACACTGTTTAATTTCGTATACATCAGAACAAAAACCGTGGCTAACTCGACCTGTTTAAATCTCTGTTATTGGCCAAAAGTCATGTAGCTATCCGTGGCCGAGTCAAAACAGTGATTGTTATTGTTTATGTATTGTGGGTGTGTATATCGCGCTGTCATGCTGTACACATACACCCTTTGATCGCGCGCACGCGCGCACACACACACTCACACACACACACACACACACACACACACACACACACACACACACACACACACATACACACACACACACACACACACACCACACACACACACACACACACACACACACACACACACACACACACACACACACACACACACACACCATGTTTCTTACAGGAAAGTCACATCTCTCCTCGAAGCAGTGAGCATATCCAAGTTCATCAGGAGCAGGTCATAAGCAGAGAATCAAAAAAGATTGAAGTAGCTGAGCAGACGATTTGAATGTGTGTGTGTGTGTGTGTGTGTGTGTGTGTGGTGTGTGTGTGTGTGTGTGTGCGTGCGTGCGTGCGTTCGTGCGTGCGTGTGTGTGTGTGTGTGTGTGTGGAGAGAGAGAGAGAGAGATAGAAAGAGAGATAGAGAAAGTGAGTGAGAGAGACAGAGAGAAATTCAAACGAAAAGCACAAGGAATTAGAGTACTTTTGAATTCCTTTGATATTTTAAATCAGATCACATACATCTAAACCTGTGGCAATGCTTTTAATGTTCCAGGGGCTTGATTCATAACTCCAATCCAGATTTCAGCGGAATTTCGAAAAAAGAATCTAGCATCTGAACAAGACATACTTCGTGTTTTGTTTGTTTGTTTGTTTGTTTAGCTTTGTTTAGACATTTGTTTGGCTGGATATTTGACTCAAGTTCAGTGAACAGTCATGAAAATGAAATAAGCAACACATGTTTTAGTGGCCTGCCTTACATGTTTGTTTTTGGCATAATTTGGACGTAGACATGCAGATAACGCCGTGCGTCCAAAACAATTACCTTCCTCACTTTAGAGAATGAACAACAGGCTCACAGAGCATCACAGACGTTGAAGGAAAAGCGTTTTGCAGCAGGAGATGGCTATGATGGAGCGACGAGGAAAGGTATTATTGGAGTGAAACATACAGGTCTGTCAATCACTCTCATCTTCCCACTC
>JAPXFY010000018.1:69942828-69945328 GCA_030674185.1 Monoplex corrugatus
TGCTGCGTTTCTTTTATGTGACCTACCCTCATTTCTCCCTCTCTGTCAGATATGCCTTGTTCTATCCGTCACCCTAGAACTAAATAAGAGTTTTTTTTATGTGGTGCCCATTAAAATTCGCCACAGCAGAGGAGCCTCCTGGAGTCATGACCTGGGTGCGGCCTGGCCTCCTTAGGGTGCAAGGAATTCAGGGCCAAAACACTTATTTGAGGGACCCTCCTCTGAGGACCCTCTGCTGTCCAGGTCTCCCAGAGTGTCTGTTACAGTCTGTCCTGTGTCTCTGACTACCTGAAACAAGCGCTGTCTGTCCACTGTCCACAGTTTCTTGTTACTGTCTGTCCTATGTCTCTGGACTACCTGAAAACAAGCCGCTGTCTGTCCACTGTCCACAGTTTCTTGTTACTGTCTGTCCTATGTCTCTGGACTACCTGAAAACAAACCGCTGTCTGTCCAGCTCTCACCAGGTTTCCTGTTACTGTCTGTCCTATGTCTCTGGACTACCTGAAAACAAGCCGCTGTCTGTCCACTGTCCACAGTTTCTCTGTTACTATCTGTCCTATGTCTCTGGACTACCTGAAAACAAGCCGCTGTCTGTCCACTGTCCACAGTTTCTTGTTACTGTCTGTCCTATGTCTCTGGACTACCTGAAAACAAGCCGCTGTCTGTCCACTGTCCACAGTTTCTTGTTACTGTCTGTCCTATGTCTCTGGATACCAAACACCTGCCCACAACAAGTCTGTCGTCTGTCCACTGTCCACTGTCCACCTTCACAGTTCTTGTTACTGTCTGTCCTATGTCTCTGGACTACCTGAAAACAAGCCGCTGCTGTCCACTGTCCTCACAGTGTCTTGTTACTGTCTGTCCTATGTCTCTGGACTACCTGAAAACAAACTGCTAGGGATGTATTTTCTCAAGGGGCTGTTTGGCTCATTTGACAGAAACATGTGTTCAACATCTTATGTCTCGGAATTTAATCCCACACCACGACATAAAAGATGGCTTGGGAGCTGCCTATTTTAACGCCCCAGTCATTCTGCTGGTGTCTTGAGTTTGATGGGTCCCATTTTCTCCTCCCTGTTTCAGGACCTTGCCAATGCATGGTAAGTTTGTTTTTGTTTTTTTGTTTGTTTTTGTTTTTTGTTTTTTCGCTGGATCAAGGAACTTGCCAGATAATTGCTGGCGGGTTTGTTGGAGCGTATGGAATGGTTTGAGTGTAATCAGTCCCTCTGACGTTACAATCTGTAGATCAGTGTCAAGCACTGTAACTGCTTCTGTCTTCACATCCATCAATGAACTCCTTTTGGACAAAGTAAGTCCTGGAAACCTGCAAATGTTTATTGGGAAAAGGTCCACATGAGCTTGTCCGCTTTTGAAATTGGCATTCACCAGTAACAAATGAGTTTTAACTTAAAAATTTTAGGTCTTTATATAGATATATAGACATAACATATTATTTTTTATGTATATGTATATATATATATATATATATATCTGTGTGTGTGTATGTGTGTGTGTACAGACAGACAGACAGAGAGAGATCGACACAGAGAGAGTATTCATAAATCTAGGTAATCTTCCCACTCTCGTCACAAAACCCTTATCAAGAATCTTCTGTACTGTAATTTAGCCTACTTTTTTTTTTTTTTTTTTTTTTACTTCTTGGTGATGGTGGTAGTGGTGGGTTGTTTTCCCTTCAGATACTTCAAAGTAACTGCATGTGGATCAGTTATGAAATGTTCAGCGGGATCATTAAGCAGGATCTCGAAATCATCTTTTAGAACAATGGAAATCAGTCCTGATAAAAGTACAAACTATTATTTGATTTGTCTGGACATGCAAAACCCTGGTAAGACAGGCCTGGTGAGAGCTAACACTGTCAGCCTTGAACTTTATCCCCAAAGTTTCATCACCTTTTCATCGCCGTTTTGGATGGCACAGGTGCAAGGTGCAAAATGCCGAGTATGTTGAGATCTACAGATTAATGTTGCAGTGTGGGTTTTAAGCCGTGAGAAAGGTGTGGTGACACTTTTATTTCCCAGTGTGCGGCTGTTCTATATCGCAGGTGGTTGTCGCTTGGTAGAAATGACTGAACCCTTTCTGTCTTAAACATTTAACATTTTCTTGTCGCTGTCATCTTGGGCCCTGATTCAGTGTCGCCTGTCTGCTTGTCTCGGCTTTCTGTCTCTTTGCTTGCCTGTCAGTCTGTCTCCATTCATCGCTCCCTCCCTCTCTCCCCTGTCTGTGTCTGTTTCTGTCTGTCTGTCCCTCTCTCTCTCTCTCTTCTCTCTCTCTCTCTCTCTCTCTCTCTCTCTCATTCATCGCTCCCTCCCCCCTCTCTGTCTCTGTCTCTCTCTGTCTCTCTCTCTCTCTCTCTCTCTCTCTCTCTCTCTCTCTCTCTCTCTCTCTCTCTCTCTCTCTCTCTCCACGCACAGAGAAAAGTAACGTAATTTGTCGTGTTGAAAATAATGCATTTTAGCGTTGGTGTTCTTTTTCATGACAT
>JAPXFY010000018.1:69950328-69972828 GCA_030674185.1 Monoplex corrugatus
TGAGGGAACATAGATCTCAAGTAGGCTTGACAGGTAATCGGGGGCTGCGTTATTGAATAGTGTCCCCACCTTCTGGGAATTCTGTGCTAGAAATTTCATCTTTTCTGTCACTCTCTTTGTTTTTGCCTTGTTCCTTTGCTTTCTGTCATTTCTTCCTATCATTTTCTGCCTTAATGGTCCATTCACCTGTATGTGTTCGATAACGTCTTGCATACTTTTTCTTAGGATTGATAACTGGGTACATGTATTAATTGCATTTTTGGCTCCAGGGAGGTAAGATAGGCTGGAAGCAATTTTAGGTAATTCATGCCAATTTTTGTATGTTTTGATGTCCTTAGGTATGCTTAAATTTGTAATCAGGTGTGTTTTTTTAAATCCCCTGTGCGATAAATTAGACGGAGTGGTCAACACCAGGGGCATGTCCTTAGATTATGTGCAAGAGTGCATTGATGTGTGTACTTAATTTTTTTTTCTTTTTTTTTCCCCCTGTTGAAGTTTTGTATTTTGAAGCGGTTATAGCCCTGATATGGCTCAACGTAGTCGGCTGGGCTTTAAACAACAATAGCAATAGGTAGGGCCTCAGGACCTGGCCAGCTCATGTTAACAAGAAACTCCACGACGATGCGGAGGGGACCTGGAGCACCAATGCCTCGCCACTCTCGGTACACTCACCTACCAAACTCCTGACTCCAACCGATTTCTTCAAGCAAAGGGGGGCTGTCCATGCGTTGCAAGACTCATTCGGACCCAGTCATTAGTTACGTTGTTTACAAACCGACTGGCAAGGCGGGAAGATGACAAACCCGGTTTTATCTCAGCTTCTGTCGGCTGCCGTCGAACTTTGTGGTCGGAGGCATAGTATAAAAAAAATGTATGTATGTATATATATAGACTAGATAAGACAGGCTAGGTAAAGCCTCAGAACCTGGCCACACATGCACATGAGTTTATGTGCAGGCTTAAGGCTTGTGCCATGATCACCACCATACATATGGCACCTGTGACGTTAGTGCATAATGGAATTTGTTCCGAGCGCGGAGACATCGTCTTGAGAAACTGAAACTGAAGGTGTAGGTGAACATGGCTCCTGTTGAGGTGCAGGACCTAGCACTATCCACCCTGAAGAGACCTCAACAGGCGAACGCTATTCTTATTTGATATAGATGACTATGTAGACAGTTGCGTTATATTGCATGGTACCATGGTTTGTTAGAAAGTGCTTGGAGGCCTGGTACCTCTGGCTTCGGCCTTGTAGATTTTATGTCGAGATTATCCTGAACTTAACCCTATGACCCACAAGCTGTGGCTTTAGGCAGCCCTAATCCACCCGATGGCTCTTTCATAGCACAGAAACATTACTACATGACAGGCAGTGAAGCTTTAAGGACTGAAGCATCAGCGAACAGGACAGGTTTTCCCAGCGGGCTGGGGTTGAACACTATCAAAAATCACAACAAAACACAAGGGAGATGCTTTTGTGTGTGGAGGGAGGGGAGGAGAAGTAAATCAAACACATGCATTCAAGACACAAAGCACACATTCAGTAGAGTTGTTAAAAAAAAGCCACCCAAGAAAAACCCAAAAAAAAACAAACAAACAAACAAAAAACAAATAAAAAGGAACCAGAAAAACAAAACACACGAAAAAAAATCAGAATGCGTATTTAATACAACCAGACAAGACAAATTTTTGACCAGCTGGCTTTTGTCAAGCGTGGACGTAAGATCACGAATGAACAAACGCCAAACGCAAAAATTAGGAGAAAAAGACTGAAACTTCCCAATCAAAATCAGGAGAAAAAGACTGAAACAAATGGAAAATGCAAAAAAGTCCAGAACAAACTGGGAAGAGATCAAATGCTTCAGCTGAGCAGACGTTCCCGTATTGTCTGTAATACCACGAGATCTTTTAGCAAGTAGGCTTCTCGTATAGTAAAACGTCAGGACGGGAAAAAAAGAATAAAATTCATCCTTCATCATAGTAGATATCCTTAGCAATTGACGAGACAGTCACAAATGCTATATAGAATAAAAACTTTAGAGTGAATCCATTCAACAAACAAACGAAAGCATACCTACATGTAAATGCCAACCAACTGTCAAAAAGTAGGATGCAATCAAACGTATAAAATAAATATAATGCTACCAATTTTGAAGAACAAGGTCTCCCAACAGTGTAAAAATCGCTACTCACAGTTCCGTAGCTTTCGATGGCGTTCTCGCCATCTTCGTCAGCGCTCTAATGCTGTCTGCGTGAATCTCTACTCTAAAATAAAATAAATAAAATACACTGCATCCTGGTCAACACACACACACACACACACACAAGCGTACAAAACGAAACAAAAAAACCAACTAGATCTAATATAATGAAATGCTGTTGATAAACACAGTAGGTAAAACGCATGGAAAACGATAAACCACATCAACAAACAAACCAAAAACAGACGCCCACATTTCGTATGCAGTGAGAAGCGATCAATGAGCTCAATAAAACAGAAGGGAAAACGGTTGTAAAATTTTTCACAGATCACTTTGATACGGCCATGGCGAGACCGACTCATTATAAACAGATTACAGTCGCGTCAGTCTGTCTGTCAGAATACCTCCCTCCACCTCCTCCCTGCGTGGGGGGGGGGGGGAATATTTCGAAAGGAGGGAGAGAGGGTGGCGGTGTACGAGAGAGGGAGAGAGATTAACTAGCGATCAAATATTTTCATAGCAGTGTCGCCTCTCACGCCATGGGCATATACGCAAGTATGTGTTTCATCATGCTGAGACCGGATAGACGCTTCAGATGGTTGTGCGTGATCCATCTGTATCTATGACAGATGTAATTGCAAAGGTGTAGATGAACCAAAAAAGACAATCTGTTCGTAGATGTGTGCACACTATGCACATACGTGCGCACGCACCTCCCCTCTCTCTCTCTCTCTCTCTCTCTCTCTCTCTCTCTCTCTCTCTCTCTCTCTCTCTCTCTCTTCTCTCTCTCTCTCTTGTCTGTCTGTCTGTCTGTCTATCTATCTGTCTCTCTGTCTGTGTGTGTGTGTGTGTCTCTCTCTCCCCTCTCTATCCTGTCTCTCTACCTCTCTCTCTTCTCTCTCTTTCTACCCCTCCCCTCTGTGTCTCTTTCTCCCTCTCTGTCTCTGTCTCTCTCTATCTCACCTCTCTCTCTCTCTCTCTCTCTCTCTCTCTCTCTCTCTCTCTCTCTCTCTCCTCTCTCTCTCTCTCTCTCAGTTAACTTTTTTTTTTTTTGTATTGCCAGGTTCAGTCGCATGGTGATAGCTTAAAAAAGATTGTATACATGAATTCTAACTCATCCTAATTCCTATGTCATCCATGATTCTGTACATTCTGTGTATATACTCATTAGGCAAACAGCGTGTACCTAGTTTGCTTATCGACAGGCTGATTGATAGTCTAAGAAATGAGATAATTGGATCATTTCGTTTTGTTTTGTGCCTGATTTTTACATTTCATTTCATTTCATTTCATTTCATTTCATTCGTACTTCATTTACATGTTCCACCCCGGTTTCATTCAGTTCATATCTGTCTGTTTCTGTCTGTCTCTCAGTCTCTCTGTCTCTCAGTCTCTCTGTCTCTGTGTCTGTCTGTCCGTCTCTCCCCCCCCCCCCCTCTCTCTCTCTCTCTCTCTCTGCGTCTGTTTGTGTGTCTGTGTGATATTGTTTGACGAAGAGGATGGTCATCATTCCACCAAAGGCACAAATGTGTCCTCCTTTTCTCTTCTATCTCCCATGTCAATCAAAGGCGCTGACATTCCATTCTCACCACATGTACATAACCATGCTGTCAGATTCAGTTATACACTGTCCTTAAAACAGCACATTTCCAACATTTGCAGAGAGGCCTATCTAGAATTCAGAGAAAATCAGTGCTGTTCGGCATCAGCTTTGCGCTGATGCTACCTGAGTTCTTGTTTGTTCATTTGTTCTGTAATGCAATTTTGGTCAGTCTTCCAAAATATCTTTTCCACAGGTTCCAAACAATACTGCTGAGCTGATTTTCAAATCTTCCAAATATGAGTATACCTCACCACTCTTCAAATCATTGCATTGGCTTCCTGTTTAGTCTAGATTCAATTATGAACTATTCTCAGTACACTTTACATTTGTCTCTGGAACAGGCCATCTGTATCTCTCTGATATTTTTTTGCATCTATGCCGACTCGAAAAACTTCATTTCTCTTCTGATTCCAGGGTGTTTAGTGTTCCGTCTGTCTTTTGGCCAACGTAAATTAGCTGACCAAAATCCAGTATTTACAATCAATTTTTATTCCTTCTTTAACATAATTTATTACAATTCATCTGTTGTCATCACAGCAGTGGTGGTTGACATGTATTTGCTTTTTGTGTTTCTGCCTTTGCCTTTCATGCTTTTGTTAAGCCCTTAAGGCTATTGTGAGACGAGGAACTGTACAAAAAATCATTAGTTTTTTTTTTCTGATTGATTCATATGATTTATTTTGTTATGAAATAAACAAATATGTACTATAATATACCTTATGGGGCAGAGTGAAAGTGTGAACTCTTTAGATCTGCAGTACCAGTCCCTGTTTATAATAAATCACACTATGCACTGTTGCAGGCAATACTCCAGCTTCAAAGGGGAAGCTCCACCCTACCCGGGCCCTCCCCCAGGCCCACCCCCTGCCTACTTCGCACCCCATGGAGACCTGGTCCCAGGAGACGGCTACCCTGGCATCCATCAAGGCTACCGCCCACCTCCTCCCCCTCCCCCTCCGCTGCCTCCAGTCCCCCACATATCATCTTCGTCATCACCCCCGTCATCAAGTGACCTAGTCGACCTGTCTCGGAGTTCTTCAGATGTTCAGAATGCTCCCTTAAATTTGTCGCTGTCCAGTGGCTCTGGTTGTGTGTCACCATCTTCAGCGACAGTGAGACAGCCGCCCAGGCCGTCTGTTATCACATGTACATCAATCTCATCATCATCATCATCATCATCGAGTGTGGAGAACAGTCCTCTAGTTCATCAGAATGGGTATGGGAGTCACAACGGGCACAGCAGTCCTAATGGTGGTAATACGCCAGGTAAGATTGACTTTGATGCATGATTCTTTTTTTTTTTTTTTCAGTTGATTTAAACGAAAATTTGTTCCAGTGATCTTTAGATATATTTGAGTGTCTCTCAAAGTAAATTTTCAAATTGATTCAGCTGGATTGATGGTGCATGTATGCATCCCAGTGTTTGCATTGTGGGGTGTGTGTGTGTGTGTGAGGAGAAAAAGAGAGAAAGGGAACCAGTCTGTTTGGTGAGTGGGTGTAAATTTCTTTTTGGAGGGTAGGGAGTGAGTTGTTTTATTTCCGAACATTCTTCCCACGATCAGAGAGACAGATTTATTGTCTTCCAAACAGCGAGAAGCTAGGTTCTGTGTGTGTGTATATGTGGTGTGTGTGTGTGTGTGTGTGTGTGTGTGTGTGTGTGTGTGTACCTCAGTATTGGTGATCAAAATTCGTTAGTATGAGTAAGGATTTTCCAGTTGTTTATAGTTGTTTACTAGATTTTGGCCCAGGCCAAATCTTTGGAAAGTCACAAATACAAATATCACTTTGACAAGCAATATCAACATATTACGAATTGTTTTGTCTTTATTGGGTGATTGTCAGATTTCCGAAAAAATCCTTTTCACAAAGATGAAACATAACATTGTGCAAAGATTGCATACAAATTTGTTGTTGGGCTGTTCGCTGGCTCACAGTAGTGTCCTAACCATTCTATTGACTCAACCAATTCACCAACTATAAAAATTCGACCCTTTCACTCCCTTATCCTATGAGGAAACTGATGGATAAGGTGAGGGAGTGAAAGGATTAATTAAGGTTTGATATGGTATCATAGTTAATGATACAGGAAGCTGGTGGATAGGATGGGGGAATAAGTGGATTGATGTCAAGGACAAAGTGATTGTAAGTAGGGTTTAATATCACATGTGCAAAGAGTCATTATATAAAGAGGAGTAGAGATTGTAAGTATGGTTTAATCATCTTGTCTCCCCCTCCCTCAACAATTTCTTTACATGCTCATAGCTGGGAAAGTTGTTTTCCTTCATATATTTTCTTTTTGGTTCAATGTGTGTTATTAAGTATGTACAAGATATGATCAAACAGATTGATACTCATAGTGTGATATTCCTAGTCTGATGCACCTGGCTCAAATTACAGCATCTCTTAGAAGAACTCTCTTTCTGCTATGAAACGATATTACAAGTGCTTTAACCATCCAGAAAAGGCTTTCTGATTGTCCTTTTTGGTCATGGCATTCCGCTCTGATTTCACAGATTTTGCAAAGTCCTAGGGGGCGAAACTTTCTCATTGGGTGCCTATGGGAATTCTGGGAGCTCTTTAAGTATAAATAGTATCCACTTCTTCTGGAAATTCTGTGCTAGAAATTTCCTCTTTTCTGTCATTTTCTTGGTTTCTCCTTTGCTTTCATTCATCTCTTCATATCATTTTATGCCTCGCAGGCCCTTTCACCTGCATGTTTTACATAAAGCCTTACATACTGTCTCTTAGGATTGATAATTGGGCACATGTATTAACTTCATTTTTGGCTGTAAGAAAATGTGATGTGCAGAATCAATTGGTGGTAATTTAGGCTAGTTTTTGTATCTGTTTATATATTTGTATTCAGCTGTGTTATTTAAATCCCCTGATGATAAATTGGACGGAGTAGTCAACACCTGGGGTATATCCTTAGATTATGTGCATTGATATGTGTACTGAATTTTATTTCCCTTTTTTTTTTTTTTAGGTTCAAAGAGGTGATGAGATGGTTGTAGCCCTGATATGGCTTTGTGCAGTTGGATGGGCTTTAAACAATAATGATAAGAAAGAGTGACTATTCTTCAAGAGAGGCAACAACCAAAGTCGTTAGAAGCAAGGTCGGGTCCAGAGTGTGGGTGAGGCAAAACTTGAATCTTTTGGTCCTCTGGAAACTGGGTTACAGCCCTTGTTTTGTGGGTACTGGCGTTGTCATGGAGGAGGAGGATCTGGGTTCAGGTGTTTGGGCGCTGACTCCTAATCTCATGAGTGGTTTTGGGTAATATGATTTATGCATCAGTAACAGTGCTGTTAGCAGGCAGAATGTTGACAGCAATAGGACCTTGGTGTTTGCAGAGTACAGTAAAAGGTTTCCGTGCTTGTAAATTTAGTGCCACTGATCATTTTGGCCCAGTCATGATGTTTCTACATTTGCTGGCGAAACCATAGATAGGAATTTATGTCTCATCACCATTGACTACATCTGTCATACATTTGGGTCCATTCACTTCAAAACAACTACTGAGCAAATCACATGTGGCATATACCCATCTCCTCTTCTGTCAGCTTTTCCAACACCCGCTTTGTGGCCAGCTTTTGAAAACTGAAGGTCATTGTGTAGAATTCTGTGAATTGTTCCATGTGAAAGTCTTATTTCTCGTTTGCAGATGTGTTGGTCTTCCTTCACAGGTTTGGACACAACAGCCACATCACACTTATTTGAAGCTTTCATCTAAAGTCGCAGTGGCTTGTCAGAGTTGTTCCTTTCTTTTCCAGTTTTGAATATCTGCTTCCATTGTCAGATTATAGAATTTGAAGCAGCTTTTATCCCTCCAACTTCAAATCTGTAACATTTTTCATTTTCTTTGCATGATCACCCGGCTGCAATCTCGCAGATACATAGAGTGCTTGTTGAAATACTTCATTCTGAGGCACATTGAAATGCAAAGTGTTTTGATGGCTTGTCTTTCATGATTTAACAATTAAATACATCATCTCTTAACCCCTCCCATTTGCATAGCTCGCAGTGAAACTTCTCCTAGTATTCGCCATCTTTCTCGCCTTCACACAAAGACAAGAATGGAATGCGGTCATTTCCTTCTTCTGTCTTGTGAATGATGCCAGTGGTGGCATCTTAATTTAGTGTTAACAGTTCATTGGTTCTTCGTGGACTTACTCGCCAAATTTCATCCATTCAGAGGGAGCTAGCTCATGGTCACAGCATGATGGAAAAGTACTGGCCATGTATGCAAACATGCGGCCGGCCACGGCCGGAGTGAACAGATGCCAGAGAGCTGTGTTTGGCCGGATGCAGCTGGAGTGAATGGGATAGGGTTAAAGAGATCAAAATTAAACTTTAGAGGTTTGGCCTTTCAGATGGTATATCACTTTGTATGATCATTTGACTGAAATGTCTATAAAAGCAGTTTGATCATTTTGTTATGTTATGAATGATCTAACTCATAGTTGTGTTCTGTGTGCTTGCAGTATCAGACCCTGCCATTGAGGAGCATTTCCGACGCTCCTTGGGAAGGAGTTATGAGGACTCCATACCGAAAACCACACCAGCCATCACCACTGCTACAGATCAGTCCAATGTTTCAATTACAGGTATGGTTCTTATAATACTTATGTCTATTTATGGACTCTGTGGCAGTTTTTTTTTTCATTTGGTGGAATAGAGTAGTAATTATGACACTCATTCTTGAAACCTAAGATTAAGTATGATTAAGAGTGGTTGCTAAATGGATGGATAACCCGATTCCTGTCCCAGCTTACTATCTCAGTCCAGCGGTTGTAAACGAGTACTTGCCCCTGTTCATGGATGGAGGAGGTAAACTGGCAAGGAACAGATGGGCACTGTTCTGATAATAGTAATAATACTCATCATCATCATCATCATCATCAGGTGCCTTGCCGCATGGCGTTGGCGATCATGGACTTCCATCTATCTCTATCTTTTGTTGCCTCAAGCATCTCTTCCACCCTTCTTGTCCTCAGCCACTCTGCAAGTCCGTCTAGTATCTTCTCCCTGGGTCTACCTGGTACTCTCTTTCCCTCCAGCTTTCCCGTTGTGACCAGGTGCTCCAAATCCCCTTTCCTCATAAAATGGCCTATAAATGTTGCCTGTCTTTTCCTAATCTTCCTTATGAGTGATCTACTTGTGTCTGCCTCCATCAAGACTGTCTCGTTTGTTTTCTTTGCTGTCCATGGAACTCTCAACATTCTTCTTAGAAACCACATCTCGGCTGCCTCAATCTTGTTCTGGCTTTGCTTGTTGACTTTCCACGCTTCACAACCGTACAACAGTATTGGTTCTATATGACATTCAAGAACTCTCTTCCTGATGTTACTTGATAGGCATTTGTTGGTAAGAATGCTTTTCATCTTCTTGAATGCTGTTTTGGCTTGGCCGATTCTGCTGGCTATTTCTGATGTGCATCTGCCATCTGGTGAAATAATCGTTCCCAGGTATTTAAACTTAAGCTGTCTCAAGATTGTGCCATTTGCTGTTATTTTGCATGAGGGGATTTCATGTTTTTTACTGATCACCATGACTTCAGTCTTCCTGCTGTTTAGTTCCAAGCCCTTACCTTTGCTTTCTATTTCTAGTATACTCACAAGGTTTTGTAGGTCCCTTTCATTTTCTGCAATTAGCACAGTGTCATCTGCGTATTGAATATTGTTTATCATTTTTCCTCCAACCTTTAATCCAGGGTCTTCCTCTAGGTTTCTCATGATGTTTTCACTGTAAAGTGAACAGGTCTGGTGACAAAACACAACCCTGTCTGACTCCTCTTTTGATGTTTTGGAAAGATCTTATATCGTTTTTTATTCTCATTGCAGCTGTTTGTTCCCAATACATATTTCTGATAATACTAGCCCCCAGAAATGTTGAGGTTTCTAGCCCCCACTTCAAGACTGCTTAAGTTATTGGTGAACCTTTACTGTTGCTTAATATGTGGAAAACAACCTTGCTGCAGTGTAGTTCTGGTACCTCAGGCCTTGCAAGGACAAAATCAAGAATGACATTACTTATGAAACACCAGTACATCTGGCTGTGGCAGAATTTGTGGTACATTTTGATGTCTTCAACAAAAGGGGAAATAAATACAAAACCCTGTATGCAGACTAAAATTGGAAATAGTTAGTGAGATAATCATTAGAACCCAAAATAGTGAGCCAAATATATAAAAGAAGTGTATGATTTACTGACATATATGTTTGGATAAATCACCGTGTCAAAAAAAAATTAGCCATGTTCACTGAACAGCCCCATTTACTGGCTTCTTTTTGTCTGAAGGTTTAGCATTGAAGCTAAAACTTTAGATTACATTTCACTGGGGTTTTGTTTCAATTAATGTAAGAAAGAAGGAAAGAAAAACATACAGTGCTTGTAATACGCTGTAGAGCATAAAGTCAAAGAAAAGTTCATAAAGAGCAAGCCCAGGGGAGGTAATTGTATATGTTCATGACAAAAAAGTAATTGATGGATTTTGCAGCCCACAGTGTTTTAGGGGTCAGACAACATGCACTTGTTATAATCTATAATTGTGCTTATGGCTATTAGGTGAGTTAGAGTGCTAGTTCATATCATGCAAACATTGAGGGTTCAACCCTCAGGTGGGCCACAGTCACTGTGGACTGGTTGGTTCTTTTTAATAGAGCCATGGATTTGAGATCTGATGCTTCCGGTTCAGTCCCAGCCCACAACTTTATTTAAAAACTGGCCTGTATGCTTAGTGTCAGCTTAGTGTTTGATAGGTTTCTTCTTCCCCCTCCATTTCCCTCCCTTTTCAAGGCCTTGACTGTACATAGAGTTTTGTGCAGGCTTAAGGAATCTGATTGCTGGCAGATTTAGGTGGAACTCATGAAATTGCTTGAGTGCAGTAATTCCTTTTGGACAAACTACACAAACTTCAGACTTATGTTTGCTTTATATCTCACAGAACAGAAATAAATAAATTGTCATTTTCAACAGTGTTGATTTTTTATTAAGGTTACTGTAATATTAGGAAGGTGGAATATGGGATTTACCCTTTTTTGGGGGGGAAGAGGGGGCAGGGTATAGACCCAGAGGAACTATTCTGTTTTGTTTTTTCTTTCTGTGTTTGTCTTTATATATCATTTTCCATTAATAAGACCTTGATGGCAGACTAACAAGACTTAATTGAGCAATATTGTGACACAAAAGACAAATTCTGATTTTAACGTGAGCCTTTGATTTCAAGATTTTGTTCATCTGTTAAGGATACAACTGCTTGACTCTCCAAGTTTAGTTGTTTTGTTTAATGTTAAAGTATCACAAAATAGTGTACTTTACAAGAAAGTGAAATATCATTGTCAGATTCAAAAACAAACAAAAATGTGTGTCAGTTTCAAAAACAAACAAAAATGTGTGTGTATGATACTGAACATGACATATGTTTTGTTTTGAGGTTTAGTGCTGTCAGCGCCTCAAAAAAAGAATGATTCCACAAACATACAGAGACTTCCCCACAAGAATAAATTCTACTTCTCTCAACAAATTATGAACAAGTCAGCAATATTTTTTTTACAGATTTCTTTAAACAGTTAAAGATAGTTCACAAGTATCTATGTATTTGTAAAGTGATTCTTCTTCACCCAGTATGAGCTGTATACTGTTTGTGGTGTGATTGCCTAATTCTGGAAATTAGTGAAATATACAAGATTTTGACAAAGACATGATTGAAAATCGCATTTGTATTTTACACCCTTTTGTAAGGACTATAGCTTTTTATGAATAATAATAATAATAATAATAATAATTACAATATTTATATCGCGCTAAATCTTGGTAAATCAAATCAAAGCGCGCTCACTCACCAATCACACGCAGGATCGCACTCAAAGATGAACATTTGTAAAACAATCAATTAAGTCAAAAATAGGCATAAATGTCCATACAATGCTGAAATTATGAACAATGGAAAAATAGCAGTAAAAAACGGCGAAAAAGGCCTCAGAAATTCATTGACGTGGAAAGAGGTGAGTTTTCAAACCTGACTTAAATGCGGAAAGAGTAGATGTGGTCCGGAGCGATAGGGGAAGATTGTTCCACGCAGCTGGTCCTGAGACAGAAAAAGAGCGCTGACCAACGGTTAAGAGTCTAACCTTGGGAATTTGTAGGGTAAGAGTATCAGAGGAAGAGCGCAAGGTACGAGCTGATGTACGAATTTTGATCTTGTCACAGAGATAGGATGGAGCAGAATGATGAGTAGATTTATAGCATAAGGTGTCTATTTTGTATTTGATTCTATCAGCGACAGGAAGCCAATGCAGAGACCGAAGGAGGGGACTAACATGATCAATTTTTTTCTTTCTAAGGACGAGGCGGGCAGCTTTATTTTGTAAGCGTTGCAGGCAAAGGAGACGAGAAGCTGGTAGGCCAGATAAAAGAGCATTGCAGTAGTCCAGGCGTGACAGAACAAGGGAAGTTACTAGTTTAGATGCAGCATCGGTTGAAAGGAATCGGCGAATGCAGCCAATGCGTCGAATCGTCTTAATCTGAATATGAAAAATGATGGGTTGTTTTGGAATGGGGTAGGCCTGTTTGGGCATAAGGTATGGTTTACATGATGTATGCTCCCATTCATCTGTTGATAATGGAGTCTGTAGATCACTGTGAGTCATGCAGTCAGTTACACATAAGAAAACGAAGACACGTGTATGCATGTATACTAATGTTTACATGCCCTGATTGCAGAATCAGTGGATGACCATTTTGCCAAGGCGCTGGGGGACTCGACATGGAAAGCCATCAAGTCTCAGAATGATACCACCATGGATGTCTTCACCAGTTCTGTGGATGACCACTTTGCCAAGGCGCTTGGTGCCACCACCTGGCGACGGATCAAGGCAGAAACAGAGCACTCAGAAACTATCAACAACAACAGCAGTGGTTACAGCACCAGCAGTGCCGCAGCCACATCTCCCTCAGGGTCATCCCTCAGTGCTACTGTTGCTTCATGATGAATTATTGTTGGAATGCAAGGGATCAGACTAAGTTGTTGAACAGTTTGTGAGAAAAATGACTCCAAGGACGAAAATGTAAGGAATGTGACCGCAGAGTGCAGGATGGTGGATAATCAGAATGTGAGAAAAGCAGTGAACAGAGTGCTGTCATTTGAGTGTGACACAAATGATGACAATCAGAACATGAGGAAAGTGTTGGATAGAGAGTGAAAAAAACCAGCATGTGAGAAATTGAATGAACTAGACTCGACAATCAGCATGCTAGAGAAAAAAATAGTTCTTGCATGTGGTGTTAGAGATGTGTACAAACAGACAAGACTGCAGCAGCTTGTAACACAGTACGATACAGCGTACTGACTACCCTGTAGTACAGTACATTCCTGTACAGTACAGTACACTGCATGATACTGAAATTTGTCACTGTCTGTTTCCTTTAGGTGCTTAATGACATTTTGACTTGCCATACATTGACAGTGACACACCCAACCTATGGCATTTGTAGTGTTGTGTGTGGTTGGAGTGCGGTGTGTGTTTAGTCCCAGCTGAACTGTTTTGGCGTCTGATATCACTGGTGCCTGCCATAACCATCCTGGAATCGGTGGATCAGTCCATGTTGAATGATTATGGAATGTATTATGTTGTAAGGACTTCTGTCATATGATGTACATACAGTCTTCTATAAAAAAGAGAATGACTGCCATGGACCGGTAAGGACTTCTGTCATATGATGTACATACAGTCTTCTATAAAAAGAGAATGACTGCCATGGACCGAATGCCAAGTAAAGTAACTGTAGACCTGTATATTGTCACAGCTTGATGAGAGGGAAAAGAGAGTTGTCCATCTTGCAATGGTACAAACAGATAGATAAAAACAGACAAACAGACCTTTCACTTGACAGAATTAGTTGTAGGGTTAAAATGCAAAACAGAAAGTTTTGAGGAAGACAATGCAAAAAAATAAATAAATAAATAAGTAGACCATCCTTGAGCATTCTGTCAGTATTCAAGTATTTAGGTGTCCTTCATTGGAAAAGACCTATGCTTCCAAGGAAAACTTTAAACTTCAAAGCATTTTGTTAGTTAAGGATAGTAGCATTATGTCCCATTGGACCTGTCTTAACGGTTACAGATAGTCCAGGCTAGTCTACACATATGTCAAAAAAAAAAGAAAACCAAGCAAGTTTACATACAATCCTTCGAAATCTGATTGTACTCTACTAAACTTAAAAACATTTGAATTAGAGAATAGCAGTTTAATGGAACTAAAACACCATGATACAGTGGGGTCTGCCTACAACAAAACTCAAGGAAGACGGATGTGTGTCATTATACTATAGCAGTAGTTCGTACTAGCTACAAGTACGATAAAGCAGTGACCATACCATAGTGAAGATCGATTGTTACCCTGCTGCTGAGTTCAGATGTTATTTGCAATATTTCCTACTTTATATGTCATCATTGTGATGTTTATCAAATCAGTATCATTGTGATGTTTATCAATCAGTTTTATGGCTGTCATTGAAGAGTCCAAAAAGAAAGTCACACATTCTGGCTGGCATCACACTGCGCACATGACGCAAACCGCGTATGGAGCCTTGGTAATACACAGATTCTGGTCAGTTTGCTATACACACAGTGTATGATGTTGAGGAGTTTTACCAGTCCTGAGCACTTGTTGGTTATAGGGCAAATCTTACTCTTAGTAAGCTTGCTTTTTGGAAACACCACCTCGTTTGTACAAAGAGGAATTCGTTATGTGTGATAGTTTTTTTTTCTTTGTTTGTTTGTTTTTTTGTTATATAGAAACAGTTTCACAAGAGGTAAAGAGAAGGAAGTAGGTAGGAAAAATGAAAGAGTACATTATTGCTGGAAATGTGCTCATTGTGGGTGGACCCCACTATATTTGTATGATGTGGATGTTAGGTAGGCCTATATGTTTATTTTTGGTGTATCAGGTATTAACAGAATTTAGCATCACTAAAGCCAAGATTCAGATGCTTCTCTTATTTGTTCACTTTTAGTACATGAGATATTGATTTATTTATACTGCACACAGAAAAGTGCCTTGGTCTTCAGTCCACAAAAAGATTAAGATTAGCATTGATTGCGTGAGAGAAGAAGTTCATTTTGTCAGATTACGTGAGCTAATATGTGCGCTGCAGATTGCAGGGAAAAATCAATATCCTGTTAACAGGATTTATGTGCTGAGAGCTCAAAAAAAAAAATGATAATCTGTAAAGCATAAAAGAATTTACTATGCTGAAGAATTCACAAATTGTGAATGAAATTGTAATGTGAAAATTTATCATGAAGAATTGACAATCATTAAACACATTTGTAGATTGCAATGTAAACAAACATTTTGGGAAATAAAAATGATCTAAGCCCTAGACAGACTCTGACACGCAAGAAGTGGATGGACAATTTACCACTGATGTAGTGTGTCTCAGGAACATAATATCAATTGACAAAGGCAGATTGACATGTACACATATATGTATGTTCTGATCACGCAACAAGATAACAACAGTACCTCTACCTTTTTGGTACCCATGCTGGCAGTGCCTTTTTGGTAGCCATGCCGTAAATGTTAGACAACCCAGAATAGAATTTTTCATAATATGTTCTACATCTTACACCATGCTGTATCATGCAGCAAAATCCCACGGCAATAGACTGTCCTTATTCGGTCATCGGAGATACCTCAAAGCAATCATTGAGTCAGACTGATTTGAAAATATGCACCACATGCTGCGTTTAGGTTTTATTTTTCCTGTTTCTTTGTTCTTTGAGTTTTGTTTGTTTTTGTTTATTTTGTTTGTTTAAAGATTGAGGTACGGTTCGGTAAATGATGCATGTTTTATTTCCTTCTTGTTTGTTTAAAGATTGAGGTAGGGTTTGGTAAATGATGTATGTTTTATTTGCTTGTTTGTTTAAAGGACTGTTGATTTCAGGTAAATGATTTATGATATCATGCACAGACATTGCATAAGTGTCGTATTGAGCATACAATGAAAATCCACTTTTTGGGCACCATCTTCAGTTTTTCTCATGTATGTTGTAGAGAGTCATTGCGTAATTGTGTATTCATGCAAATAGTGAAATTTGAATTCAGGTTAAGAATAGTCTGTTCACTTGCAGTCATGAGTTGAGACAGAAAGAAAGTGCATGGACTGAATGTGGAATTTGAATAGGGAAGGGAGGAAATTATCTAGCTTTCAGGGGGAAATATGGTTCATTGATTAGCAAAATGAAAGAATACCTCAAATTTAACCTTGCCATTGTTTTGGTGAATATTGTCACATTGTGATGGCATTGGTTTTCTTCAAGCAGTAAAAATGCGTGTACTGTGTGTTGTGTGCGTGTAATGCACGAGGTATGGATTGAAGGAGAGAGGGACTTACTCAGGAACAACAGAGAAAGCTAAAGAAGAAGAGGGAATAATGTATATAAAGTCACTATGCTAGAATCATTGATCAAAGAAACAGAATTTTCAGCCTTTTGCTTTATTGGGATTCACTATGTTTGGATAAGCATGTGGGCAAACAACTTGGTGTGTAAAAAAATAACGAAAGAGTAATTGACTGAGTCAGCTGAATGTGTATATTCAAAGTTCTTTATATGTTATCTGCTGCTCTTACGGCATTTTGTTAATTAGCAAGTGTGTGTTCTTGGGGGAGAGATATTCCAGTTGTTTCACCCTTTGACTCCCACACCCTGCCTGCCAGCACTCAGCATTGTCAATCATGCTAGCAAAGCAAAAACTTAACCCTTTGACTCCTTCACCCTATCCACCAGCTCTCTGCAGGAAGCTGGTGGATCGGGTGAAGGAGTCAAAGGGTTAAGTTTTTGCGGTTGGTTGATAGGGTGTGGGAATCAAAGGGTTCAGTTTGAAATTACCACCTTAACTGCCAATTCGGAAGCTCTCTAGCTTTTATGTCAGTGGTCTAGTCAGTGACATTGTTAGTTTGTAGTATACAAGCATGCATTGATAATCTATTACAGAATAAGTGCTACACATTACATGTGCAGTATGTTAATTTCATTTCTTCTGTTGTGTGCACATAGATAATCACCTTGAAACTGCAGAATAAGTAGGAAAATTAGGATTCCCATCTATTATTTAGCAAAATAAGCACTAGGTGGATGTTGCATGTCAGTAATTATTAGTATTAATATATTGAAGTTTTGTTCTGCATCTACTGTAACTAGACTTTGAGTTTTGGTTTCTCTTAAAGTCTTGTGGTCTGGGCACTCATCTGTGGGTGAGGCAATACTCGAAGATCTTCTGCGCAAGATGTAGTGAACAAAAAACACCCGAGGGTGCCGGATGGTACCCAGAACCCCAATGCCTCGCCACTCTCTGGACAATATTTCCCAGCTTTTGATGCCATAATTATGGTAACACAAAGAAACACAAAAACTTGTGACAGTAAGAGAGTTATCAGTAGCTAAAATTTGAAGAAAGAAAACATTCATGGGAAAGAAGTAAGTCAAACATGTAGGCACACAGAAAAGAGAAGGCAGACAGTTACTGTCCACTATTTGTAGTGCACCATATTTTCCCCAAGGAGGCCAGATTGCATCAGCACAGAATTGAGATATTATGACAAGAGAAAAACACAATTAGTACACAGAGTGATACAATACAGTACAAAATAATGTTTCACCTACTGTCCTTTTTGCAACATTTTCCCTTCTCCTTTAAAGTGAAAGAAGTATGTATATTTGTTTTAAATGAATGTGTTCATTTCATGCAAGTTGTTCACTGCCACTGTGCCAGTAATTTAAATTCTTACCTTGTGCAAATCATGTTCAGATTATGTGCAGTGCATGAGATCTGTTTGAATATTAATTTGAAAATCAGTTATTCGTAAATGTCAACGAGTAAGCTACATATTGATGTATGGATGCATATATGTGTGTGTATGTGCGCGCGCACACGTGTGCGTGCGTGCGCGCGCGCGTGTGTGTGTGTGTGTGTGTGTGTGTGTGTGTGTGAGTGAGAGAGAGGGAGAGAGAGTTGATTTTGAAAAATACTGTTTCTCAAAGTTTGTGCTTGCAACAGAAATGGCAATGAGAGATATTAGAGCATTATTTTGTTTCCCATATCATTTTTCGCTCATGTAATATTTATGACTGATCATATTTCTGTTTCTGTTCATTCTGCAATGCATCTTTTTGCGTGTGTAACTTGTTTTGAACTATTATTACCTCAGTTTAAGGCATGTTTCTTCTGGGTTTGCCTATTGTATAACATTTCATTTAGAAAGATGGGTAATAACTTGTATGTGGAAGGAGTGATGTGTGTGTTATGAGGTAGGAAAAGAAAAGGAGTATGTGCATCACATGTGTATGTGTGTCTGTGTCTGATACTCTGCATATGTGTGAGTGTGTGTGTGTGTGTGTGTGTGTGTGTGTGTGTGTGTGTGTGTGTGTCTGTGTCTGTGTCTCTGTGTGTTCTGTGTCTCTGTGTGTGTAAAACTGATTACTTTGTTTTGCTTATAGTCATTCCTTCAGCTACACTGTTTATCATGACAGTTGTACCTAGTTAAGTGCAAAGGCAGTGAGGAAAGGGTACACTCTTTTGTCCGTTTATTTCTCTTTCTCTCTCACTTTGTCTTCCCATGTTCTGCATGTATATTGAACTAGCTTTCACTGTCGTTTTGTCACCACTGTGACTTCGTCTTCTCCCAACTTTATGTATATATATATTTGAGAGAGAACAAGTCTGTAACTGGGACTGATTTGAAGAATCTAGCACGAACAGTGCTGGTTACATTACATGTATCGACGACACATTTTTCAAAAATGTGTATTGAGTTTACTGTTTTCACTGTTTTTTTCTGTGATTGAATTCCGGTCAGTAAGTACTGTTGGTGTGATGACAAGATTGATGTAAAATTGATTTGGTTTGTTTAGCTTAGGGATTACATTACAGCTTGATTGTTGTTAAATTTGCTGATATGTGTAAAATACTTATATGGTTGTTTTTGTGTGTGTGTGTGTTTCAAATGGTCAAGAGTTGAAATAAACAAAGTCAGGGATACTGACAGTATGAGATAATTTTGTTGTTGTTATATATTTGTTTTGTTGCATGTATTTCTTGAGATAATGCTCTCTTTCCCTCTCTGTGTATTCTTCTATCTGTCTCTCTGCTTGCATGCATTGTGTCATTTATTGTGTGTGTATAATATGTGTGTGTGTGTGTGTGGTGGTGGTGGTGGTGGTGGTAGTGTAGTTTGTGTGTGTGTATGAGGGGTTATTAAGTTGTCACATGTAAAAGAAAATGAGACGGCGTTTGTTAGAATCTAACAGAAAGCACTGTACGCCACAATGAAATCTATCATCAGGCACCATCCAACTTATACCCCAAAGCAACCAGTGTGGTACATACAGAGAATGCTATTGTAGAGTGATTCCATACTTCAGTTGGAGTTCAACAGGGCTGCCTTCTGTCTCCCATGCTTTTCAACATATTCCTGAAATGTCTTATGAATGACCTGGAGAAAAAATATTCACCTCAATGACTTCTTCACACTGGCTCACTTGCTTCTTACATCTTCACAGAGATGGTCAAGGACCCAGATGCTTTGACCTGGAGAAAGGGCATTCAACTAAATGACTTCCTCATACTGGTTCAGTGTGGAGCACACAGTCGGGTGGAATAGTATACCACCCTGAAATATCATGTCTCTTCGCTCAGAAGCATTTCAATTCTTGGATCATCATCATCATGTGCCCTGCTGCATGGCGTTGGCGATCATGACCCTCCATATGCATCTATCCCTTGTCACTGCAAGTACATCTTCCACCCTCTCTGTCCTCAACCACCCTGCTAGTTCGTCCAATATCTTCTCTCTGGGTCTACCTGGTGTTCTCTTTCCCTCCAGCTTTCCTGTTATGACCAGGTGCTCTAATTCCCCTTTCCTCATAAAATGGCCTCTAAATGTTGCTTGTCTTTTCCTAATCTTCTTTATCAATGGTCTGCCACCATCAAGACTGTCTCGTTTGTTTCTTGGCTGTCCATGGAACTCAACATTCTTTTTAGAAACCACATTTCTTGGATACAGATTCCAATTTTATCTGAAACTTTTTTTAATGATGAAGATAAAATCTTAGAAATTGTGAAAGACACATGAGAGTGTGCTTTTTTTCTTTTTCCCATTTCTTCTTTCTGTTTAGTGACCACAATCATCACGTTGTCATTCTGTCACTTGAAAGGGTCTGGAAAAAACTGAAATCTTTTCTGACTTTTCTACAGGCCCTTGACACAAAAGTGTCGATAGTTTTGGCCTAAATGATCTGTTTCGGCAGATCGTTCCAGTCCTTTATCGTTTTGGGTAGGATTAAAAAAAATCTGGTATTGTGTTCTGCAGCGTGGTTGTGAGAGTTGCTGTTGTCGTCCCTGTTGTAAACATGGTGGTAATGATTAGAGTGTATTTTTGATGTCTTTAGTGGCAACGAGATCATTGAATGTTCTGTGGAGCATGGCCAAGCAAGCTGTTTTTCGTTGATCTTGGAGAGAGGTCTGCTTAAGGTCTTTGATCATAGTAGAGGCACTAGAAAATTTTCTATATCATATATATATATATGGTCGACTGTCATGGCCGATAAAGTCCAACCTAGCACTTTATTTGTGTACCCTCATGTGGGATCTCATGCCAAAGTCTGATGCACAATACTGGACACTCAATGGAATGTTCTGCAGAGTTGATTCTGGCCTTTATTGCTGCACACTTTTCCACTTGGCTGCTTGGTCTTTCGTTTTCATAAGCTTCTGTTCCCTTGCAGATAGCTTGCCTCTATTCAAACCTGTTTGTGGCCATGATTTCCCATTGTTCTTCATCAATGTCACATTTCTGCAGTGATTTTTTTTCAGGGTGTGTTTATAGTGAGCTTTGACCTCCTCTTGGTCGATGGTCCTTTGTCAGTTCACTGAAGAAAAACTGCTTTGGAAGCCTGTTATCCTGCATGCGCACGAGATGTCCGACCATCTTAGCTGAGTCTGTGTTAGCAGTGCATTATGCTTGGCATCTGGGCTTCCAAAAGTACATTCATGTTTGAGACTGTTGTACCATTTGATGTTTAAGATGCGTAGGAGGCAGCGCTGGTGAAACTGATCTAGTAGCTTGACATGCTATGGTAGAGAGTTCAGGACTCGCATCCATATAGCGAGTCCTGAACTCTCTACCATAGGCATGTCAAGGAAGATTAGGAAAAGACAGGCAAACATTTATAGGCCATTTTATGAGGGGATTTGGAGCACCTGGTCACGGCGGGAAAGCTGGAGGGAAAGAGAGCTCCGGGTAGACCCAGGGAGAAAATGCTGGACGGACTTGCAGAATGGCTGGGGACAGGGAGGGTGGGGGAGATGCTAGGGGCAACGAGAGATAGAGGCAGATGGAAGTCCATGATCGCCAACGCCATGCGGCAGGGAACCTGATGATGATGATGATGATCCATATAGCAATGTAGTCAGGACTACTGCTCTGTATACTGCACTGGAGGATTTTCTGTGTCACCGCATTAAAAATGTACTGCACTATGGCCTCAGTTCAGTAGATGTGTTATTGGGTGTGAGGGTCCCAGACAAAACATACATACTAAAAGTATTTTTCCTGTGCCTATGTTTATTATATCCGAGTAAACCACAGAAGTCATCATGTTTTTTCTAGAAAACAGCCACTGCAATTTTTCATCTTTTAGTTCCAGCTCAGGTTATGCTTAAAAAAAAAGGAACTACTAAAAGTAAAGAAGCATGCTCACAAATACACACAAAAACTCAAAAAGCTCAATCACATTTTGTTTTTTTGTTTTGTTTTGTTTTGTTTTGTTTCGTTTTTTGGGGGATGACCCCCTTCAATCAATATTTGTTACCTAAGTGTGTGTACACATTGTTTGTCCCACACTGTGCAGGCATTATGTTGCTGCTCAATGCGCGTTGTTCGTCGTCAGTGGGGACACACAGAAGCGTTAATAATGAAAAGTGGGTCAAGAGACGCAACTCCTATTGTTAGAGAGGGAAGAAGAGTTCTTTACCTTACCGTGAACCTGGCGTAATTGGGACTATTGTGACTGTGGAGTAACATGTATTACGAAGATAGCTCTTTAAGAACGAACAATCCGCGTTGTTATCTATCTTTTCGTCTTGAGGCCACTTAAGAACTTACCCGTTTCGAAGTGAGACACTTAACAAAGGATAAGAAGCATGACTATCTTCAAAAAATAAAGTACTTTATCTGTCTTTAAGCCACCTAAGGACTTGAAGTGTAGATGGTTACCCACTTCAGATATTACGCATGGATATATTTCCTGATGAAATACACATAAAATAGACTGATTGCCTTTATTTTTTTTGAAAGTCCCCCTGGGCCTCACGAAAGGGAACAGTGACTTATGCATAGTTTGGATATATATCTTGGAAAAGAGAGAAACACAGAAAATGAAGCTGAATGTGATTATGTCGACTAGCAAAGAAAGGAGTCTTGGTGACTAAAAAGAAGAAGTATCTTTCTGTTTGCCAGGTGGCATTGTCAACTATGAATTATTGTGGATAAAAGTGGACTGGAAATGTACAGGTATATATGCGAGTATACATTTAAATATGATGGCAAACACATACACATACACACACGCATGCACACACTTGCACACACAAACACACGCACATGCACACAACACACACACACACATACACACA
>JAPXFY010000018.1:69980328-70087828 GCA_030674185.1 Monoplex corrugatus
AATATCAAAAGAGGAGTCAGACAGGGTTGTGTTTTGTCACCAGATCTGTATTCACTTTACAGTGAAAACATCATGAGAAACCTAAAAGAAGACCCAGGATTAAAGGTTGGAGGAAAAATGATAAACAACATTCGATACGCAGATGACACCGTGCTAATTGCAGAAAGTGAAAGAGACCTACAAAACCTTGTGAATATACTAGAAATAGAAAGCAAAGGTGAGGGGCTGGAACTAAACAGCAGGAAGACTGAAGTCATGGTGATCAGTAAAAAACATGAAATCCCCTCATGCAAAATAACAGCAAATGGAACAACCTTGAGACAGGTTGATAAATTCAAATACCTGGGAACGATCATTTCATCAGACGGCAGATGTACATCAGAAATAGCCGGCAGAATCGGCCAAGCCAAAACAGCATTCAAGAAGATGAAAAGCATTCTTACCAACAAATGCCTGTCAATTAACATCAGGAAGAGAGCTCTTGAATGTTATATAGAACCAATACTGTTGTACGGATGCGAGGCGTGGACAGTCAACAAACAAAGCCAGAACAAGATTGAGGCAGCGAGATGTGGTTTCTAAGAAGAATGTTGATAGTTCCATGGACAGCAAAGTAAACAAACGAGACAGTCTTGATGGAGGCAGACACAAGTAGATCACTCATAAGGAAGAATTAGGAAAAGACAGGCAACATTTACAGGCCATTCTATGAGGAAGGGGGATTTGGAGCACCTGGTCACAACGGGAAAGCTGGAGGGAAAGAGAGCACCAGGTAGACCCAGGGAGAAAATGCTGGACGGACTTGCAGAGTGGCTGGGGACGAGGAGGGTAGGGGAGATGCTAGGGGCAACGAGATATAGAGACAGATGGAAGTCCATGATCGCCAACGCCATGCGGCAGGGCACTTGATGATGATGATGATGATATATATATGTATATATATGTGTGTGTGTGTGTGTGATGTGATGAGATGTGTTTTAAGACAAGGAGACTGTGACCTGAAGCGTAGACTACATCGGCCTCTTTACATCTCAGGAGATGATAGTCTGCACTAGGAGGCGTTGTGGTCATGACGTGCACTTTCTGCTATGGCTGTGCAGGCCGATTCTTGAGTGGCAATCTGTCACATCTGCCACATACAAATTGAGTCACTGTTGTCTGGTTTCTGGAACGTTGCTTTCGAAGAGCCCTTTTCTCATCTGCGCTTTCTGCTCTCCTCCTCTCCGCATTCACAACGTCTTGCTGAACGGCTGTCCTCCACGCTGCCCTGTCTTCCGCCAGAGTCTCCCAAGAGCCTGGGTCGATCCCTGAGCTTCTAAGGTCCCTTTTGCATGCGTCTACAAAGCGTAGCTGTGGGCGTCCTGGAGTTCGCTTCCGGTTTGCCAGCTCGCCGTAGAGAACGTCTTTTGGTATGCGTCCATCCTCCAGTCGACGCACATGGCCAAGCCAGCGTAATCGGCGTTGGCTTAGGAGGGCAAAGATGGTCTGTAGGCCCGAACGACGGAGGACCTCTGTGTTGGTCACCTTGTCTTGCCATCGGATGCCGAGGATGCGTCGCAAGCAGCGGAGATGGAAAATGTTGAGCCTCTTTTTATGGCTGGTGTATGTGGTCCAGGCTTCACTTGAGTAGAGAAGTGTGCTCAACACACATGCTCTGTACACCTGCATTTTGGTGTTCGCAGTGAGACTGCTGTTGGACCAGACCCGCTTGTTCAGTTTAGCCGTGACAGATGAGGCCTTTGCAATTCTAGTCCAGAGAGAGGTTGTCACTTATGGTGGACCCCAAGTACTGAAATTTGTGGACAGTATTGAGGTCGTAGTTTCCAATGTGTAGAGATGGTGATTCTTCACAGCCTTGGCCTAAGATCTCAGTTTTCTTCAAGCTGATTGTGAGACCAAATTCTCTGCAAGCGTGGGCGAAGCGATCAACAAGCCTCTAGAGATCTTGTTCACTGTGGGAAGCCAGCGCAGCATCATCTGCAAAGAGAGCTTCTCTGATGGTCTTCTTTTCCACCTTAGTTTTGAAACGAAGCCTGGCAATGTTGAAGAGCTTTCCATCGGTCCTTGTATGAAGATATACCCCTTCTTCAGATCTGCAGAAGGCATAGGTCAGCAACATTGAGAAGAAGATCCTGAACAGAGTTGGGGCCAAAACACATCCCTGTTTCACTCCGCTGCTGATTCTAAAAGGCTCTGATGTGGCACCATTATAGCACACAGTGCTATGCATATCCTCGTGGAAAGACTCGATGACAGCTGATAGTCTTGGGGGGCAGCCGATTTTCTTCAAAAGCTTGAACAGACCACTCCGACTGACCAGGTCGAACGCTTTCGTGAGATCAATGAAGGCGAGGCAAAGGGGCATGTGTTGCTCGCGATACTTTTCCTGTAGTTGTTGGCAGAGAAGATTATGTCGATGGTCGATCTTCCGGCCCTGAAGCCGCACTGGGACTCAGGGTAGATGCGAGCTGCCAGCCTCTGAAGACGGGTTAAGACGACTCTGGCGAATGCTTTCCCAACAATGCTGAGGAGTGAGATTCCGTGATAATTATTACAATCACCGCGGTCACCCTTGTTCTTATATAGAGTTACTATCCTGGCGTCTCTCATGTCTCTCGGAATGAAGCCTTCCTTCCAGCACATGCACAAAAGTTCATGCAGCTCGTTGGGAAGAGCAGGCTTCCCGCACTTGATGACCTCTGGAGGTATTCCGTCTTCACCAGGGGCTTTTCCCGTCGCCAAACCGTCAATCGCCTTGCTTAGTTCTTCAAGGCTTGGCTCAGCATCCAACTCCTCCATGACAGGCAAGTCCTCAATGGCATTCAGGGCTGCATCGATGACAAAGTTCTGCGTGGAGTACAGCTCCAGGTAGTGCTCTACCCATCTCTCCATCTGCTTTGCTGAGTCTGTGATGCTGTCTCCTGCTTTGGACTTAAGAGGAGCTGACTTGGAGGCTGCTGGACCAGTCGCTTGTTTGATGCCAGCGAACATACTGCCAGTGTTGCCTGAATCTGTTGTCTACATATCTGTGATTATCATTAGGAGTGATATGTGCTCCGAAGTAGAATAAAGAATTGAATGTTATAAACACACATACCACATAGACACACGCATTATAATTTGTACACTTTGCTTCCGCTGAACAGGGCTGAAAGGCGTGCGCGTCAAGATAAGCCTGCTATGCCCAAGGGAGACAAGCATTACTTGAAAGCTCTTTGTGCTTTTGAGGTAGGGTTATAGCATCTGCTCACGTGACTGTATGACAACAGCAGACATGGTGGATACTGGGAAGAGCAGGATGTTTTGTAAAGTTTTAGTTTGTGCTGTGTGTGTTCTTGCACTTTTGCAGACTATCACAGCTTCGAACATTGTCTCATTTCATCAGGGAGATCGAAAAGTCAATGCTGATTTAAAATCAGACACCGAAAGACATGCACGAGCGAAGAGAAGTTCTCTAACTGACTCGGAACGTAATGACAACAAATGTGACGGTCAAAAAGAAAAATTTGCGAATGCGATTCGCGATGGCAAACGTTTGGAAGCAACGGTAAGTAATGTTTCTTTTGTGAACTTTTACAGATATATGTGTGTGTTTCTTGAGTTTTGTTATGTCCAAAGATTTGAAAACGTACATTTAGGAATCTTGTTCCAATGGTGTGATCAGTGTTGAGTGTAAAAATGTCACACCGAAATCTCGGAAATGTCTCGTGACTCTTGAATGATTAATTTGATTATTTTCAGCCTGTGACTTGTGATTAATTTGATTATTTTCAGCCTGTGACTCGTGAGACGATGAATGAGCAGGGCTGAATGTGATATTGTTACGAGAAGGAATATCTTCGATTTCTTAACCAGAGTTGATCAGAACAATGGTTTTCTGCACTTATTTTTCTTTCTTTCTTTCTTTCTTTATTTGTCTACTTCGAGTCCATATCATATATCAGTAGCCTAATAATCCTCGTACAGGTTTAACAGTTCCTGGGCCAGATTCTGTAGGCCTATACTTTGTATCCCGGGTGTATTTCAGGGGTCTTGAGTTCTTCATTTTGATGTCAGGTGACCTTGGGTATACCTCTTCTTACTGTAGTGCCCATTGTAGGGCAATCCAGATAATGTCCTTCTCTTTTCATATGATTTGCCCAGTCCATCTCTATCATTTTCTCATGATGAAGGTGTGATTGTCTTAACTTTCTTGACTTCATTTGGTGAATAGTTGTTGGTTAGACTAGAGATGATGTTGGACCAGGAAATTAAAATATTTCTTCACACTTTCCTTGTAGGTATTGTTGAGCAGAAGTTTTTGGACAGTCCAGCTAGTGGATCAAGAGAGAGCTCTTACATTCTTTTTTGGTCTGGAAACTGGGATGAACCTGGTTGGTGCATGTTGTGTGGCTATGTGCCAGGGTTTGTCATCTCCCCTACCTTGCCATTTGGTTTGTAAACAAGGAAATATATATAACAGATGACTGAGTCTGAAGGGGTCATGCAGCGCATGGACAGTCCCCCTGTGCTTGATGAAATGGCTGTCATGTGGCATTGAAAGTTTGATAGGTGATTGTCCGGAGAGTGGAGGGACATTGGTGCCCTGGGTCCCATCCAGCACCCGCAGGTGTTTCTTCAGTCTTGTTAAGTCTTTCACTACGGGCAGTGCGAACCATAGTAGGTTCCCAGTAGCTGGGCCATCGGCGTTTGTTTTCTTCCCTGCTGACGCACTATTTTTACTACTTTTCTATTTTATTTTACAGCTGCTAAATAATGATTAATGTAAAGTATTTGGTATTACCAGAAAGCTTAAAATGTGATCTTTGCAAGCATACTATTTTCAAATAAGATCTTCCAACACTTGTATGCGCCGCTACAAGAAGAATTACGTAGGTCACAGAAACCAGACGCATGCTCACGTTCCAGTAGTAACTGTACTATGCTGTACTGAAGTCTAAAGGAACCTTTGAAAACTCTCTCTCTCCCCCTCACTCTCTTTCCTTCTCTCTCTCTTTCTCTCTCTCACACACACACACACACACACACACACACACAGTGAGCGAACGAGCGAGCAAGAGAGAGAGAGAGACTGAGTGAGAGAGAGAGAGACTGAGTGAGAGAGAGAGAGAGAGGGAGGGAAAGAGCAGTCAACTTAAATGGTAAAGTTTATAATAACTCATGAATTCCCACGCCTGGTACCTAGCAGACAATTTATCAAGGAAGTTAGTGCAGACCTAATACATGGCACTGGAATTTCCTGGTCAGGGGTTCATTTTATTCCGTTATCAGTCAGAGCATCAAGTGTAAAGCTACACCAACTAAACAGACTCTGTCCCTTAGCTAAAACCTTCTGCTAAACAGTACTGGTAGTTGTTACCGATATTCTTTACAGTTACAGTGAAAGCTGCCAGAATTTTTCAAAACTTGACCCGCACTATATCATGGTCAGGTTTTTTTTTGTTTGTTTTTTTTCAGTAGACTGAAGCATTGAAATACAGGATTTGCGATTTTGTCAGACATGATTTTGGTGGAAGACCTGGAAGACTGCCCTGGATTGAAGGTTGGAGGAAAAATGATAATGTTTCGTTGCGCAGATGACACTATATTAATTGCAGAGAATGAAAGGGACCTACAGATTCTTGTGGATGTAGTGGAAAGTGGGAATGGAGGGTTGGAGCTAAGTGGCGGGGGGACTGAAGTGGTGGTGGTCGGTAGAGGACATGAAATCCCCTGATGCAAAATAGCAGCAAACGGCACGGCCTTGAGACAGGTTGATCGGTCTGGATGTCTGGGAATGATCGTCTCGCCAGACGGTGGATGCGCATCGGCGGTGGCCAGCAGAGTCAGCCAGTGGATAAGTGGCGTTCTTATCGGCAGGTGCCCATCAATTAATATCAGGAAGAGAGTTCTTGAATGTTAGAATGGATAATGTTATACGGTTGTGAGGCATGGACAGTCAACAATCAAAGCCAGAACAAGATTGAAGCAGCCGAGATGTGATTTCTAAGAAGAATGTTGAGAGTTCCATGGACAGCAAAGAAAACAAATGAGACGAGTCCTGATAGATGCAGACACAAGATCATTCATTAGGAAGATTAGGAAAAGACAGGCAATGTTTATAGGCCATTTTATGAGGAAAGGGGAATTAGAGCACTTGGTCACAACAGGAAAGGTGGGGGAAAGAGAACACCAGGTAGGCCCAGAGAGAAAATTTTGGACAGACTGGCAGAGTGGCTGAAGACGGAGAGGGTGGAAGATGTACTTACGGAAGCTAGGGACAGATACATATTGAGGGCCATGATCGCCAACGCCATGCAACAGAGCACTTGATGGTGATGATGATTTTGGTCACTGTTATCAGCCTCATATTTTATGTATTGTGATCAGTACCAATAAGATTAACTTAGACGCACAATGAAATTTACTAATATCAGTATTACTTTTATGTTAAAGAAACAAGGGAAAGAAAACACACGCTGTAGAGTATGTTGGAGTGAAATAGGCTGATGGAATTGATCCAGTTATGGACTTGCAACTTTTTTCTATTTACAAAATTCAAGGGAAACAGATATATATATATATGTTCATTATAGCAGTAATTCGTAATAGCTGCTACAAACTACTAAGTAAAATCAGTGACCTTACACAGTGCTGATGGTTTGTTGCCCTGCTTGTGGAGTTCTAATGTTATTCACAACATTCCCTATTTTATATACATGTATATCATCATATGTCACACACATGCATACACACTCCCATGTATGCACACACACACACACACACATACACACACACACACATACACACACACCACACACACACACACACACACACACACACACACACACTACACCACACACCGCACACACACGCACACACACACACACACACACACACACACACACACACACACACACACACACACACACACACACACACACACACACACTCACTCACTCACTCACTCACTCACTCACATAGTGTCATACATGGCATACACATATTGCTGATTGCTGTACATCACAGGAGTGACAAAGTGCTGTTGCGGTTTCAAATGGTGCTTGAAGAAATCTAACATAGTGCAGTACACTGATCACTGTGCTAGACATACAGAGTGGATTTATGATGTTGAACTGGTGTTCCAGTATTGAACACTTTTTAGCAGGTTTGGCCTTTGGAAACAAGATCTTGTGTGTAGAAAGTAGAATTAACATGACATACATTATATAATAGTAGAGTTTGTTCACTATACTTATAGACAGTATTTTACATTATGAGAGAAAGAGAAAGAAGTGAACAAGGAAAATAATATTGCCATAAATTCACTGTAGGCAGGTTCTTTATAAATTATAGGTGGACTCCCACATCTCTGAAAAAACGAAGCAGACAAATTTAATCAAAATGAAGTTGGCTGTTGAGTGTTCAGTAATTCTTTAATATTTTATGTAATTCAATACATGTGTAATAACTCTTGATGTAGTGTGAGAGTGAAGTAGAATAGATAAACAAACATTGAAACAAACGGGCGGTTTGTGAATAACTCAATAACTGAATAACTATTGAAGAAATAAGAAGAAAAGGATGATTGCAGTTGCTTGATTAAAACATCATTTATGTAAGACCTCAAGACCCTGCCAACACAAGGTTCATGCAGGCTTATGGTTATGCCATGATCATTTTGGATCTTCTCCATCATATATGGCATTAATGGAGTCTGCATGTGAACTTAATAACGAGCCTGGGCACACTATCATAAGAAATTCATTAAAAAAGAAAAAAGAAAGATGATCTATGCGTCCGATACAACTATCTCAGCCCTTTTAGCTCTGTTTGAGCACCATACTGGTAATGCAGGGTTCCTGGTTTTGATCCTCAGGCGGTGCCAGGCTGGCTGGTTCTTGTAATAGAATCATGGACTCTTGATCTGATGACGTAGACCCCAAGTTGAGTCTCGATCAGCAAAAAAAAAATTGGTGTGTTCTCAGCCCATTTGAATACTCTAAGCATTCTGGTGGTGTCTCTAAGCATTCTGGCGGTGTCTGCTTAGTTCTTGTTGGTCCTGTTTATCTCCCTCTTCCCCACCATTTTCCATTTTCAAGACCGTGCCAGCGCATAGGGTTTTGCACATGCACATGTGCATTTTAAATGTTAGTTTAGTTTAACTTTTGCTTTCCCAAACTGTTTGTGGACTGTAGACAGCCCGGTATGTCACTTTGTTGCATTTGTACATTTATAACTGAATGATCATGACGTTCACCATTGGCATGTGACCTGCTATTTGTGATTAGTAAGTCTCGTGACCTCAGTTGATGTGTATCTTCTGTAATTGTGTATGGTGAGGTGGGTGGTGATGGATGGAACTATATCATACCCATTAATGTGTTCACCTCATAATCATGTACTAGAAAAAGAGAGAGTGAAGTGACTGGGAATACAGTGGGTTTTTTTTTTTCTGGTTTAGTATTCATTAACATTCCAGTATTGCATAAGAAAAGTGGAGGTAAATGTGAATTATGGAATAATAAAAAATGTGTTTATTTTCTTTCAAATGAATAATAATTCATTCGGATTTCATTGTCATTTTAAATACACATATGAAACCAGAATTCATGAGAAATAATCTTTTTAGTTAATCTTTTGTAGTAATAGTATTAATACTAATAACTTAATGAGACTACATCAGTCATCAGTTTCAGCAGATATCATGATGGAGAAACAATTTTTGTTTTGATGTGACAAACTGTGACATAAAAATTGAAACCATGTCACAAAAATTGTTTCCTGAATTTGCCGTTCAAAATAGTGAAAACATGTAGGAACAATCAACTTTTGAAAGTTTAGGAGAGAAGTTTTCTTTTTCATCGTTGTAAAAACTTTCTTTTTTTTTTTTCCATTTTTCTGAGCAACTGTTTTAGATAGTAGAACACTCAGAACTTTGCATCAGAAACATGGTAAGTTAGTTTCTAGTTAAACTATTTTTCAATTTTATAACAATGTTATGCTGTTTAAGTAAGTAATTTGTTGCTAGTACTCCTTCCCTCCCTCCCTTCACAGGTTATTCAGTCACCATTTTACATGTGGTATATCAAGCTGAAAAAGATGTTCAAAATCTTGTGAATATTATAATACTATAGTATTACTATAGAAAGCAGAAATAAAGGTCTGGAATTATATAGCAAGAAGACTGAAGTAACGGTAATCATTGAAAAATAAATAAACAAATAAAAGATAAATAGATAAATAAAAATGAATAGAATTAACGAGAAATCCTTTGATGCAAAATAACAGCAAACTGCACAACATTGAGGCAAGCTGATAAGTTCAAATATCTGGGAACGGTCATCTCACCAGATGGCAGATGCATATATGTTAGAAATAGCCAGCAGAATGGCCCAGCTAAAACAGCATTATTTCAAGAAGATGAAAAGCGTTCTTAGTGGTCAACAAATGCCAATCAATTAACATCAGGAAGAGAGTTCTTGAATGTTGTATAGAACTGATACTAATAATAATAATAATAATAATATATTTTATTTATATAGCGCAAAATCTTGATAAAATCAAATCTAAGCGCTGAGCGTATACATGCATACATACCTACATACATATGAGCGTATACATGCATACATACTTACTTACATAAATCTAAGCTGAGCGTATACATGCATACATACATACATAAATCTAAGCGTATACATACATACATACATACATACATACATACATTACATACATACATACTAATACATACATACATACGTACGCACATGCATGTATACATAATAATTACAATATTTATATAGCGCAAAATCTCGACAAAATCAAATCCAAGCGCCGAAAAGACACACACGCACGCACGCACACACACGCGCACACACACACACACACACACACACACACACACACACACACACACACACACACACACACACACACACACACACACGCATGGCCACAAATGGGGAGAAAGAATAAAAGCAATAAAAGCAAGAATAAAAGCAATGGAAAACCACAGAGAGCACATCATATACAATTATATATTAAAACAAAGTGATTCCCCTCCGAGCGGAGACAGGCTGCAGAGGGGGGTTGAGTGAGGTTAGGATTTTATGCAGAGGAGAAAAGGTGAGTTTTGAGAGCGGACTTGAAGGAGGCAAAAGTAGGTTGCTGACGGACTGAGAGAGGAAGTTTGTGAATGTGAAGCATGGACAGTCAACATGCAAAGTCAGAACAAGATTGAGGCAGCTGAAATGTGGTTTCTAAGAAGGATATTAAAAGTTATGTGGACAACAAATAAAACAAATGAGACAGTCTTGAAAGAGGCAAACACAAAAAGAACGTTAATGAAGAAGACTGTGAAAAGACAAGCAACATTTTAAAAACATTTTATGAGGCAAGAGAAATTAGAGCTCCTAGTCACAACAGGAAAGCTGGTAGGAAAAAGAGCACCAGGTAAACTCAGAGAGAAAATATTAGATGGACTTGCGGATTGGATGAGGACAAGAGAGGATGGGAGATGTACTTGTAGCAACAAAAGATAGATTCATAAGGAAGGCCATAATCATCAACGTCATGAGGCAGGGCCCATCATCATGATGATATCAAGCTGCGTGTTTTAAAGAATATCTGGGGTTTTTTCATCAGTGGGACTTATCTTTCTAGCTTTTGAAAGTAGCAAGCTTTCAAAATGGCTTTTTCAGAGAGAACCAGCCAGTGGTCCTTACTGAGGACTCCTTTGGTGCTGACACATTCATTGATTCAACAGTGCAGATGATGTGCTTTTAACTTGTTAAGGGCCCTAAAGTAAACATCAACAGAGCATTGTGTGAAAAATGACAGCTGTACAGTCTTGCTTATCTGATCCTTTGTGAATTCCTGGTGTGCAATCGAGAAAGCTCTATAAGTGCTTTCCCAGTTTCTGCCCTTTCTTGTCAGGGTGACACCTTATTTTTTTTTGCATTTCTGCCTGTGTAAACCTCACAACTGGTTCAGCATTGCAGCACAGCGCGTAAATTACATCTGATACATTGGGCGTACCTTGAAAAACGGGCCAATCAATAACCTTTGACATGGCTGGATGATGATGAAGTGTCACATTATGGTTGGTTCAGTTGTTAGCTCAAGCCCAGGTCTGCTGACACACCTTACACTGAAGCTGTTTGAATGGGCTGTGTACATTTTATAGTCCACTGTTTTACTATGTATAGTGATTGTTTGATGACAATAACAGAAGTGATATTTGCTCATGTGTCTGGATATGCACACACATGCTGTCTCTCTCTCAGTCACTCTCTCTCTTCTCTCTCTCTCTCTCTCTCTCTCTCTCCTCACACACACACACACACACACACACACATGAGAGCACACACACTGATTCATACACATACTGTACACACACAAGCATCTTAGCATGTTTGTGCTGACATGTGTGTACATGCATGCTCGCTCTCTCACAGACACGCTCATCCACACTCAAACATACACACACTTGTAAACAAAATCATAGATACGGTGGTTACATGCATGCTAGATTTCACAAGTGATAGGTACTTCACTTACTGAGTTATTGGTGTTCTCAGCAGCATATGGTCTCAAATCAATACATGACACATGGGGACTGTTGAAAAGTATGCATTTCCCCCCTATGGACTGTTTACATCATGTAACACTAACAGCCAGCCAGTAATATTGATTTGTTTGTTTGTGTACAAGTGTTCCTTGCAAAGTACTTCAAGCGTTTGGCTAGCAGCTCTGAATAAGTCTCCTGTTGAACTAATTTATAGTTGTTATTGTTTGTGTAACTAATATAGTATGAATTCAGTTTATGGGTGGTTGGGTGTGTGTGTGTGTGTGTGTGTGTGTGTGTGTGTGTGTGTGTTGTGTGTGTGTTGTGTGTGTGTGTGTGTGTGTGTGTGTGTGTGTGTGTGTGCCCTTTTTATCAGCCTTTAACTTAGTTTAAGACACATCTTGAAGTAACAAACTGTTTGCCTAATATCCAAGTAATCCAAAACAGAAATCTGTTTGCCTTTATTTTGATGTTTTAATTTTGTTTGATTAGTGATTTGCATATACTTTGAAAGTTTGTTTAACTGTTAGTAATTTTATAGTAGTAACAGTGAATATTGATGATTATATCAAAGTCTACTTTGTGGCTGTTTATATAATCTGAAGATACTATCATTAGCCAAGAGCAGAGAGATTGTGGAGATAGTACATCACAAGTCTGGACAGAGATGGCTTGTTGGTACATCACAAGTCTGGACAGAGATGGCTTGTTGATGTGGAGTTTTCCACCTTCCAGAGTGACTACATCAGTGCATGAACTCATATCAGGCCCAAGAAATACTGTGTAAGTGACCTGCAGTTCATTCAGGCCAGCAGTGAATGGTTCTGTAGCACTGTTCAGGCTTGGGGAAGGTAAAGCAACAAGAGAGAGGAGATGGGCACATGTTTCATGATACTGGACCTAAGACTTTTAAGTTTCTACTACAGTGCATCACTCCCTTAAAACCTCAGGGTTATCGGACAATCTTTTCCATTGTTAGCTTGAAATGTGAAAGGTTGTAAGGAAGAAAGGTTGCCTGATGTGCATAAAGAAGTGTTTGTATTTAACTTTAAGATTTATGATTTTCGTGTAAATATTTTGATTTTTTTCTCTCAGATGCATGTGTCATGCACATTGATTTTTGACCACTTTGTGCAGGAAGAATGTTGCTAGACAGTCTGCATATTCTATCATCAGTGAGCGTGCATGCAGGGCTGTTGTCATGTTTCCATAAGCCACAGAACACTTACGTTACACAGAACTTTTGATGTGATTGCTTGATATTGTACATACTTATGCATACAAAGGGGTGGGGGGTTATCACCGACAGATATGCACACAATCAGTCACATGTTGACCTGGAAAATCGGAAAAATCTTCACCTTTTACACACCAGGTGGGAAGTACCTAGGCAGGACCAAACCCCAGACTTTTGGATTGGAAGTCTAACATCCATTTGACTCCCATTCCATCATAAGTTCAGTCTCAGTCCACAACATAGTCTGACCTAATCTGTTGGGTGCCCATCTTACACTTCAATCATTCTCAGAATCTGGTGGTATCAGCTTAGTGTTTCATAGGTCCCTTTTCTCACCTACCCATTTTAAGACCTTGCCAGCGCAAAGGGGTTTCATAGGTCCCTTTTCTCACCTACCCATTTTAAGACCTTGCCAGTGCAAAGGGTTTTGCACAGTCTTAAGAAGTCTGCCAGGTAATTGCTGGTCGATTTTAGTGGAGTATATATGGAATTGTCCAGGTGCAATGATTCTCTCTTGAACAGATTCCAGACTGCAAACTAATTTCATTACAGACTGCGTTGAATGGATTTTATAATAGTTACTCGCTGATGGAGAGAAGCGATCCTGCTCATTGGGAAAAGATGATAGGATCTTACAGAACCTGATTTATGTACCTTTTCACATAACTTTTCTTTCTGTGTTAATGATATCATGTCAATCCACCTATTGTCTGTCCACCTGTCGGTCTGTCCATCTGTCTGTTGGTTTATGTCCATCCATCCATCTGTCTAGTTGTGTGACGAGTGTGTCTCACTATTATCTAGTAGTGGTAAACTACTGCATGTAATACACTAATTACTATTCATGAAACTATTGAAAGCATATGTTTTTCTTCAACAAACAAAACTTGAAAACAATAGTGAACCCATCCATTCCTGGCTAACATTGAACAGCTTCTAGGGTAATTGATGTATTTTTTAACAGTCATAGGTTTTTAAAAAAAAAGTGCTTTAATGCTTAATTTTCCATTCCATTGCATCATCATGTGTACATTTAAGATATATGTACACATTTAGACTGCTGATAGGCTAATCAAATTCTAAAATATATTGATGTAATTTTATCAATATGTCACTAAGCAGACAAAATTTTAAAGTGAATTTTATATAAATTTATCAGTAATTTTCTGTCTCTGTGTTTATGAAAGGGAGGGGGGAGCTTTTCTATATTTAGATTAGTAATAACAAGAAGGGCAACAGCAGTGACAGCATTATGACAACAACACTGAAAAAAGGGGGGAAAAAAAGAAAAAGCTTACAATTCACATTACAAGGAAAATACGAAAAGTCCCAGAAGAAAAGAAACTACAAAAAGAGGATGGAAGATTTTCTCATGTCATTATTTTTAGTTGAATTCAGGAGTCTTGAAATAATAAAAGTTTAAGTCGAATGGACAGTGTTCTAATACTGTAATAGTAATACAGATTTTGATTTCTTAACAGTGTTATTACTGTTAACCATAAGTTTTGTGTTTTTCACTTGTTTTTTAAAAAAAGAAATTTCTGGACTAGTTATTGGTTTTCCTATGCAATGCCATACTTGAAAAGTTTGTCTGTTGCTCAAGTCAAAGTATTTTATGTTGTTCTGTTTTTAGTGTTAACTGCTATTGTTGAATTATTTTGTTAAGAGAACATCATTAGTATTAAGAGTTCATAAGTTACATACATATACATACATACATACATGTACACATACATTTTATGAAATGTATGAACGGGTCAGTTCATTTGGGATTATTTTCTGCTGAATGAAAAACAAACACAATGAAATAAACTTCTGAAATATGTTTATAAAAAAAACTAAAAACGGTTGTAATGTATTCTTACAGAATGTGTGTGTGTGGTGTGTGTGTGTGTGTGTGTGTGTGTGTGTGTGTGTGTGTGTGTGTGTGTGTGTGTGTGTGTGTCCATGTGTCCATCCATGTCTGTGTTTCAGTATGTCTTCAAAGACGAGACCAAGTTCAGCCTGGCGATGGCTTGGGCCGGTAAAAATGATGATGGGGTAAGTATATTCAGAAATAATCAGTAAATCTCTCTCTCTCTTTCTCTGAATGTGTGTATATTGTATGTGTGAGTGTGGATGTGTGCATGGGTGTTATCTGTATATCAGTATTAGTATGGTCGTGTGAATACTTTCGTTTATTATTTCTGTTAACATCTGTTCCATATATATATACATGTGCTTTTTAGGCAGATTGCTGTATGCTTCGAAGAGATTTTATGTGTGTGTGTGTGTATATGGCGTGTCATGTGTGTGTGTATTTCTCTGTTTTGTGTATGCACTGTGTGTTTGTGTGTGTGCGTGCGCGCACACGCGCACATGCATACATCATAAGAAGATGATTGTTTAGTGTTTGTACTTGTCTGTTCAGCTATCTGAGGCTGTTGTTGAAATAACAGAATAATCTGGCAGTACAAAACTTGAACAGTTAAGCCAACTGGGTCGGCATCCAAGGCTTTAACAGTTTAAGCGTTTTGTACAATGATACAAAGTTGTGTGCGTGTGTCACTGTGTGTGTGTGTGGTGTGTGTGTGTGTGTTGGTGTGTGTGTGTGTGGTGTGTGTGTGTGGGTGGTGGGTGGGGGTGTACTTTCATATTTGTGTTTTCTGTTTGAATACAGATACATGGATATAATGTGTACACACATCTGCGTACACACATGGCATAGACAAACACGCACACCACAACACAACAGAGAACAATACAACACAACACAACACAACACAACTCGCCATGTTACACCACACCACACCCACCCTCCGCTCTCTCTCTCATTAATGTATGTCTCTGAGACAAGCTGATGTTTTGCTTGTAAGGTTTTTCTGCTCTGTCATACTTGCATGTTTAGTACAGTTGTTTGGCTCATAAAACAGCACTGTTGCATGAGACTAAGACTAGAGTCAAAATAATGGATAGAGTAGAGATTCAGAATCAGAAGTGTTGAATTTTTTTTTAAATTCTAAAACAACTTTTGTTTACATATATATTGAAAATCAAAATGATGAAGAAAGTCTGTCCTTTACACTTCCTTGTTAAAGTTTATGGGCTGAGAGTGGAAGTGTTCTCATTTTATTTGTAGCTGCAGATCCTGCTTTGTTTGACCTACATGTCTGACATTGTGTGACTTGCAGTTTTTCATGAAAAGGATTGTACAGGAAGGAAAATTGACAGAGAGCCTGTAAAACACTCAGCTGTTCACAGATTGTAATACATGATGATGATCTAATAGATAAGTAGACATGTGTAATTTGGAATGTGTTACATGTGCATTTTAGATCATTTACAGTTGCATTTGAAGTCATCCAAGTTAACCCTGTCATGCTGTGTAGGCTTCTAACATAGGGCCTGGATTGTGCTTTTGAGTTGACATTCTCCAGAAATAGTTTTTTAAGATTTGCCTCTTGACTACAGCATTTCTTGGTCTGTTTTTTGTTTTTTTATTTTTTGCAGAGTACTTCAACAAACAGACAAATACCTTCCAACAAACAGACAGATACCTTCTGATTAACCAACTGAAAAACGAAACAGTTAAAACAGTTTGCTTGTTTGTTGTATTCAACATCAGATTATGCTTGTATTTTATGTGCAGCTGAGTTGCATTCATTATACACTCTTTAGATTCTCTTTTTACGTAAGACACTAGAGACAATGACATTGTGACAAATATCTTGCCGGAGTCAGGCCTGAATTTGTAATTCTGTGACAGGTAAATGGCAAGGCTTATTGACTTGGCCTCACTAAGATATTGATAATCGCAGGCGTACTCAAAGAAAATGGATGACGCTTGATTTTTGTGTCAGCTCATTTAGAAATCCAAAGCTAAACCAAGTGAAAGTTACACAAAGACTTGTCAAAGATGTAACATGGATTCACATTAATCATTAATGTATTGTAATAACTAATATTTACTCATTACAGACTTGTCAGAAGTTGTGAAGCAGAAATTTAAACTTTGGTTGGCCAAAAACAAAATGTATTTTATATGGATTCTCTTTATGCTGTCAGTATGTCTGTGTGTGTGTTTTTTTTTATGTAGTCGGCTGGGTTATAAGCAGTATAAACTTGAAATTGTGGTATATCAATCTTTTATGCCCATTCATGATATTTTCAAATGTTTTAAGTGTCGTTCATCTGAAGAGAATTGGAATGTAATGTATCCACCAATGTATAATTACTAAAATCAAATTGAGAATCAGACAAAATTGATTCTTATTCAGTATTCAAGATTCAAGATTTCTGTTTGTGTCCTTTCCACAATAACTAGGAAATTTGGTCTGCAGGCTTGTCAGTGTCATATCATACCACCCACGCATGCATGCATGCACACGCGCGTGCACACACACACACACACACTTACACACACACACACGCACACACACACACACACACACACACACACACACACACACACACACACACACACATACAACACACACACACACACACACACACACACACACACACACACACACACACACACACACACACACACACACACACACAAGCATACACATACACATACACATACACACACATTCATATGCAATCAGACATACACACAAACATACACACAAACATACACATGTACATGCTCGCAGAGCAATCATGTATGTGTGAAGACAATATGAAAATTTTCCTACCTAGTTAGTTATGGTCACAATAATCATAATGAATAACTAATGAGGGTGTCTTTCAATACAGACTGAGTGTAAATCCTGTGTGTCTTTTTGACATTTTCCAGAAGCGTTATTATTGGCAGTAGTCCACCAGTAGTGAGGTCTGAGGCAGCATGCCACCAGTAATGGGTTCAGTCTGTAGAGTAGAGGCACCAGTTGTGTGCTAAGCAAGTAATGAAAGACTCATTTTAGCGTGAACAGCTGTCGAAAAAATAATCTTGATGATCCTGCTGGAGCTATCACGGGAGCTATCGCGGGGTTAATCATTCTGGTGGTGGTGTTAATCTGTTTCCTCTATTATTGTTTTAATGAAGGTTTTCTTGGCAATCAGCCACAGGCTATATATCTGATGGGGTATTTAGTTGAGGTTCGGAGCGCACACGCGCGCGCACACACACATGGACACACGCACGCACGCACAGACACACACACACGCATGCACACACTCACACACACACATGCGTGCACACACCACGCATGCACACAGACAGACACACACACACACACACACACACACACACACACACACACACACACACACACACACACACACACACACACACACACACACTGTGACACACGCAAGAAAGGATGTGTTTATGATTCATACCTGATATATGATAATAGTAACTCTCATGTGCTTATGTGAGCGCACAGTCACATACACATGTGCAGACACAGACACTGTGTTATTTAGTTACTAACTATAGTACATACATGTATGTATACATACATACATACATACATGTATACATACATACATACATACTCACACACACACACACACACACACACACACACACACACACACACACATACATATATATGCACATATGTTCACATACATATTCATCACACAAGTTCATTTAAAAATCAAATCATTTAAAATCTTAGCTCACAAATCATAAAAAAAGTCTAGATTTGCAAGTGTAAAAAAAAGCACAGTTGTGACAGGTCTAACACATACATTTATAACCATTGCTTGGCATTAAAATATAGGTCATTATAACATTTTGTCACATATCACTACACAACATTAAAATGTTGATCTTTGTAACAATTTATCACAGGACATTTTACTACATGGCATTAAGATGTAGGTCTTTGTACCATTTTATCACCTATTACTCATGACATTAAAATATTGATCTTTGTACCATTTTATCAGCTGTCATTCATGACATTAGAATATTGATCTTTGTACCATTTTATCACCTATCACTCATGATATTAAAATATTGATCTTTGTACCATTTTATCACCTATCACTCATGACATTAGAATATTGATCTTTGTACCATTTTATCACCTGTCACTCCATGACATTAAAATATTGATCTTTGTAACATTTATCACCTGTCACTACATGACATTAAAATATTGATCTTTGTACCATTTTATCACCTATCACTACATGACATTAAAATATTGATCTTTGTACCATTTTATCACCTGTCACTCATGACATTAGAATATTGATCTTTGTACCATTTTATCACCTGTCGCTCATGACATTAGAATATTGATCTTTGTACCATTTTATCACCTATCACTACATGACATTAAAATATTGATCTTTGTACCATTTTAATTTTTATCACCTATCACTCATGACATTAACCCTTTGACTCCCACACCCTGTCTACCAGCATGCTGCATCATCACTCATGCCCGCAAAGCAAAATCTTAACCATTTGATTCCCTCACCCTATCCACCAGAAGATTTTGCAGTTGGTTGAGTAGGTGCAGGAGCAGGAGTCAAAGGGTTAAAATATTGATCTTTGCAATACATTAACATGTTGATCTTTGTAACATTACATCGCATATAACTGCAATACATTAACATGTTGATCTTTGTACTATTTTTTCACCTATCACTCATAAAATATTGGTCTTTGTACCATTTTATCACCTGTCACTCATGACATTAGAATATTGATCTTTGTACCATTTTATCACCTGTCAGTGTACCATTTTATCACCTGTCACTCATGACATTAAAATATTGGTCTTTGTACCATTTTATCACCTGTCGCTCATGACATTAGAATATTGGTCTTTGTACCATTTTATCACCTGTCACTCATGACATTAGAATATTGGTCTTTGTACCATTTTATCACCTATCACTCGTGACATTAAAATATTGATCTTTGTACCATTTTATCACCTATCACTCGTGACATTAAAATATTGATCTTTGTACCATTTTATCACTATCACTCGTGACATTAAAATATTGATCTTTGTACCATTTTATCACCTGTCACTCATGATATTAAAATATTGATCTTTGTACCATTTTATCACTTATCACTCGTGACATTAAAATATTGATTTTTGTACCATTTTATCACCTATCACTCATGACATTAAAATATTGATCTTTGTACCATTTTATCACCTGTCACTCATGACATTAAAATATTGATCTTTGTACCATTTTATCACCTATCACTACAATACATTAACATGTTGATCTTTGTAACATTTTATCACATGTCACTACATGACATTAAAATGTTGATCTTCGTAACATTACATCGCATATAACTGCAATACGTTAGAATGTTGATCTTTGTAACATTTTATCACATATCACTACATGACAATAAAATATTGATCTTTGTAACATTTTATCACATATCACTACATGACATTAAAATATTGATCTTTGTAACATTTTATCACATATCACTACATGACATTAAGATATTGATCTTTGTAACATTTTATCACATATCACTACATGACATTAAGATATTGATCTTTGTAACATTTTATCACATATCACTACATGACATTAAGATGTTGATCTTTGTAACATTTTATCACATCCACTACATGAATTAAGATGAAGATGTTTGTAACATTTTATCACATATCACTACATGACATTAAAATGTTGATTGTAACTTTTTTTTTTTAACATATCACTACATGACATGAAGATGTTGATTTTTGTTACATTGTATCACATACCACTACTTGACATTAAGATGTAGATGTGTGTAACATTTTATCATGTATCACTACATGACATGAAGATGTTGTTTGTAACCTTTTTTTTTTTTTACATATCACTACATAACATGAAGATGTTGATTTTTGTAACATTTTATCACATCCACTACATGTTAACCTTTACATGGCATTGAAATTTTTATCTTTGTAACAAATTATCACATACCACTACATGGCATTAAAATGTTGATCTTATAACATTTTATCACACCCATTACATGGCTTTAAAATGTGGTTCTACTGATGGCTTTGTCAAATGAATGTGGTGAAGGATCATTTTTGGATACGAATTGGAAGTTATGGTTTGCAATCTTAGGTCTAGAAAAGATGCATAGTAGGAACAAAGGAAGATTAAAAAGTAGCAGTAAAGTCAGTCTGGAATTGTAAACTTATGCAGTAAATTTCTGGATATTGTTTGGTGGTCCGATGTCAGTGGAATTTTACACTCTGTTTAAAAATAAGCAAATGAAGAAAGCACCCTCAAAATTTGTTGTGTTTGTGTGCATGGTATCTTATACAAATTCATTTGTGTCCATGTGCATTTAAGGTGTAACATAAGTTTTCATGTTTAAACTAGTTGCCATATTGTAGTGGTTGTATAACAGACTACAGACTGGAAGGTTGTGGGTTCAAATCCCCATCAATTCCTTCAAAACATTCCTTCAAAAATCATTGTTGGGATTTTTTGGCTCTAACCGGCTCTGACCCAGAGTTGGGCATGCTATGGGCTCATTGGGAAGACTAGGGCCACATAGTCGTCTCATCCACTTCAGGGATGGGTCATTGAGGGTGTTGCTTATATCTTCCGACCAGCACCACAGGTGTCTTTATCTCTCAGGCTTAGTTGACACCAAGATATATTATGATAGTAAGCATAGAGTACAGCCCTGTCATGTAATCTCAATCAAATAAATAATAGATGGATACCATCATGATTATCATCCTCATCATCATCATCATCATCATCATTGCATTGTAAAAACTGTTCCAGCATCTGTAGCCATTAAAGTGGTAAAAAAAATGGGATGGAAAAAAAAAGGTGAGCAAAAAGGTAACCAACCTCTTTGTGAGTGCAATGATCCTTGAAAATAAAACTTTAATGAATAAAGTCAAAACAACATGTCAAGCTGGTTTGTAGATGTTGGGTGTGGAAGATTTGTGAATGTGTCCAACAAAGTTAATAGAAAAGTGTCTTTTGCTTCTCTCTTTAGGTCTTAGTGGTGCTGACCTCAGAACTGGTTTCATTCAAGTTTGCAGTGTCCACCCTCTGGAGGAGGTGAGTTCAAATGAAAATGTTTACTAAATTTAATGCTGATAACTGTGCTTATTGTACTTTTCTTGTGAGGTTGAAATACGGACCCATTGTTGTTCTTTATTACACTCTACAGTCCTCACAGTTGAGTATGGGTTATCTTGATACAAAGCATTGAGCATGTTATCTTAAAATACAAACGTTTGCGTAATGCAAAATGCGACTTTGTGTGAGCACATATCAATATCAGACAGTTCAGCGTTCATATTTTACAGTGTTTGCTATGGTAAACTCAGCACTTTGCAAGCTGCAGCTGCTTATTGTTAGCACTGTATGTTATCTTGACCTGATAGACCTGTGGTCTGAAGTGATGAAATTACAAGGTCATTAAGTCACTTCTGTAGAACAATAAAACTGAGTAATTGTACTTAATGACATAATAAAGTGAAAGTCATAGTCAGTAGTTTTTGTTGGTTTGCTTGTTTTTGATGTTATTAGTACAATATACTATTGTCAGTTACTGTCCTGGTTTGCTTGTTTTTTGATGTTATTAGTACAATATACTATTGTCAGTTACTGTCCTGGTTTGCTTGTTTTTGATGTTATTTGTACAATATACTATTGTCAGTTACTGTCCTGGTTTGCTTGTTTTTTGATGTTATTAGTACAATATACTATTGTCAGTTACTGTCCTGGTTTGCTTGTTTTTTGATGTTATTAGTACAATATACTATTGTCAGTTACTGTCCTGGTTTGCTTGTTTTTTGATGTTATTAGTACAATATACTATTGTCAGTTACTGACCTGGTTTGCTTGTTTTTGATGTTATTAGTACAATATACTATTGTCAGTTATCGCAGGACAGTTTTATTATGCTTTCAAGGTGCAGTATACAAAATATGAATTATGTTAGATGTGGCTGTGTTGATTGCATATTTTTCTTACTGTGCAAAATTTATCCTGATTGTTAGTTTCACTGATATGCTGTTTTATAATGGTTTAAAGATCAGTCGTAAGATACACTGATAGTGATACTGTTTCTGGTATATTGCTACACAAAGGTAGCTTTACTGTACTTACATGTTGCACTGTAAGTCAGCTCTGAATGTTATCACATATACTTAGCTATGCAGAACGTATTTGGATTATACCTTAACCCTTTGACTCCCGCACCCTATCTACCAACTACAAAAACTTAACCCTTTGATTCCCTCACCCTATCCACCAGCTTCCTGCAGGAAGCTGGTGGATAGGGTGAGGGAATCAAAGGGTTAAGTTTTTGCTTTGCTAACATGGTTGGCAATGCAGGATGCTGGTGACCGGAGTGCGGGAGTGAAAGGGTTAAAGTAGGTATTAAGTTTAAGAAAAAATATGTTAAGAAATGGCAGTTGGATTTTAATTAGATCGCATCTGTTAGGCACATGCATTTGTGTGTGTGTGTGTGTTGTTTTTTTTTTTACTGATGTGAGATACTGAGAGGTTGCTAACCATTTGACTGCTATCATAATCAACAGCAAAAATTTTGGCCGCACATGGAAAAACATCAGCTCCAGTGTCCAAAACAGTGCATTCCGAAAGTCTGATGGTCTTCAGAGAAATCCTCATGATCCCAAATGGGTAAGTCTCTGGCCTCAAAACTTAAGCAAGCTCCTAAAGGGGCTAATCTCTTATCAGAAAATGTCACTTGATATCGGTGTCACGCATGTGGTACACTGCATTGTTGTATGAATTGCCTGTTAATGGGTTGACTTAGATTTGAAAAGATTGAGAAACAGGCACATTCTGGACAGTACATCGCATCACAAGTGCGCAGACTTGCACACACGCACATGCATGCTTGCACACGCACACACACACTGCACCGCCTCTTAAACTCTTTCAGTCCTGATTACTCTGTTGATTCCAAATGCTTCTCTCTATCTTGGTGGATCTTGGGCATCATAAGCAAAGCTTACAGTGCTCAGAAATGGTAGCTTGACTTGACTAGGCCTAGCACCCATGAATCACAAGCCTTGGCCTCTTCCACGGCTTTTCATCACAGTTTCTCGTTACCAGTAATCTTGGACGTCACCTACTAGTGTTCCCCTGCAATGTTCATCTCTATGTACCTCAGGGATAACTCATGAGTACATGAAGATGGGTCTCACAGCATCACATCCACTGTCTGTGACCAGCATGTTGTATTTCTTCCAACCAATTTTTTTTTGGGGGGGGTATTATCACCCACCTTCCAGTTAGTGCCACTCTGCTCTTGTAAAATATGGTTAAGTTATGTGCAATTAAACGGGATTTTATTTCTGATCCCCATTTAATAAACATACTCACCTTATCTTACAACTAGTACCCACCCACTACCCAGATGTCCTACCTATGTGGCGGTTGACAAGAGATATTCCTTTTCTAACCTATAAAGAGGCTGATGGTCACTGAGGCCGGAACCAGGTATCGAAATAGGGGTGGACTTAAGAGCAGCACCTGGCAGGGGACATCTTTTCACTGATTTTTCAACTACCCGGTCGAGTATTTTGCAGTTAGTATGCTCTACTGCATCAGCGAAGCTTATGCACTTGTGAGATATGGTAACAATGTTTATTGAAATGGGATTTGAAATAGAATCCCCTGTTCACATACACATATATATATACGGTCATGTTCACACCCACATGCATTATCCTTGAGTTGTCAAGTGTCCATTTACTAGGATTTAAGTTGCAGTGTGAATTGCTGTCATGAAATTCTACTCTCATACATAAATTTGCTTTGAAAGTAGAAAAGATGGAATATTTGATAGACTTATCAGCACATAATGTTCTAACTTGTAAACAAACCATTGACAATTTAGAAAAAGAAAAAAAATTTCCCCATTATTCTTGTAACAATAATCTTAACACATCTGATTGTCATCCCATGTGTTCCTTAGTTACAAAGCAGATAGATGTTTTTAACCCTTTGACTCCTGCACCCTGTCCACTAGCATCCTGCACTGCCAACCATGCTATCAAACTCAAAGCAAAACCTTACCACTCTGACTTCCTCACCCTATCCACCAACTTCCTACAGGAAGCTGGTGGATAGGGTGAGGAAGTCAAAGTGTTAACTTTTTGCAGTTGGTGATAGGGTATAGGAGTCAAAGGGTTAATTTTATTTTAAATGTTGATCTTCTTTGTTGGACAGGTTGATCTTGTCAGCTTTTGATTTTATTTTTAAATGTTGATCTTCTTTGTTGGACAGGTCTATCTCATCAACTTATAATTTCATTTTTAAACATTGATCTTCTTTGTTGGACAGATCTATCTCATCAGCTATGAGCATTTTCTGTATGGCTCAGAAGATGGGGGAGAAACCTGGAAGAAGTTTGGTTTGGACGATATTGTGAGGAACGAGCTCATTTTCCATCCGGATGAAAAGTATAAAGATCATATTATGGTCATTACTACTAACAATAAGGTAAGTGTGTAAAACAAATACATAAACCCATGCACACATGCATGTATGTTTATGATAAGTTTTGGATCAGACAATAAACTGAATTCCTGGAAATCCTGTACGCAGTATGCATTTTGTGCATAAAAAGAAATCTTCACTAAAATCCACATCAATAGAACTGATGTTGATGATAAAATTCAGCTTAAGCCTTTCACTTCCAACCGTGGAAGTAGGCGCGGTATAGAGGTCGCTGTACGCTGAACACTACTATGAAATGGAAAGTAAGCTGAAATCATGTGACTGCAGTCACATGACCAGAGCACACTTCTGTGCAATGGCCGCGCACATACTTTTTTATTTTGGGAAGTTTTGGGCCGATTTTAATTGGATTTTTTTCGTTTGAAAAAGTGGTGACCGTATCGAGGCCCAAGATGGCATCCAGATGCTATACTGCTGAGGAAGTAGCTCGATTTTTGATGGATTTACCTGATAATCCAGACAGTTCTGATGATGAAAGTGGTGGCCTTGGTGACGGAGATGCCATTGTTGTTCAACTAACAGAGGATTCTAGTTCGGACAGTGATTACCCTGAGGATTTTGTTGACATTCCGAGCACCTCAAGAGGTAGGTGTGGTTGTGGGCGTGTTCGATCAAGTCATGGATAGACACGTGGCCCTGCTAGGAGTGAACCGAGCTGTGTTTGTTCTGCAGCAGATGATACTTTTGATGTTGACATTCCAAAGGAGTACCCCACTTACCATGGTCGCCATAGACCTACTGAGTTCCTGCCACTGGATGCGTGTTGTGTGGACTTTTTGACTTGTTGTTTTCCTGATGAAACTGTACTGCTAATGGTGGAACAGACAAATCTCTATGCCAGACAGAAAGGGGGTGAGTGGGATGGTGATACTGATGTCACTGAGATGAGAGCTTTCATAGGTATGTTGTTTTTTGAGGGAATCCACTGACTGCCAGAAATGAACAATTAATTTATTTTTCATCACATTGGGTCATGCAAAATAATTTTACAGGTTTTTTCACGAGGCAAAGATGGTGGCAGCTGTGGTCAGATTTGCATTTAGCTGATAACCAGGCTGAACTAAGTAGCAACATGATTATACTTTAAGAATATATATACTTTATGTGCATCAGATGATAGCAGTAATTTTTATATAATTTTTTTGAGCAGGCGGTGTATCGACATTTTTGGCTGAACGTGCAGTAATACTTACTTGTTTATAAAATTGTAAAAATTCAAAAGTCTTTGATAATGCCAAACTCCTCCAAGATTATAAATTGCACACCATTTTTCATCATTTCTGCCAACAATAATCTTTATAAAACATTCACTTTAATTTTATGTTTTATCCCCCTTGTCCTGGAGTTATCTGTGCTTGGATTGACGGAAAAACATCTACAATAATAGCCGGTTCATTTTCCTTGAAGAAAATATATAGTTTATTAGACATTAGGTAATTTAATTATTTTTTATTATTTTTCCTCAAATGTCACCCATTTCTTTGCAAAAAATCTGAAAAGTTCGGTAGTCAAGGGATTAATAGGTAACTAAAACAACAACAACAACAACAGAAAAAAACAAAACAAAATTTCTCAAGAAAATTTTTTTAAATAAAGCTAGCTTTGTACTTTACTGATGTACTCTTTGATGATGTACTCTTTGCAGTGAGCACAATGTAGATTTGTGAAAAAATGGAGAGAGAAAACAACAGAAAAGCATTGTACATGATGAAAAATCTTATCCAGTTCAATCTAGTTCAGCACTTTATGCATCCACAAACATATAAACGCACATACACACACCAGTAAATAACCACTGAACCGACATGCACCGACCAGTAGCTACCACTTGCCCATCTAACCAAAAAATAAAGGACAACAGTGGCGCAGATCTGAAAAGATACGCAAACAGAACAAAAATCCTACAGTACATGTACTGGTAAGCAAACAGAACAAAATCTTGCTCATTGTTCTGGTGTCAGCTGCTTGCTTTTCATTGTGTGCTTCTTTGTGTGGGATTTGCAGGTAAACACAGCTGTTATATCCCTCACAGAAAAGCACACAATGAAAAGCAAGCATTAAACGTACGTAAAGACAGTCCTCCAGTGGATTTTTGAGTGAAACAGACAGAGGGGAGAGCAGAAAATATTATAGATTTGACAACATTACAGAATAGATGAAGGAACCGTTTGCAGAGACCCAGGCTAAGACACAACTCTGACAGAGCTGGAGAATCAGGTTAACCCTTTCACTCCTGCAGTGTGTCCATAAGCTGCAAAAACTTAACCCTTTCATTCCCTCACCCTGTCCACCAGCTTTCTGCAGGAAGCTGATAGATAGGGTGAGGGAGTGAAAGGGTTAAGTTTCTGCTTTGCTTTCATGGCTGACGATGCAGCATGCTGGCAGATAGAGTGAAGGAGTCAAAGGGTTAACAGTCCTTTCAATGACTTCATGGAATTAAGGAAGAAGAAGAAGAAATATTTGTACATGTGTGTATATATATATGCGTGTGTGTGGTTGAAAGAAGGAAAGAGAGATGAACTATTTTATATTTTGAAAAGGATAAAGAGTCGCTGTCAGATCTAGTTGTTTCTGTTTGGGGTCGATCAAAGAGTCAGATCATTACTGTGTTTCAGCTGATCATGACAAGAGACAATTTCAAAACCATGGAAACAGTGAAAGATCGTGGTGTTCACTCAGCTCACTGGTAAGCCCGTAAGCTTGTACTGTCAACTGTTTAGAAGTTTCAAAAGGAAGTGATAATACTTGTAGTTCCGTGTAACCTTACAAACCCATCCCCCCACACACACACGCACCACGCACACCACACGACACACACACACACCACACACACACACACACACACATACACACACACACACCTCTCTCTCTCTCTCTCACTCACACCACACACACACACCACACATCACACTCTCTCTCTCCCACACACCATCACACACACACACACACAACAACAAACACAACACAAACACACACACACACACACGCACACACACACACACACACACACACACACCTCTCTCTCTCTCTCTCAATCTGTCATCTCTCTCTTCTCTCTCTCTCTCTCTCTCTCTCTCTCTCCTCTCTCTCTCTCTCTCAAATGCACACTTTGATTAAATAAAACAAAAAGTCAGTAACAGCAATGATTCCAACTTCCAATAGCTCATTTTGTATCATTGCATTGTGTTACTGTTAGTTATGTATATGATGTGTGATAAATCAGCGAGCAGTTATCAGAATAGTTCAATGACTCCGTCTCAACTGATTCTCTCTCAGTCTCAACCAATTTCTCTATCAACTGCATTGAAATCTTGAAATTATTGTTGCTTGGAAGTCTTCCCTTATAAAATGACTGGCCCATTTACTTGGTTAGAGCATCATGCTGATAAAATGGAGGTCATGGGTTTGACCCCCATGTGGGCCACTAATTTGTTTTTCCTTGCTTTTATCCTTATAAAATCCCAACTGCATTATTACTGGATAAAGGAATTCCCCTCCTGCTGTATATGATATATCTAGTTTTCATTTTAAGGGAATGGGATATCCATGTAGCAATAACGCTAAATGGAATATTAAGATATCAGTATTGGGGTATCCTATTTCTGTCTGTTGTCAAATGATAGAATATCCAGTTACTGTCCCATATGTGGATATCTGTTTACCATCTGTTCATGGAATATGCTGTTATCTCAAGAAGGAATAACCTGTGGGTGTCTATTTCTGTACACTTTTTTGTGCATTTCTTTTTCTGTGTGTTTTGTTTTTGTCATCCATGCATTTAGATTTTGCTTCTTTCTTGTAAACCAGTATGTTTTCATTTCATTCGTTTCTTTGTGTGTGTGTGTGTCTGGGTGTGTGTGGGTTTTTTGTTTGTTTTTTGTTTTGTATGTGTTTTGTTTTTGTCATCCATGCATTTAGAATTCAGTCTTTTTTTTTTTCTTTTTCTAAACCAGTTTGTTGCATCTGCGTCTTGTTGTTGTTGTTGTTGTGTTGTTGTTGTTGTTGTTGTGTTGTTGTTGTTCAAAGTGTGTCGGCAAAGATTTCAGTGCTGCTTTTTGATGGATGTCTACTAATTTAAATAATTTCTTTGACTGAAGAGAAGTTTTAAGTGTAAAGTTTTGAACAATGACCCCTTGTTATGTGGTCAGATTGGCTGAACATTATGACTTAGTGTTCCTCTTACTGCAGTGTGGAACATCAACTACGTTCTGTGGGAAAGCACTTCTGCTTGGTATGCACCATAGGCAACTTACTACAAGATAGATGATCACTTTGTGTCAAGACTTGATTTGATTCTGCATACTGTTTTATTTGATGCTAGGGCCAGGTGTGGGGATTGCTAGTGATATGTAAACCGATCCTCCTGTTTTTCCTTGTTGTGGATGTTATAATGGATTTTTTAGTTGTTTGTTCACCAATTGAAATGTGCTTATGACTGTTTTTCAGGGGCACTGAAGGCTCAGCTACAGCCAAGGACATGTTTATAACTTATGACAATCTCGAACACCTGAGTCCTTTTCCATTCTTTGGTAAGTATGTTGTTACTATCGTGCTCATTTTTCTATTTACTGTCAGCTTGTACTCAAACATAGTCTGCCTGTGTTTAGTTTTGTCAGTCTAGTATCTGTCTTTGCTTCATGGACTCCTAATTCAGTTATTCAGCTAGACTTTGAAATCTTCACTAATCGACCCCCCCCCCCCTTCCCCCCATCACCTCGGTGAAAGTACAAGATGTCACAGCATGCCAGGCTCTCACATTGGCCATGATAGTAGAGTGTTACCCAAAGGAGGTATGGATACATGAATATATTGATGGGTCATCCACTAATGCTGTGACTGGTGGGGAATCCAGATTCCTCATGAACTTCCTAGGGACTGAAGCCACAAAAGCACAAATGCCAGTGTTTGTATGATGAGCACTGTACCAGCTACTGCACGGCGCACAAATCCGAGATACTTTAGTTGGCCACTTTCTGCCGGCTATTAATAGCGCGCCTCTTCCCTTCCACTCCCCACACCCTTTTCACCCGTCCCTTTATCACTAGTGCAGGAGCACAAAGACGCTCTACACTGACGGACTTTGGTCGACCCTGCCTGGCTAAAAATTGCACACGCAGGTGACGCCGGCTCGCAACTAAAGGGTGGCAGAATGGCTGGGAAAATGCAGCCGTGACTGAGCAGACCACAGAGGCAGTCATGCAAAATTGCACACAGCTTCTGTGATTCATAATACAGATGTCACATGCTGTCATGTGGTCTTCCTTTGTGATGCCTTGGCTGTCTGTTCTTCAGGCCTTTGAGAATAAATGCCTTGGTTGTCTGTTCTTCAAGCCTTGGAGAATAAATGCTTTGGTTGTCTGTTCTTCAGGTCTTGGAGAATAAATGCCTTGGCTGTCTGTTCTTCAGGTCTTGGAGAATAAATGCCTTAGCTGTCTGTTCTTCAGGCCTTGGAGAATAAATGCCTTGGCTGTCTGTTCTTCAGGTCTTGGAGAATAAATGCCTTGGCTGTCTGTTCTTCAAGCCTTTGAGAATAAATGCCTTGGTTGTCTGTTCTTCGGGTCTTGGAGAATAAATGCCTTAACCGTCTGTTCTTCAGGCCTTGGAGAATAAATGCCTTGGCTGTCTGTTCTTCAGGCCTTGGAGAATAAATGCCTTGGCTGTCTGTTCTTCAAACCTTGGAGAATAACAAAGCTCCCTACCTGACCAGTGTATTCCAGTAAGTCAAAGTAGTCCATAAATGGATCCCCATTCACTGTGGGATATCAGGAAAAGTAGTCCTTAAATGGATCCCCATTCACTGTGGGATATCAGGAAAAGTCCTTAAATGGATCCCCATTCACTGTGGGATATCAGGAAAAGTAGTCCTTAAATGGATCCCCATTCACTGTGGGATATCAGGAAAAGTCCTTAAATGGATCCCCATTCACTGTGGGATATCAGGAAAAGTAGTCCTTAAATGGATCCCCATTCACTGTGGGATATCAGGAAAAGTAGTCCTTAAATGGATCCCCATTCACTGTGGGATATCAGGAAAAGTAGTCCTTAAATGGATCCCCATTCACTGTGGGATATCAGGAAACAAGGCAGTAGATGAGCTAGCAACACAGGAGCCAGGAAGACCAACCAGTCAACAATGCCAGCTACAATGGAAAGAGGAGCATCATCAGACCACTCCTTCAGCCATGGACAGATGGGCAAGGCTCCACCTTCTGTCTAATAGCAAGTTATCCTGATAAGACTCTGCATTGGCCACAACTGGCTCAGCATCCGTACAAACTGCAAATTCAGATTGACACCTTCGCTAGCCTGTTCCTGCAGTCACAGGAACCAGATGGCAGAACATATGTCACAGCTGTGTCGCTTCTGTCTTGTGGATCAAAATGAGACACGTCCAACTACAACTCCTCTAACCTCCAAGCTCTGTGGCGTCTGGCTGGAGCTGGAAAAAACACCCAGCCACATTCATCACTAGATGATGCTAGACCATATAGATGGAATAAAAGAAAAGTTATCTTTGATTCTCAGCCTCACTGCAAACAGTGCATGGATGCTTTCTCTGAAACAGTTTATCTTACTTTTATTCTGTACGCTAACAATAACAAAAATGGTTCATGTTGATATTTATGTTACATTTTGTTAAGTGTGATTTAGGTGTGAACTTGAGTTCAGGTTCGCATGCTATGAAATAAAAAAATGTTTTGACTCAGTGAGCAGCTGGAATGGAGATATTTGATGTTTAGTACTGGCTATTTTTAAACAATCACCTCTGTTTTGCAGATGACACAATTGCATCCTATAAACTTCTGCGTCGATCTGCTGACAGTGCAGAATGGGTAACCAAACGAGAATATGTGGTTGATTTTGGCCTCCAGGGAGACTTTCTGTATGCTTCTGTCTACAAAAGCAAACCAACCACGGTGAGTATTCTTTTGTTTGTTTGGTCTTTTGATGAGGTTGTTTAAAAAAAATGAAAATAATGTGGAGTATGTTATGTGTGGAATGTAGTCCTGTCACACAATATCGATCCTAGATGGAACTCCATGGCACCATGGTCATCGACCCTGTTATCATGAAGTCATCATAGTATCATGAAAATTGTTCCAGATTCTGTGACTCTTCAAGTCCTGATCTCATGGTGACCTCATAAGTTTCAGTTTCCTCTGTGGCTTCCATGTCTGAAATAAATTTAACCCTTTGACTCCCGCACCCTACCCACCAGCTGCGAAAACTTAACCCTTTGATTCCCTCATCCTATCGACCAGCTTCCTGCAGGAAGTTAGTGGATAGGGTGAGGGAGTTAAAGGATTAAGTTTTTGCTTTGCTAGCATGGTTGGCAATGCAGGATGCTGGTGGACAGGGTGTAGGAGTCAACGCATTAAATTTGGGTCTTGTCAGTGTTTCAGGGTGCTGTTGTCTGAGAATATGAATGTGTTGATGGTCTCTGTATCGTAAAGGGGGGCGGGGTGACAGCACTCACCAAGTCTGGCTCCATGACCTAGTGATAACTCGTTAGTAAGAGGGCTTATTAGACAGTCTCAGCTTTTTCGACTAGACATTGTCCAAAGTGTGTTGGAGCAAAACAGGCATTGAAGTGATCCGGCAGAAGTTCAGAATCTCTTTGGATGGCCCCATGGTGGCTTGACTGACTGTGTGTTGGATTTGCTGGCATTGAGACTTTGACTTAATGAACTTGGGTTTGTTGGTGTGTTGGGTTTCTGGAATGAGCAGTGTGAGAACACCACCACTAAAACTGCAGAAGAAATGCAGCAAAAACGAAACAAAGGAGAGCAAAAAAAATGAAAGGGATAAAACAGTTTACCAACAAAACCCCAGCCATAATGTGGGAGTATTATTTAGTTCACTGGAGGAGACACTGTTAAGTTTCAGTCACAGCATCTTTTTACCAACTGATAAATCACAGACCTGTGTGTGTGTTTGTGTGCGTGTGTGTGCGTGTGTGTGTGTGTGTGTGTGTGTGTGTGTGTGTGTGTGTGTGGTGTGTGTGTATGTGTGTTGTGTGTGTGTGTGTGTTGTGTTGTGTTGTGTGTGTGTGTGTGTGACATGTGAGGAAAGGGTATGATTTGATTGGTTTTGATTAAAACTTTACAGGGGCATAAAGTCGATGCTCGTGAAACATTGGCACTGACATGTGTAATTCTTTAGAATCGTCACGTTGTGTGTGTATGTTATGGAGACATGTTTAGAGACTACGTATCTGATTTTCTGACTTTCTTTCTGTTACAGAACAGTGAACGATTATTGGTTGTGTCAAATGATGGTGGGGACCACTGGAATGAGGCTCAGCTGCCCACCCTTACCCGAGACAGGGTAGGTTAACTACTGCATTTGCTTGTGGGTGTTTTGTGTGTGCATCTTCTTGGGTAGATGTGTAACCTATATACGTGCTTTGCATGTCCAGTAGTTCAGAATATGTTAAGTAGTTTAGAATATGAACAGATTACCAAGGCCATCTGAGCATCTGCAGTCACCATCTTCTTCCATTATCTCATTATGAAACTTTCCTCATGTTGAGCTGAAACAAACACCCACAAATATTTACAGCTGTTGATAGTAAATCTTTAACCTCTTGACTGCTGACACTTTTTGATGTCCAGTGTTTTCCATGTCCTGAGGGAAAACGTTGCATCTCTACCATGTACACTGAAGCTACTGTAGCTTCCATATTTGTGCGAATCTATGCATAAAATTACTCAGAATGATGCATAAGGCATGCCAGGTTGTGCTTTCAGATGTTTATTGAGCAATTTCTTGAAGTTAAGTACATATCTGTAATATTCTGTGAAAATTCACCCACACAAAATAAAACCACATTAGCGCTCACCATAGAAGCAAAAATCAAATGAAAAAAATAGGAGCTGTGGCCCTCTTGACAAAATCAAAAAGTGTTCAGACCATGGATGACCACCTACCGACAGACCATTGACAGCTGACAGCTTCAAAGAGGAGCAGCCTACTGGCACACAAATAGCTTGACCATTCATATCATTGCTGCTGCCATGCCCCTGTTCAACACCCCCACCCCACCCCCCACCCCTGCTGTGCGCTCACCTAGTCTTCCCCTTACTGCTTGTAATGCTAATCCCTGAAAGTGGTGAGTGATTTTACTCTATGGGGACTATGTACTTCAACACTCTGAAGATCTTGGCTGGTTGCCATAATTGCCTGTGGCCACAAACCCTTTGTCAGGTACTTAACAGGATCACTACTTGCGGTGTCAGCTCTGTATGAAACATATTTCACTCCAGCAGCCAGTGATTGCTGCTGTTTTCAAGGTCTTCTTGTATCAGAATTGTCTTCTGAATCATCTTTACAGTCATTCACAATTCCTTTAATAAGCTCACTTGCTTTCAGACGTAGAAAACTCGCAAGATTGCGAGACATTCCAGGCGTCATTTTGTTGAGAACAAGTATGAATTCTCAGAAAAAACAAACAAACTGGTGAGAGTTGCATAGGTCAAAAGGTCATATAAGGGACGCCAATCACTTTTATTAATCCTCTCTGAGACTGATAACATCAGTCAGCGCTTCTCTCCCATTTACATTACTGTGAAACATGTGACAAATTACCTCCGTTAGTTTTACGTTTGTGTAAATCATAGAAGGCTTTGAGAGCTCCGTAATTTGTACATTGGTGGCAATCAGGAGGTTTACAAAGTTACATCCCATGCCTTCTGTAGTGTTCGGTGAAATATATCTATGAGTGAAATTCTGAAATGAGTGTTACCAATGTCAAGATGACATTGACCTCAGATGTGGTGCATGAATTATAGTCCATATGGTCATGGATATGTAACTTTTGAATTGGCATGGCCAACATTGATAGGTAGCAATGACCAAGAATCAGAATTAGGGTCAGATATCTGGTTGTGTAAGTTTGTTTGAATGGCAAAACAGCAAGGGTTTATAAATACGGGACAGAACATTGACACTGACATGCAGTATGGCAGTTCAGTGATAAACAGGCAAGATGAGTGTCTATTGCATTAGCTCTGCTTTACTCCACTGTTTAAAAGAGAATGGATAGTTGTCATATTAACTGAAATTTTTTTTTTTTTAAATCTGTCATGACATGAGGCTTACTTTTAATCAGTATGATATTTGACTGATGCTGTTTCTCAGTTTATGATACAGGGACACAAAGAATGGAATACACTAGTGAAATGTACCATAATGTGCTTGTATGATGCTGGGACACAAAGAATGTAATATACTAATGAAAAGTACCATAATGTGCTTGTATGATGCTGGGACACAAAGAATGTAATACACTATGAAAAGTACCATAATGTGGTTGTATGATGCAGGAACACAAAGAATGTAATACACTAGTGAAAAGTACCATAATGTGGTTGTATGATACAGGACACAAAGAATGTAATACACTAGTGAAAAGTACCATAATGTGCTTGTATGATGCAGGAACACAAAGAATGTAATACACTAATGAAAAGTACCATAATGTGCTTGTATGATGCAGGAACTCAAAGAATGTAATATACTAATGAAAAGTACCGTAATGTGCTTGTATGATGCAGGGACTCGAAGAATGTAATACATTAGTGAAAAGTACCATAATGTGCTTGTATGATGCAGGGACACAAAGAATGTAATATACTAATGAAAAGTACCATAATGTGCTTGTATGATGCTGGGACACAAAGAATGTAATACACTAGTGAAAAGTACCATAATGTGCTTGTATGATGCAGGACACAAAGAATGTAATACACTAATGAAAAGTACCATAATGTGCTTGTATGATGCAGGACACAAAGAATGTAATATACTAATGAAAGTACCGTAATGTGCTTGTATGATGCAGGGACTCAAAGAATGTAATACATTAGTGAAAAGTATCATAATGTGCTTGTATGATGCAGGGACACAAAGAATGGAATACATTAGTGAAAAGTATCATAATGTGCTTGTATGATGCAGGGACACAAAGAATGGAATATACTAGTGAAAAGTATCATAATGTGCTTGTATGATGCAGGGACACAAAGAATGTAATACACTAGTGAAAAGTACCATAATGTGCTTGTATGATGCTGGGACACAAAGAATGTAATATACTAATGAAAAGTACCATAATGTGCTTGTATGATGCAGGAACACAAAGAATGTAACCACTAGTGAAATGTATTATGATGTGCTTGTATGATGCAGGGAACACAAGAATGTAATATACTAATGAAAAGTAATTATGATGTGCTTGTATGATGCAGGGAACACAAAGAATGTAATATACTATGAAAAGTATCATAATGTGCTTGTATGATGCAGGGACACAAAGAATGTAACACACTAGGAAAAGTATTATAATGTGCTTGTATGATACAGGGAGACAAAGAATGTAATATACTATTGAAAAGTACCATAATGTGCTTGTATGATGCAGGAACACAAAGAATGTAATATACTAATGAAAAGTACCATAATGTGCTTGTATGATGCAGGGACACAAAGAATGTAATATACTATTGAAAAGTACCATAATGTGCTTGTATGATGCAGGAACACAAAGAATGTAATATACTAATGAAAAGTACCATAATGTGCTTGTATGATGCAGGAACACAAAGAATGTAATATACTATTGAAAAGTACCATAATGTGCTTGTATGATGCAGGAACACAAAGAATGTAATACACTAGTGAAAAGTACCATAATGTGCTTGTATGATGCAGGAACACAAAGAATGTAATATACTAGTGCAAAGTACTATAATGTGCTTGTATGATGCAGGGACACAAAGAATGTAATATACTAGTGAAAAGTATCATAATGTGCTTGTATGATGCAGGGACACAAAGAATGTAATATACTAATGAAAAGTACCATAATGTGCTTGTGTTTCAGTTTTTCTCAGTGCTGGACATGTCAGAGCATCTGATCTTTATGCATGTGGACAACCCTGGTGGTGAGATTGTGAAAATATGTTCTTATCTCACTTGCTTTCCTGTAAAAAACAAAAAATATCTGAATGTCAGTTTCTTAAATAAAAGAACAGTTCTGTTCAGCACATTATAAATCATGTTCTTCAGATCTCTTCATTGTTTCATTTGGAACTTTGAGATGCTATATTTCAGTATGAGTTAATGACTATTTGTTGGTATTAAGGTTACATTATGCAATGCCTTCTCTTCTGTCATCAATGGAATATTATTATACTTTATAAGTCCAACAGTATTTTGGTACAAAGTTATGTAAGTGAAGGAAGGTGGTGACATGATCACGCCTCTTTTTGTAAAGGGCAAGACGGGCTGCAGAATTCTAAGTACATTGGAAGGCATACATCAGAATAGCAGGCAAGCCAGAGAGTAGAGAGTTACCATAATCAGTACAAGACAAGATGAGTACCGTCTAAAAGCACATATGTGAACAGACGTTAAAAGAAATAATGAACGAACAAGATGAGTGAAGATGCGAGGAGTTTAGATTCAGTTAAAGATTAAAGATAATGGCGAATAGAACCAAAGCATCACAGTTAACGGAAATAGTTAAAAGAAATAGAAACGGGCCTGACAGGTTTGGGTGATGTACTTCTGCATAGACTCTAGAGTTGAGGATCAAGAACAACAACAAAGTTCTTGGCTTGATTCAGTATAGTAATGTTGTCATAGTTGGATAGAACAATCTTGATGGCAACTAAAATGCTGTCATTCTCATTTTTGGACCTGTTTAACAGTCTCTGCAAAAGTGATGTGTACTCCCATTTGATCTTCAGAAGAGCAGTGTGGGACCCACCTTGCTGTAACACATTCCAGATTTACTTGATAAAACCATATGATCTGCTCTACAACTAAAACCAGTGTCATGAACAATCTGTTCAGACATTAGCTGACTGTTTTTATTGAACATTTCCCGGACTTTTTTAACTTCATTTTCATCAGTAGGTTCAGCTAGCCTCTCTGGACTGTGCTTGCCTTTGATGTCATTTCATCCGCCTTTAAATGATGATGCCCACCTGAATTGCAGCCTGCAAAAGAACTTAGGTCCTATGTAAACTCTGTAGTGTTTGTAATATATGTGCACCAGAACTTCCTTTATAAAATTCAGTTTTAATGTAAGTGCGCTGATCTTCAACATAAATATCACTGAGGTGCCTGGAATGACTGTGTTTGCATGTAATTGCTGTAATTAGATCACGGAATGATTGAGCCCGATATTTGTAGTTTCAGAATGCTTCAAAAATTACTTCCTTAACCCTACCAGACCGAGTTCCCGCTATTGCGGGAATGACGAAAATGACTATATACCGAGTTCCCACTATAGCGGGAATAGCACACTCACATGATCGTCACTTTATCAAGAGCTAAAAATAGCTACCGAACCGTTGCTAAGCGTCGCGTGAGCGTGTGTTCAGCCTATTGCAAATGTCTGCCTTTGTGTTGATGGTATTTTGAGGTGATTTGGGTGCAAAATTGACCATGAAGCGAGCTAGTGATGAACCAAGCACTTCAACAGGTAAACGGGCGAGCCCAACTCGCTTCACAGTTCAACAAGTGGTGGACATTTTGCAGATTGGAGAATTTGATCAGGAATACATTTCCGATTCAAGTGACGATGATTACGTTGATGAAGCATTGAGTGAAAGTGATGATTCTGACAATGAAAGAAGTAGGTCGAGACAGAGTGTTGGAAGAAGGGGCGTGCCCGTACCCCCAACCAAGTGATAGGGGAGATGCTTGTGTGATTGAGGGTTGGACTGGCGTTAGATGAAAGGTAGGCCTATTTTCTACAATCTCTCCACGTTTCATATAATTCTAACCATTGGTGTGCATGATATGAACAGTTTTCTAACGTATATACATTTTTTTCAAAATTTTGCTCAGGAGGCCAGGCAGGGGGCACAATTTCGCTCAGGGGCTAAGGTCTGGTAGGGTTATGATGTTCCAATATTCTGTATCAGATGGCCCTTATAGGCTGTAGACAGAGACAGTGATTTATTCTCACATGAAATAAATCATTTTGGGGCTGCTCTTGAGCCTTGCCTTTCTGGAAAGTGTTTTGTATAATTATAGATATATCCCAAGAAAAAAGTTTTGTCAAAGCAGCCAGTTTCTGTGACATGCATATTTTCATGATATACAAGGTTGTGGAATAAAAGGTTGTCCTGTGCATTTTGTTGTTGACAGACACTGGTCATGGAACTCTGTACACCTCTTGGAGCCGAGGAATTATCTTCTCAGAGAGTCTGCAGCGCCATCTGTATCCCAACTACAACAGCATCACAGATTTCTATAAGGTAGGACTGGCAGAGAGGGGCTCATTAAATAGTTTATATACCCTAAGCAAGCAGACTTCTTTGTGTCTTCCTATATGTCTTTATTTCCTCTCTCTCTGTCTCTGTGACACTTGACTTCTTTCCTGTTTTAAAAAGATGTATCTTTGTGTTTCTTATGTAAGATGTCTGTTTTGTTTCGTTTTGTTTTGTCTGAGGCTTTTATTTGTTTGTTTTGATGGCTTGTTGTTGTTTTGATTGTTAGTTGTTGTGTTTATGTCATGAAACTTTCCCGTTTATTCAGGTGTCATCAATGCGAGGAACGTATATTGCCAGTCAGCTGAGTACCGACAACAGCATCCATAGCTTGATCACGTTTGACCTGGGTGGTGAATGGCATCCTCTGGACAAGCCTAAAGATGTCAGCTGCAAAACTGCAGGAGAAGTAGGCCATGCTTGTCTCACAGTTTGTCTTGATGTTAATACTGTAATGGTCTAGTGGTGTGTGGAGGGAGTATTGGTTAGCAAAGTAGTCAAGTATGAACTGTCCTGTATTCTGCAAGAAAGCTTTGTTGAATTGGCACAATTATCAGAGATTTCTATGTATGTAAAAAGCTTTTGACACATTATCAGAGATTTTCTATTATATAAAAAGCTTTTGACACATTATCAGAGATTTTCTATGTATGTAAAGCTTTTGAAGTATTATCAGAGATTTTCTATATATGTTATTGTTTGTTTCTAAAAGAATGAAATTATTGTGACGCTTTGATATTGATATATGCAATAGATGCACACTCAGAATTCAGAAGAAGACGTAGATATATATATGTATACATATGTGTATACATATTCATTTAATTACAAACACGTAATCATGTCTTACAAATACATCAGCTGAGCTAATGCAAAAGACCATACTAACTGCAAAATACTCAACCGGGTGGCAAGAAATTGGTGAAGAGACATCCACCACCAGATGCTGCTGTCAAGCTGACACATATCCTGTTACCCAGTTCTGTCTAAGTGATGATTGTTCTCTTTGTCAGTACGTCAAAGCGACAGGGCTGTACTTTCTGTGCTCTGCTCAGTCTTTCTTTGTGTGCTTGGTCTTATTCCCCGGCTTTCAGTCTAAAGTCTCGTCTGTGTTTTTGCCTTTTTCGATCAAGAGTGACTACTATTCCTTCTTAACCAGCTTTGTGCCCCCCCCCCCCCCCCCCCCCATTTTTTTTTTTCTGGATCTTTCACCTCTTTTGGATATCTCTTTTTTCTTTCCCTGTCATCAACTTCGGCTGGCCAGTGGTAATTTTCTATTCTCCGTGTTTTCATCCACTTGTTTCACTACTTAGTTTGGTTTTGACACTTTTTCAAGCGCTTTCTCCCCTCATGGAAAATACTTTTCTTTCAGCATTTATTTATTTTCTTCTGAAATGACCTGTGATCATTTGACCATTTTTCCTATCCTCCAGAACTTTCCGGTGATCAGTTGACCATTTTATTCTCCTGTCCTCCTGAACTTTCCATCGAAGACAAAGGCCATAGCCTTGTCTACTCAAGATTCTTCCTTTGTTCCCCTCGACCTACTCTGATTGGGCTGACCTAACTTGTCACCCCTTGGTGTTTCCCTTTAGAAATGCCATTCTCCATTTAACCACTGTTTGCTTTGTGCCTTCTCTGGGCCTCACTCATAATGTTACATGACATCCTGTGTATGTTCTCCAGTGTACCATTTCTGAGCTCTTGATACCCACTGAGGATTTACATTGTTGGGCTTTAACTATGCTCTTGTGTTTTTGTTACCTTCTGAGAATTTTGTGTTGTTGCATGTGCCGTCTTCACTGTATTACTACTCCATGCTTTTGGGTTACTGTTTCCATGTGGTTCTTTTCACCAAAACCTTGTGGATTACCTTCACCTGTGTCGGAGCCATGCACATTGTTGTCTGGCCCCACGGCTGTCCTTTTGGGCCACATCCTTAGCAGGAGCTTGACTCCCATGTTCTTATGTCAGGTAAACCTTTCTCCCGATGGGTTTTGGACATCCTTCAGTTGGACTTCCGATTACCCTAGGTACAGGAAAAAGCCCCGCTGTCCAATTCCCCCATCGCAGTCCCAGCTCTTTTGATCTCCAGATGAACTTGCAGCATTAACAGCAAAAGGCACCATAGAACACATCACGGACACAGCCTCTCCAGGCCTCTACAGCAGAATCTTTTTCATCCCTAAGTCCACCAAAGGATGGCGTCGCGTCATTAACCTATCGCCTCTAAAATACCCTCCTCAAGTCCATGGCATTCAGGATGGAAATGGTGAATTCCATCTGGGAGGCCATGCACCCTGGAGATTGCATTGTCCCTGGATCTTTCGTATGCTTGCTTCCATATCCCCTTGCATTCCCGCGACAGAAAATGGCTCTGCTTCAAACCCTTCCCCTTTGGCCTTTCCTCACCCATTGGTTTTCACCCTGGTTTGAATGTCGCTCACCACGTAGACATTCGCTTCCTCCACCTACATAGACGCTGGCTCATCCTGGCTTCCAATCGCCAGTCATGTGCCTCCCACCTTTCCACCCTGCAGAGCCTCTAGAACAATCTGGGTTTTAGAATTAACACTATCATGTCCAATCTGATTCCAGCCCGACAGTTTCTGTTCTGAGGAATGATTTTCAACACTCTACATTGGTCAGTGTGCCTGTCTGATACCATGGTTGAATGCCTCCAGTGTCTCTACAGGACCGGACCTCCTTTCAAAGACACATGCTTCAGCCCACTCCCTCACAGCTGCTTTGGCCAAATGGGACCACGTGGGACCACTTCCTTGTCCTGAAATTGCTCAGAGACCTGACTTTTTTCACCTTCCCCAAGACTACTTTCTCAAAGACCTTTTCAGAAAACCAGCCTTCCTTATCATGCTCAACTCAGGCAGGTACTGCAGTGAAGTACACAGTCTCATTAGGCTCCCTAAGGACATTTACAAAGAATGCAAAGGGTCCTTCGGCCTCCATTTCTTACCAGAATTCCTAGCCAAAAATCAACAGTCCTGATGATCCAGATCACAACCTTTGCCCTGTTAGAATGCAGTACCACTACCTTCAATGCTCCACTCCTCTACAGCACCCTCAACAGTGCCGTCTCTTCATGTCTTTCAACCCTGAGTACACTGTCAGTATCAAAAGCTCCTCTATCCTGGCAGATCTCAGGCATCATTAGTGAAATTTACAGAGCTCGGGGACAATGGCTTGACTCATACAGGCACAGCACCCATGAACTCTGGTCCTTGGCTTCTTCGACGGCCTTTCACCACAACTTCTCTCTGCTAGAAAGTTTGGACGCTGCCAGGTGGTGCTTTGCTGGAATGTTCATCTCCTTCTACCTCAGAGACATCTCACGAGCAAGCAAAGACGAGTCCCACAGCATCACCTCTGCTGTCTTGGCCCAGCATGTCATCCTTGCTTCCGAACAATATCAGGTGTTGTCACCTACCTTCAGGTAGTGCCACTCTGCACTTGTAAGATGTGGTTAAGTTATGTACTGTTGAAGGGGGATTTTATCTCATATCCCCTTTTGATATACATACTTACTGTATCTTACAACTAATATCAGCTTGCCTACCCTGTTCACCTCCACCTGGCGGTAGGCAAGAGATATATTACTGTTCTAACCTACTTCACCAAAGAGATCATGATAGGGATGGACTTGACAGTGACACCAGGCAGTAGACGTCTTTTCTCCAGTTTCTCAACCACCCGGTTGGATATTTTCTGTTAGTGTGATATCTCACATTAGCTGAGTTAATGCACTTGTAAGATACGGTAAGTATGTTTATTGAAGGGTTGAATGATGACAAGACTGAAGCCCTTCGTGTTTCTCCATTGCCTGCAGATCTTTCTTCTCTGCCTTCCACTATTACTGTCGGTAATACCGCTATTGCTTTTTCTGATTGCGTTCGTGACCTCGGTTTTGTCTTTGACCATAATCTCTCCATGCACCAGCACATCATCAAAACATGTCAGGCTGCATACATCGAACTTAGACGCATTAATTCTATTAGACACTACCTTACATTAGACGCAACCAAGACGTTAGTTACTGCATGCATTCTGTCTAGGTTAGATTATTGCAATTCACTCCTTGCGGGTTGCCCTCAGAAACATCTCAAACATTTGCAACAAGTTCAGAACTCTGCAGCTAAACTCATCTTCAAGGCACGTAGGTCACAGCACTGCACACCCCTGTTTCAGACACTGCACTGGCTCCCGGTTGAACAAAGACTAAAATACAAGATTTGCTGCCTTTGTTATCACATCATTTCTGGAACTGCTCCTGACTATCTCTCTGAACTCTTGACTGTCTACGTACCTTCTCGATCACTCCGCTCTTCTGTGGATGACAAGAAGTTTCGTGTGCCAAAATATAACAGAGAAACTCACGGTGGTAGAGCCTTTGCAGTTTTTGCTGTTCAGACATGGAACTTGTTGCCTCAGTCCGTCCGCCACTCTAAAACTCTACCATCTTTCAAAACAAGTTTAAAAACTTACTTCTTTAAACAGTGTTTTTCCTGATTTTGGCTAGTGGGTTGATCCTGCTTGACATTCTGGATGAAATTGTGCACAATGGGGTGTATGCCAGTGTGTGTGTGTGTGTGTGTGTGTGTGTGTGTGTGTGTGTGTGTGTGTGTGTGTGTGTGTGTGTGTGTGTGTGTGTGTGTGGTGTGTGGCTGTGTGTGTGTGGGTGTTGTGTGTGTGTGTTTGAAAATGGGGGGAGAGGGGTGGGCGGGGAGGGGGTGAGAGGGAGAGAGATTATTTGGTGTGTCTGTGTGGTTGTTGATTTCCTGTGGATAGTTTTTGATGAGTTTGTTTGTATTGTAGCCTGTTATTTGGTTTATATATGTATGGTTTACTGATGTAAAGCGCTTTGAGGTTTCGGAAAGCGCTCTATAAATGCACTATTATTATTATTATTATTATTATTAAGGGGATATGAAATAAAATCTGTAAATATAACTTTGAGTGTAATTGGAAGTGAGAGGACCAAATCAAGAATGACATTTCATATAACTGAGTAAGTAGGCGTTTCAGTTTCTTTTCAACATTAGTTTTTAGTGTTAAAAAGAATGTGATGCGAAAAGAAATTAGTTGCTTTCAACATGCATGCTCTTGTATAAATGTGAATCTGTAAAATTTTGTTTTGTTTCCCAGGAATGCTTTCTTCAGATACATAACGCCTACAGTATTCACCGAGGTGTCAATGCTCATCCCCCTCTGAGCACAGAAGATGCTATTGGTCTCATCATTGCCAATGGTATGATTTTGCCTCTGCTTCTGAATTGTAAAATGTGGCTCTGTTGGACGTTTCATGGTCATGATAAACTTTAAAAGCGACTTAATGTTAGCAGACATTTTAGAACTGTTTGTGACTGTATATTTCAAACTCTTCTTGTTTGGTTTTTCGTTGAGTTTTGAACCCTAGAATTTGAAAATGTTGACCCATTTTCAGGGTGACATTCACAGTCACGTAAAGCCCCAAAAGGACCAGAAATTGTAAGAAAAGGATGTTTTGAAAATAGGAAAACCATTTTGAGGCTATTTATGAATGCATGGCCATCATAGAGGTTTGGAGGTGTACATTCAAAAAGTCATAGTGCATTTTCAGTCATCAATACATGTTGTGATTTACATGCGATATGCTGTGCTTTATAGGCTCCATTAATGGTTAATCTCACCCTGAGTTCTTCCTAAACTAAGGTAAGGCAGTGTTTGGGTTTTGATGTTGTTCCCAGTCTACAGCTCGGAGGTATCACTATGCTGGGGAGATTTGTGTACATGCAAGAAAGTAATGTCGTAAGTTACAGGCTCCCAAGTGATGCATTATAGTTCCTGTTTTAGTGTCTTTGACAAAAATAAGTCAGGAACGAAACAAAACACAAAAAACAAAGAAAACAAAACATGAAAGAAAAACTATGGAGCATAGCTAATACTTATATGGGTTATGTTACAGTGAAAAAGTATGGAGCATAGCTAATACTTGTTTGGGTTATGTTACAGTGAAAAACTTTGGAGTGCAGCTAATACTTGCATGGGTTATGTTGGAGTGAGAAACTATGGAGCACAGCAAATACTTACATGGGTTATGTTACAGTAAGAAACTATAGAGCACAGGTAATACTTACATGGGTTATGTTTCAGTGAAAACTAATAATAATAATAATAATAATTACAATATTTATATAGCGCAAAATCTTGATAAAATCAAATCTAAGCGCTGAAGCAGACACACGCAAGCACGCAAGCACGCACGCACCACACACGCACGCACGCACGCACGCAACGCACACACACACCACACACACACGCACGCACACACACACACACACACACACACCACACACACACACGCGCGCGCATGGCTATAAATGGGGAGAAAGAATAAAAGCAATAAAAGCAAGAATAAAAGCAATGGAAAATTATAGAGAGCATAGCATATACAATTGTATATTATAACCATGTGATTCACCTCCGAGCGGAGACAGGCTGCAGAGGGGGGTGGGGGGGGGGGGGGGGTTGAGTGAGGTTAGGATTTTATGCGGAGGAGAAAAGGTGAGTTTTGAGAGCGGACTTGAAGGAGACAAAAGTAGGTTGCTGACGGACTGAGAGAGGAAGTTTTTTCCAGGAGAGTGGACCAGAAACAGAGAAGGCTCGTGGACCATAGGTATTGAGCTTAGTGCGTGGAAAGCGAAAAGTCAGAGGATCGGAGGCAGAGCGGAGGGTACATGAGGGAAGATAGATCTCAAGTAGGCTTGACTGGTAATCGGGGGCTGCGTTATTGAGGCTTTTGTAGCACATGGTGTCTAGTTTGTACTGTATGCGCTTTGATACAGGGAGCCAGTGAAGTTGTGCCAGGAGAGGAGATATGTGGTCAGCTTTTTTCTTTTTGAGTACAAGGCGTACAGCATTGTTTTGAATGCGCTGTAGGATGTGAATGGTGGAGGCAGGAAGACCAGACAGGAGTGAATTGCAATAGTCAATGCGAGACATTATGAAGGAGAGAACGAGTTTTGCAGTTGTTTCGACAGAGAGATACTTCCTGATCAGCCTTATACGATGGAGATGATAGTAGCAAGATCTGACAGTTTGAGAAACAAAGTTGTTCATGGAGAGGGTAAAGTCAATGCAGACACCAAGGTTTTTAGCTGAATCAGAAATTGGGACTGATGTGTTACATAATGGGAGAGAAAGAGGAGGCAGCTGAGAAAGTTTCTGACGGGTGCCAATGAGGATAGCTTCTGTCTTGTCGTCATTAAGCTGAAGTTTGTTGAACGTCATCCAGTTCTTAATGTCTGAGTAACACTCAGTGGTGCGAGTCAACAGGCGCTGTATATTATCAGGTGAGTCACTGTCTTGAAGTTGGGTGTCATCAGCATAGAAGTGGTGTTTTATAGAGTGGGAGTTGATGATGGTGGACAGGGGGGAGGTGTAAAGAGTGAAAAGAACAGGACCAAGGACAGATCCTTGTGGAACACCACAGGTCAGGTATGCAGGTTGAGAGTAAGTGCCATTGATGAGAACAGTTTGTTTTCTGTTTGATAAATACGAAGTGAAAAAGGAGAGAGCAATGTCAGAGATGCCAAAAGTATGGTGAAGTCTAGAAAGGAGAATACCATGGTCAATGGTATCGAAGGCTGCAGACAGATCAAGGAGTGTGAGGAGAGAGACTTTGCCAGTATCAGTTGCAAGGAGGAGATTGTTGAGAATGTGTAGTAGGGCAGTTTCAGTGCTATGGCACTGGCGGTAGGCTGACTGGAAAAGATTGAGGAATTGTTGGCAGACAGGTGAGAGTTCAGCTGGTTGAGGACGACTTTTTCAAGGAGTTTTGACAAGAAAGAGAGATTAGAGATAGGCCGGTAATTTTTCAGTTCATTTGGGTCTAAATTGTGTTTCTTGAGGAGAAGGTGAACAATAGCAGACTTGAAAGAATCTGGGACAGTTCCAGTTTGAAGAGAAGTGTTGATGATGTCAGTGATGAATGGGAGGAGAGTAGGGAGACAGTCGGCGTAGAGAGAACCTGGAAGAGGATCCAGTTCGCAGGTTTTGAACGACATGGATCTGATTGTGTTGAGAATTTCTTCTTGTGAGACTGGGGTAAAAGTAGTAAGAGGTGTGCCAGAGAAGGAAGGGTCAGGTGGGCATGGTTGACAGGGTGTCCTGTCAAGCCTGTCACGAAGAGTTTGTATTTTGGTGGTGAAATAGTTGGAGAATACAGATGGGAGTTCTTCATTTGTATGTTTTGTTGGGAGAGGTAAATCTTTTCGTGTGCCAAGGAGATGATTCATGGTTGTAAAGAGTTCTTTTGAAGAAGAGGCATTCAGGATTTTGGTTTGGAAATAGCTTGTTTTTGCTGATGCAATGAGGGTGGATACTTTTGTTTTAGAGGCTTGGAAAAGTTGCCTGTGTACAGTGAGTTTGGATTTGCGCCAGCGGCGCTCTGCTCTGCGGCGGGCACGTTTTGCACAGGCGATCTCATGAGTGAGCCAGGGGGCAGGGGGGCGGTCAGGTAAAAGACGGGTTGTGGCTGGAGCATGAGTGTCCAGAAGATGGTGGAGAGTAGTATAGAATTCATCGGCAAGGTTATTTGACTTTTCAGAAAGGAGACGGGAGGCATCAGATGAAAATGTGGAGAGGTCGATAGATTTGAGATTGCGTCGAGTCACTGTGCGCATGGTACGGGAAGGAGGAGAAATGTCAGAGAGAACAGAGAATTGCAGAGTGGTCAGATGGAAGGGCTGAAGTTAGACGGGTAGAAAGAACTAAGCAGTTGTCAGTAGCGGAATTGTGGTGATCACGAGAAATGATCCAGTCAAGAATGTGACCTTTTTGATGGGTTGGTTCAGTAATGTGTTGAGTCATATTGTGATTGGACAGAGAGTTGATGATATGTCTTGTGTCATAACGGTGAGTGTTGTCATAGTGGACATTGATGTCACCTAGAATGATGAGATTTCCAGGTAAGAGGCAGTAGTGGTTAAGCAATTGGTCAAAGTCAGAGAGAAACGTGGATGTGGTGAGTTTGTTGGCAGAGCTAGGTGGGGGTCGATAGACACAGGAGAAGGTGATGGGGTGAGGGGTGGATTGGAAGGATACTTCAACGTGCTCGAAAGAAGGATGGGAGAAAGGCAGAGACTGCGAGAAAGATAGGCGGGAATGGAGTGAGTCGTTGTAGAGGATGGCGATACCGCCACCTCGGGATGTGCGATGGAAAGAAGCAAGCCTGTAACCACTCGGAGTGAGGCTAGCATGTATAGGTTCGTGACCAAGGGGGTTAAGCCATGTCTGTGGAGCACAGCTAATACTTTTATGGGTTATGTTACAGCTCATCCGGCTAAGAACCTGCAGACCACAGATCCTGATGTCTTTATCTCCTCTGATGGTGGATACTCGTGGAGAAAGGTGATTATAGTACACTACAGTGTTTTCTTCCATCCTCTTAGTACTTTTCTTTCATCCTCTTTTTTGTTATTCCTATGTAATCACTGTAGAGTTTTCTTCTTCACTAAGATAAGACATCTTTTTCCTCAGAGAGAGAGAGAGAGAGAGAGTGTGTGTGTCTGTGTCTGTGTCTGTGTGTGTGTCTCTGTGTATGTGTGTCTCTGTGTGTGTGTGGTGTGTGAGATACAAAATCATGAAGGAATAGGGGAAGTTCTTTGGTTCATTGGCTTGTTAGGCCTCCAAGGTCCTTTTCGGGAAGTTGGTTGTTAGTTGTTAGGGCAGGTGCAAGTGTGTTGATCACATGCTTGGATTCTATCTTTCCCTCACTACATCTAGAATCTTTTTGTAGAAAGAGCAGTTTTAAGATAGTGGACACAATTTCTGCTTGTATATCGCTGACTGCTGAACTCTGTTGACCCTCGAACTTGGGTCTCTCGGACACTGATGATAAAGTAGATAGTAGACTGGATTTTATTAATCTTCACTATGAAGTTTACTCATTCATAGTATTGTTTGGTTGATCAAAGGCTTTACTGAATACATTTTCAGGCTTTGGATGGTCCTCATTCCTACGTCATTGCCGATTCTGGTGGTTTGATTGTGGCCGTGTCCATGAAGGACCCTTTCCCCAAGGAGCTCAAGTTTTCCACAGATGAAGGACGATGCTGGCATGTGTACCAGTTCACCAACGAGACCATTCACCACACAGGTCTCTTGACAGAACCTGGCGGCAAATCCATGACCGTCGCTCTTTGGGGCTACACTGATAAGGACAAGAAATGGACAGTCAGCGTCATTGACTTTGCAGATGTCATCACTGACAGTTGTAAGTGACACTGTGATGTTTTTTGTTGTTTGTTGTAGTTGTTTGTATCGGTTGGCTAGCCTTTATTCAAAGTTTTGTTTTTGTTTTTTTGCGTTTTTTTGTTTTATAATTATTCCCACATGACAGTAGCTTTTTCTTCCCCAAAACTATGAATTTATGTGTATTAAATGTGTGTACATATATGCATACACTGGTAGGCTGCATATATGTGCATGTGACATACAGTGCACTCTGCTGTGAAAGGGTACCTGGCCCTCTGTGCATCGTTTATATTTGTCCCTGAATGTCGAGTTCAGAGGAGGATTCAGTTTCAGAAACCTCTCCCTTGCTAAATGGATCACACTTGTCCCCAAAGGAGTTGAAAAATGGTAGGAGTCAGAGGGTTCTGCTACATTTGTAGCTGTAAAAAACACAGAGAAACTTCCAACAAGATCTTAATGGTAGCTGAGCTGGTTCCCAATGAACATGTCAGTTCTGGAGAGGCATCTGTCACATTCGATTGCTCTACATCATGGCAGTCGTGGGACTAGGTCGTGTCATGAGTCTTAGTTTCAACAAAGTTTCAACAAAGATGCATCAGGCCAGTGTGAAACTGGTTGCTGCTCCCGATCTTGTGGGAAGGAGATCTGACACGTTACCACAATATGCTGTGGGGAGCACCTTGAAGATGGGGCTGGGGCAATGCAAGATCATAAATTTCTCTACAAATTCTAATAACCCCAGGGCAGGATGGGTCTACCTTCCATCTGTATCTGTACTGCAATGGATGCTTGACTGCCTAAACTCGCACTCCATCACACGAGTTTGCCCCTTATGGCCGAACCGCTGATGAGGGCCAAACTGCTGAAGACCACTGGCACAGGTGGCAGGGGGCAGTTTACCAGGCAGTCTCACACCAGCAGATGGATGTGGACCAATTTTCAGACAACATTGTCACCATTTCCACTGCCAATGTTTCCCCAGAGTATCAAGTATTGCTGCGCAGCAGATCAGCTCTTTAGCTAGTTTTTCGTTTCCTTCTGGACTGTGGCAGAGTGGGATTGGATGCTGAGGCAGATCATTCTGGAGTGCACCTTCATTGACGCCTTCCTTGAGGGCTTCTTGGCCCGCCTGGCCAAGATAGACAAGGACCAAGACCTGGATGAGTCTGACCCCATTCAAGACCAGGATGTCAAACTCTTCAGTTATATGATTGCCCAAAGTCTAGATGTCAAACTCTTCGGTAATATGATTGCCCAAAGTCTGGATGTCAAACTCTTCGGTAATATGATTGCCCAAAGTTTGGATGTCAAACTCTTCAGTAGTATGATTGCCCAAAGTCTGGATGTCAAACTCTTCAGTTATATGATTGCCCAAAGTCTGTAATCCATAGTCCAGTTGAGTTTCATCTCTAGGTATTGACACAGGAACTATTTTGACCTACTTTTTGAGAGGATAGGGTGAAATGGATCCAAAATGGATCATCTGTCATAGTAAATGTATGGCCCTTGGCATCGTGTTCAACCTGACCGTTTGGAATGGATTTTGATTTGTTCCAAATGGATGGATGTCATCCTGCAGCTAATCAATGTTCGACATTGAGCTGATACCTGTTTTGCAAATGGTGTTGTTTAGTAAAGCCATAGAACTCACCAGTTTGGAGACAAGTACTTGATAGAGTTGTATCAAATAAGTAATGTTCTTTGGATTAGCCAAAGAAGGCAGTTATGTGTTTTCTTCACTTTTTGTTTCCAACACTTGACAAACAGTGACACTCGCAATGATCTACATTTCACATCCATTTTAAAAGGATTGCATAGAACTCCATCCGTTCTACACTGACAGGTTTGACTGCACAAGTTCAAACAGTTCTCCTCAATCATTCATGCAAAACAGCTCGTATGTCAGTTACTTTGCAATACAACATGCGTCTGGCTTTCCGGGATATCCTCCTGGCCAGTTCGTAACTGCCAAAGGATGACCAGGCAACCCAGTATAGTATTGCAGCAGGAGGCCTTTTTTGGGGGACAATTTTCAATTAAAGTTTTGAAAAAATTTCTGGGGAAGCACGCCCCCATGCCCCTGTAGATTTCCTCTCCCATTTTTTATTTAGGTCATTCCCTCCCCTGACCACACATACTAATACTACTGCTACTTCTACTACCACTATTACTGTCACTGCTGCTACTGCTGTTACTACTACTACTGCAGCTGCTGTTGCTGCTATTACTGCTACTGCTATTACTACTACTATTGTTGTGTTATTGTTTTTGCTATTGTTGTTGTTAGGGATTGACACGTATTCCATGTGTCTGCCTTTATCTCTTACATATTTGTAATGCAATTGATTTATTGACATATTGAAGTCACCATTATTTAAAAATGTTATATTAACTTCCTTGCATATGTTATGGTTTATGTATTTTCATCATAGTATTAATTGACATGTCTCTCCCCCCTTCCTCCAGTTTATTCTTATCGCTTCCTTTACTCTCTTCTTTTCTTTTGATTCTGTCCATTATTTACTTTTTTGAAATATGTGTGTATATATACATATATATATATATATGTATATGTATGTATATATAATATGTGTGTGTGTGTGTGTTATTATTATTGATTTCTACTATTATTATTATTATGATTATGTTATTGTTTTGATTTTGTTGTTATTGTTAGGAGTTGACATGTACTTGCTTTAAATGTGTCTTTGTCTGTACGCTTTCGTAAATCACTTAACCACTTATATACAAAAGTCGTTACTTTATTACAACTCATTTTTACAACTTATTTCACTTTGTATGCGTTACAGTTCATCTGTCTTTTTGTTGTATATGAAGAGTAGCAGGGATTACCTGTAAGCCAGGTCCAGTGGGACCCAGTGCTATTATTGTTGAGCAATGAAATGTTTTGAAGTCTTGTTAATCTTGTAGGCACTGGTGCCGACTATGAAACCTGGGTGCCCCATGAAACGATGAAGAAGGAAGACTCAAAAAGACATGGATGTCTGTTAGGTAAACGCACCTCCTTCCAGCGTCTGAAACCTGACTCATGGTGAGCAGAATGATTTATCCAGTGACTGTCCTTCTCATTTTGGTCAGTTCTGTGTGTGTGTGGTGTGTGTGTGGTGTGTGTGTGTGTGTGTGTGTGTGTGTGCGTGCAAACCCATGCATAAAATGGTCATCTGTCAGTCTGACTGTGTTGCTCACAATGCTGTCACAAGTGTCCTCTTTCATGTATTTGTGGCAGTGGTTTCCCAGTAAAGATCTGCAGAGATATATGCCTGCTTGCAGATTTTCATCTTTTTCAGCATTGCTTCGAGTCCAGAGGTGGCAGGGCCAGAAAGAAAGGGTGATTCCTGCACTTTAACATTGGAACACATCATGAAACTGTGTGGAAGTAAAACAACAGATTGTTTACGACTTCTATTACTTAATTAAATCATGTTCAAAAGTGGGGCAAATGAGCTCGTTTCTTTCTCAAAGTTTTCCACTGTTTTCCAGACAAAAAATACTTATCAAAACTTTAATCCATTGTTTTGTTGTATGAAATTTGCAGATCAAGCAAATTAAACATTTTACAATCAAAATGTCAAAAAAATCTCAAAAATCCATATTTTTAGACTAGCTATGTTTGCAGTATGCTAGCACATAACTGCAGCCAGTGACTTGTCCCTGATTTTCATGTGCAGCATCACATATGTTGGACATCCAGTTTTCAAAGAAATGACAGAACTTTGATTTATTCCTGATTTTCAGAAAAGAAATGCCAGAACTTTGACTTATCCCTGATTTCAGATGCAGCATCACATATGTTGGACATCCAGTTTTCAAAGAAATGACAGAAATTTGACTTAAACCTGATTTTCAGGTGCAGCATCACATATGTTGGACATCCAGTTTTCAAAGAAATGACAGAAATTTGACTTATCCCTGATTTTCAGGTGCAGCATCACATATGTTGGACATCCAGTTTTCAAAGGAATGACAGAAATTTGACTTGTCCCTGATTTTCAGGTGCAGCATCACATATGTTGGACATCCAGTTTTCAAAGGAATGACAGAAATTTGACTTGTCCCTGATTTTCAGGTGCAGCATCACATATGTTGGACATCCAGTTTTCAAAGAAATGACAGAAATTTGACTTATCCCTGATTTTCAGGTGCAGCATCACATATGTTGGACATCCAGTTTTCAAAGAAATGACAGAAATTTTGGATCAGCTGTTGTATTGTTGATGATTGCTAATGCTATGGGTTTTTTGTTTTGTTTGTTTTTCAGGTGTCACAATGGCTACCAGTACAAACCAGAAAGCTCTGATAAAATCTGCCCCTGTAGCATTGCTGATTTTGAGTGGTTAGTACACATCATGTTGCAGTTTTGTGTATTATATTTCTGTATGTCCTTGTGTTTCATACTCCTGTATGTCTTCCAGCTTCGTACTCCTCAGACATGGAGTTTTAAAGGAAATTCACGGTTTTCTGTAAATTTGAAAGCCCTCCATCATTTGGCAGTTAATAGAAGTGAATTAAGGTTGCTTATTTGAGGATAGGATTGGTCTTTTTTTTTCTCTCCGAGGCTTCTTGTGATTGGAGCATGTTCGTCATCCTTGGCTTCCTCTCATATGCAAAATCTGATGGGTATTGGTGCTTCCCTGGTCTTTGCATCCAGTTTGACCTGCAGGATGTCTCCGGACTTAAGGAAGACAATTCCAGAAATGTTGCTTCCTTGGTTTAGCATGCCTGGTCCATGCCTTTGTCAGATCGTCACAAACTTTAGTAGTCCTCCATCCTGATCTAGCTGTTCTAAATCAGTGAGACACAGTACAAGATGTATAATTGAAATGATTTATTTTTTAAAATTACATTTAATGAACACACTTACCATGTCTCACTCTAATCCCTCCTGTCCTCTCTGTCTGGGGGAATAGTTGATGACAAGTTTCTGTTATGGACTGCCTTCATCAGGGAAGTCACAGGACTTGTGTTATGTGCCCATTGATTTGTTGTTTCTGCACTAGGTAGATGAGTATTGGTGTGGGGCAGGAAAGACGTGTGCTATTGGCTATTGTATCAGTGAGACACAGTAGATATGTTTATTAAACATAACTTTAAGACAAAAAGTCTTATTTGAACCAAAGAAAAGCTGGTTTATTTACCCTCTAAGCGGTTTGAGTTTCAGATACATGAAATATCTTCACAGCTTCAGGGAACTTTGCTCCCATACCCCCACCAAAGCACTGCGCTTTGAGCCCGCTGTCATTTTCAGCAAAAATGGAAATCTTGAAATGTCATGCCTGCTCCTATATGTCATTGTGCTCCATACTCCAGTGTGTTATTGTACTCATACTCATGTTTGTCCTCGTGCCTCGTATTCCTGAATGCCCTTGTGCTCCTCCATACTTCTGTGTATCCCCATGTTTTATATTCCTGTGTGTTTGTTTGCTTCATACTCCTGTATGCCCTTACACTCCATACTACTGTATGTCCTTGTGCTTCATAATGTTGCTTGTCCTTATGTTTCGTATTTCTGTATGTCCTTATGCTCTGTGCCCGTGTTAGTCTTGTGCTCTATATCCCAGTATGTCCATCTGCTCTGTACTGTTGTGTGTCTGTGGGGAAGCATAAATTTCTTCTCTGTCTGTCTGTCTCTGTCTTTCCCTCTCTTTCTCTCTCTCTCTTTCTTTCTTTCTCTCTCTCTCTCTCTCTCTCTCTCTCACATTGTCATCATTTCTAAATATTTTTTGGTAATTGTTTTGTTCTTCATTATGTAGAGGCTAATAGCTACACATTTAAGTTGTGCCTTTGAGTCTCAGAGACAAATGCCATGCACAGCAATAATCAGATAACTTTCAAACAAACAATAAAGTTTTAGTGTGTTACCACAATGCAGCTATGTTGTATATGACAAGATTTTCTGCGGTTAACACAAACGCAAAATTTTTATCCAAAATAATGTATATATTACAATGAAATTGTGCAGGTAAACATTCATATTTTCATTGCTTTCACTTGTACTTCTTCTCATCTTCTGTGCTTGTCTATGTAACTCAAGGCAGTTACTTAATAAGTGAAAGCCATGTGTCTTCAGCATTAAAATGAAGATGTGCAGAGGCTTCTATATGTAAAATAATTTCCATAGTGATCAAGTGTGTGTATGTCTTTGTGACAGTACAAAGAGCAGTCAGTCCCCAGTCAGTACATGTAGTAATCTCTCTGAATGTGTATGGTATATCAAAGATTGTTACCGAAAACTTTCACAAAAAATTAATTTGAAGCATATAAATGAGTACGTTATGCAGCTATGGTAAGCTTTTGTAAAACACATTGGTTTCTCCTTTGCTTTTCCTACATTAAGACCAGGACAAAATGACTTTTTTATGAATATGCTCTTAAATTGCGAAGTAAATGGGAATATTTTTGTTTTCAATTTTTTAGTGATTACGGCTATCACAGACCAGATGGACAAGAGAAGTGTGTCAAGATACAGAACTTTAAGGGTCCAGAGGTTGATGTCTGCTTCCGTGGACATGAAGAAAAGGTCATCAGTGAGGGGTAAGTGTTTGAAATCCAGCAGAATGTCTTGATAAATGAGAAAGTGACAGTTCACGTTTGAACAGATTCACTTTTGCTTCTTTATCCTTTTCCACGCTGTCCTAATGCTACTGCCTATTCATTTCAGTCTAAGCTCAACATGATGGAACATTGATAGATATTTACTTTTTAGATATTTACTTTTTCATTATCGCATGTGTGAATGAAACACATCAGCAATGATTTATTTACAGGTATTTTCCTGTGCCACAGAAAACAGTGCTTTGCTCACCGTGCTGTGTAATACACAGTTGGCATACTAGGAAGATAGCTGAGTAAAGAGTAGTTGTGTCATGTATGTTGTGTATGTCCTTTAACATGAAATGTTAGTCTTTTGCTTTGATCATGTGTATGCTTTGTGAGTACTGCCTTGTAGTTGTCTTTGAAATTCTTGTCATGAAATGAAAAATGAGTTTGAAAAAAATATTTGTATGTTCTGTGTTTTCTGTTGTTACACCATCTTTTTTCTCTGGCGTTACACCTTTCAAGTTAAGCCAGTTTTCTCACTCCTCCCCCCTTCTTAGACCATTTGTAAACCAGTCCTGGAAAGAAACCTTGTTAAGGAAACAGAGATTGAAGAAACCAACACTACAGTGTATGATGGGCTTCTAGAGTCATCAGAAAATACTCAAATGAGTGAAAACCAAGAGAAAAGAAAGCCATTGACAGGATGATGGAAGTCCTAAATGCCAAAAGCAGAATTAGGGTAAGATTTTATGAAACAGCTAAACTATCTCAAGTAACATCAGAGATGAGATGCTATGATCAACATGTAGTTGGAATTAATGAAAACAGGTAGACAGGATCAGACAGACAAAAAACCAACACAGGAGAAATAGTACTGTAATCAGGAAGAGATGATAAGCAACATCAGGAGGGAGTAGCCATCATCCTAAAGATGGGAACAGAAAAATGTGTACTGGAACGAAAACCTGACAACATCAGACTTGTGAATGTTAGAATTTGTGGAAAACACTTGTTCCACCAAATGACAGTGATGAAGAAAACAAAGATGCATTTTAAGACTAATTAAAAGCTGAACTAGAAGACACACCTCAACATAACTTGAAAATTGTAACTTGGCAACTTTTATGTGAAGGTTGGAAATGACGCACAAATTATGACAGGGGCACTGGGAAGAGAGGGTGATGTATGGTATCTATGGTGTGTTTCAGGGCATTAAGGTCACATTTTGCTGTTTATTGCCAGGTTTCTTGGTTTTCCTCTTTTGCTTCTTCCTTCTGGTGTCCAGTGAAGGGCAGTCCGGGTGATGTTATTCTGCTTTCAGCAGACGATGTGCACAAAAAAAATCCATCTCCATCGTCTTTTATGATGATGGTATCATAGGCTCTTGGTTGCATTGAGTAAGTAATTGTCAGTCGGAGATGATGTGTGGCCAGATTCATAAGATTCTTGTAAGAATCTTTGCAGAAGGTTGATAGGTTAGCAAGGTCGTTCTTTGTCATCTTCCTGCATTTTGAGCTGGAAGGTAAAGTGGAAGGACTAAACTTTGGTGCAGTCTCAGTTTGGTGTTGATGCTGTTCTAGGGGACCTCGCCTCGTTCAGCATTCTGAAGTGTATCTGGCCATGCTGGGATGGCTCTTGATGTCACTGACCTGCCATCACATCTAACAGCACTAAGTAGATGAACTTTTCAGTTGTGGGTAGGTCTGTTCCATCTGTTTGGATCGGTAAGTGGTTTGTGACATTCAGTGTCGTCACTCCTGTTTTCTTGCATCATGATTGTTAGGCTACATGTTGAGCAAAGATGTTGAGATGGGGTGTTTTCTTCTGCATGAGCTGGTGAGTGTGGGAAACCTTTGCTGGATCATCTTCAGGTATTGAAAAGATTCCGTCTGATGCCTCTTGATTGATCCATAATCATCATCATCATCATCATGTGCCCTGCCGCATGGTGTTAGTGATCATGGCCCTCCATATGCATCTATCCCTTGTCGCCGCTAGCACATCTTCCACCCTTTCTGTCCTGAGCCACCCTGCAAGTCTGTCCAATATTTTCTCCTTGGGTCTTCCTGGTATTCTCTTTCCCTCCGTAACCATCTGTCTCATTATCCAGTCTATGACCATGTTCAAGAATAATGAGGGTAAGGGAATGAAAGGGTTAAATTGCATGAAAAGACATGGGTACTGATTTTTTCATTTGAAATAAATTTCAGATACCGCAAGCTTCCTGGAGATGCATGCGATGAGCAGGAAGGGTTCCATCCTACCAGCAGGTACATCAACCTAACCCAGGCATGCTCGGGTCGCTTCAAGATGTCCACACTTTCCCCAGAGCAGGTAAAGGTGAGACCACTTTATTTTTTGAAAATGTAGATTGCCAATACTCAACTCCATTCTACTTTGTATAAAAGAATGTTTTACTGGAGTTTGTAGATCACCAGGGAGGTGACACTTGGGTCTATTTTGAAGTCTATGCCAAGCCAAGTGGTAGGCTGTCTGGCGGCCATGTCTGTGTGTGGGCTGGCCATGTCTTTTGGGCGGAACGGTGTTCACCTGTTGTGAACGTTGGTTGCACATGCTTGGCAGAACAGACTTGATGTTTCTGTGAGAAGATGGCTTAGCCTTCATGATTTTACCTCTTCCTTGATTTTTCATTTCATGCTTGTTTCTTTGCATCTTTTGTTTTGAGACTTTTGGGCTTCAGAATCTGTACTGTTTGAGATATATTTTGACAGACTTCTTTAATAGTGCAAACAGTTCAGAATGTTTGGTAATTTTCTAATTATTGCTATATTTCTTTCGAGTGATGTTGTCTCAGATGCATGTATGCTGGTGTTTGGCCCATACTGTATGGGTAACGTATGTTAGCATATCCCATCTTCAGTGCATTACTCAGTGAGAGACGCAAAAAAGTGTGAATTTCCTGAAAACATTTAAAAAAAAGAAATGGACCATTCAGGCAGAAACAAGAGGAAGAGTCAGCGCAAAAGATAAAAAACATAAAAAAAAGCAGGAACAGAGTGCTAGAAAAGAGCAAATTTCTGCATAGAGTATCTGTAAAATGGAGAAATTATTTATGCAGAAAGAGTGCCTGGTATCCAGATAGTGGTTGTACCACTGGGTTTTTTTGGTTGTTGTCGGTGGTGGTGATGTGTATTTGTTTTGTTTGTTTTTTTGTTTTGTTTTTAGAATCTTCATGGTACTGTGCATTGTGAAAGCAAATATTTAATGATCCATACTGTACAAGGTAAGACATGAAGAATTGATCAACCAACTAGAGACACTCAATGTTGATGGCAAAGATCTACGAATAATCAGAAATATGTACTGGGAACAAATAGCTGCAATGAGAATAGAAAACGATATAAGCTCTTTACAAAACATCAAAAGAGGAGTCAGACAGAGTTGTGTTTTGTCACCAGATCTGTTTTCACTTTACAGTGAAAACATCATGAGAAACCTGGAGGAAGACCCTGGATTAAAGGTAGGAGGAAAAATGATAAACAATATTCGATACGCAGATGACACCGTGCTAATTGCAGAAAATGAAAGGGACCTACAAAATCTTGTGAATGTACTAGAAATAGAAAGCAAAGGTAAGGGGTTTGAACTAAACAGCAGGAAGACTGAAGTCATGGTGATCAGTAAAAAAAACATGAAATCCCCTCATGCAAAATAACAGCAAACAGCACGACCTTGAGACAGGTTGATAAGTTTAAATACCTGGGAACGATCATTTCACCAGACGGCAGATGCACAACAGAAATAGCCAGCAGAATCAGCCAAGCCAAAACAGCATGCAAGAAGATGACAAGCATTCTTACCAACAAATGCCTATCAATTAACATCAGGAAGAGAGTTCTTGAATGTTATATAGAACCAATACTGTTGTACAGTTGCGAGGCGTGGACAGTCAACAAGCAAAGCCAGAACAAGATTGAGGCAGCCGAGATGTGGTTTCTAAGAAGAATGTTGAGAGTTCCATGGACAGCAAAGAAAACAAACAAGACAGTCTTGATGGAGGCAGACACAGGTAGATCATTCATAAGGAAGATTAGGAAAAGACAGGCAACATTTATAGGCCATTTTATGAGGAAAGGGGATTTGGAGCACCTGGTCACAACAGGAAAGCTGGAGGGAAAGAGAGCACCAGGTAGACCCAGGGAGAAAATACTGGATGGACTTGCAGAGTGGCTGAAGACAAGGAGGGTGGAAGAGATGCTTGAGGCAACAAGAGATAGAGACAGATGGAAGTCCATGATCGCAAACGCCATCCAGCAGGGCACCTGATGATGATGATGATGACTATGCAAGGACTGATGAGCGCTTATACTCTACAGCTATTTATAAATTTTATGACCATGGCTGAAACAAGAAAACTCTCAGCATGGACTATTTATAAATCCTATCAGAGTAAGTGTATTCATTAAGCGTAATTTTAGGAGAGAAAAAAAAACTTCGCTTTATGCATGCATGGTTTGAATTTCTCATAATATTGTGCATTGTTTGGAATATTCCATAAATGTCATGCATGATGAAAAATGATACTTGACATCCTTTTTTCTTTTTTGTTTGTGAAGAATATAAATGAAGAAGAACAGGCAAAGAGAGAGCAAAGCCACAGGACGTTGATCATAGCCTTGGTGTTGTTGGTCCTCCTTGTTGTGGCTGCTGGATTGGCCTTCTTTGGCTACAAGATGGTTCTCCTGCGACGACAGTAAGTTGAAACAACATTAAACAGTTATTGTTATTGTTGTTTAACCCCTTCTCTGCCAAGCCTATTTTATGCTCGGTGACATATATTTTCCAAGGGTTTTTTGGTTGCAGAGGGTAATAATTAACAAAAAATTCTAGCATAAAAACTACTGAAGGGAAGTATATAAAACCTATGTTTTTCTGAAAGGGAATTGAACACATTTTTCATTTATGATAGTTGTAACTTTATTTTATCTAATGTGTTCATAGTACATGGCCTGTGAAGTTGAAAATTACTTTTTTCCCTGCATTTTGTGATTATATGTCACAGCATGCCTGTAGTAACACCCAGAAGTTCTAAAGATAAACATGAAACACACACACACACACACACACACACACACACACACACACACACACACACACACACACACACACACACACACAACATATGAGACAGAAAGGCACACACACACCACGCATATACCTGAATACAATCAATATCTATCACTAGTATTAGTATCTCTCACACACACACACTCACACACACACACACACACACACACACACACACACACACACACACACTCTGCCACGCCCACTTCACACTGGGCAGATTACATGTGCACACAACCTATACAGTCTGTCAGCGAAGTACTGTACAAGACAGTAGGTTGTTACACCCATCTCTTCCCTGTCCTCTCGCTCAGCCTATTGAGCTACCAACGTGCTGACTACGTGAAGGCGTTTCAGTGCAAGTGTCGGGTCTAGCTTGCCAAGTTGTGTCACTGTCGGTGCTCTCCGATGTCGGTTGTCGTATCTCTTCTTTGTTTTCCCTGATTTCACTTGATTCACTGACCTGTCCGTCACTTGGCTGGTAATCTGGGTCATCTACACCCTCATATTCTGTATCTAATTGTGCTCTTTCCTCTCTGTCAGCGTTATTTCACACAGTCCGAGCGATGTTGACATCAGCACCTGCATGCTGTATTTCATCGCCGTCATCTTCCTCGTCCAGACAATCATCTGACAATGCTTCGCCATACATGTTCATAAATTCTTTATCTTTCGTCATTTCTAAGACTATATTAGGATCATAAATTTTTTATCTTTTATCATTTCTAAAACTATTTTAGGATCTTTTGTGGAAAAATCAGATAAAAATCCTTGGGTTTACGCTTTCTTTTCTCGAGCTTGGGCTTGGTTGTGGTTCGTTGTCTGCCATTTTGAAAGGTCAAGGAAACTGAGTGGTGGGTGGGTCATTTGACCGTGAAGTTTGACCAATGCCCATTGAGATATAACTCCAAAGCTAATGAATAATTGAAGCTGATACAACACACTTTCTGATTGGAGCAAATGGGAAAACCCCTGTCTAAAATTAGAGATAGGGAAATTCGTGAAATGACGATGGGGCATTTTTTTGCACCCTGTAGCATGACGCATTAGTGCATCATGGGGCACTGAAGAGGTTAAAGCGCAGCCGACTGCGTAGTCATATCAGGGCTCTAACCGCTTCAAAACATACAAAACTTCAAAAGGGAAAAAAAAGAAAATTAACTACACATATCAATGCATTCGTGCACATAATCTAAGGACATGCTCCTAGTGTTGACCACTCTGTCCAATTTATCGTACAGGGAAGTTAAAAAACACACTTGAATACAGCATTAAGCATATCTAAGGACACCAAAACATATATAAAAACAGGCATGAATTGCCTAAAATTGCTTCCGCATATCTCACCTCCCTATAGCCAAAAATGCACTTAATACATGTACCCAGTTATCAATCCTAAGAAAAAGTACGTGAGACTGTATTGAACACATACAGGTGAATGGACCAGCAAAGCAGAAAATGACAGGAAGAAATGACAGAAAGCAAAGGAACAGGGCAGAAACAAAGAGAGAGACATGAAAAAAGGAAATTTCTAGCACAGAATTTGCAGAAGGTTGGGATACTGTTTATACTGAAAGAGCCCCCGGCATCCCCACAGGGTACATTAAACAGTGACAAAGTGCAAGAGAAAAGAGCTGAATCAGGCAGCTCTGAGGTTTATTTAGTACAGACTTTTGCACAGATGCAGGAAACATTTCAGGATGATGGCTGGAAGTTTCATCACTGAAACCTGAAGAAAAGGATATGGAACAGTTTTAGTCTTCATCCACAAGAAAGCCACAACACAAGGTTGTGTTGGAAAGGATAATCTACGCCACCCTTATTTCTTTCTGTCTGTATGTTTCTCTCTGTAGACAGAATAAAACAGTTTGTGGGAGATAGTTCATACGATATCCAAGAAGTAAAGCAATGAGAATGAAAGTGTTGTTGTACTGTTGTGTTAACCCTTTGACTCCCATACCCTGTCCACCAGCATCCTGCATTGCCAAACATGCTAGCAAAGCAAAAACTTAACCCTTTGATTCTCTCACCCTATCCGCCAGCTTCCTGCAGGAAGCTGGTGGATAGGGTGAGGGAGTCAGAGGGTTAAGTTTTTGCGGTTGGTAAATAGGGTGTGGGAGTCAGGATTAAAGTTACTAAACAAAAGGAAATTGCCCCTGAGCTGAATGCGCTTTGTACATGTTCAGTTCAGTTTTCGTTCAGAATCTTGACCAGTGTCTTGATTTTCTGATAGATCTCTCCTGCAGTGGAACATTTTGTATAACACAGGCACATGTTCGGGATTATTTGAATTTATGCTACTTAGTTACTCTAGTAAACTGTGTTTTTTAGCATTTCTATCCAACTGTTTGATAGAAGATTGCTGATTGAACATTATTTGAAGTATTGTCCCTTGTGTTATTGCAGCAAAGTGGTATATCGCTATTCCATGCTGAACCAGACTGATGACAAAGACTTTGATGAGGAAATTGAACGAACATTGACAGGGGGATCTCATCCACACCCAATGTTTGGAGAAACATCAGATGAAGAGGTCTGGTTTTATTTGGTGTACTCTTCTTTGTGCAGATGTGTAGGCTGTGTTGCTATCAACAGTAAAATCAACTGTCTTCTTTTATCTGATTCCATTCTTTTGTGGGATGTAACTTTATTTTGAAAATGTTTATTATGTGTATTATTGTGCGATAACTTGTCTGTTGGTTTGCCATGAGACAAGAAGTGTAAAACAAAGAGAAGGGAAGTGTTTTGATGTGTGTGTTGTGTGTGTGTGTGTGTGTGTGTGTGTGTGTGTGTGAGAGCATGCAGTTACATAAAAAGTGTTACCGTATTTGCTTACTTAGGCTTTGTTAAACTGGTGTATACGTGCATGCAAGTATGTATGTATGTGCATATGTTTGTGCATGCAAGAGTGTATGTATGTATGTGTGTTTTTGACTGTTGATGCTTTTTGTGACTGTGTTAGATAGGTTGTCATCTTACATTCTTGATTTAACTATATGCCATGTGTTGTTGTTCAGGAGCTGCCTGCTGAACCTCGCCAGAATGGACACATCCAGAAAGGCCGCCTAAGACTAGAGGCTACCATGATGACTCTGATGATGTAAGTTGCTTTAGATTAAGCAAGGATTTCAATAAAGCACAGAAGTGCTTCTTTGGTACAACAATAGAAAAGGATATGTCTGTACAGAAGGTTTTGTGGGTTGGACGGATTTCTTGGGGTCTTTGACCTCTCTGTTTGGCTTCATGTGCTGTACCAAGTCAGACTGAAAGCATTATGGTGCCAGTAAATCGCCATATTATGATCTAAATTTAGTACAGGGTATTGGTGGTATTAACTGAAATTAGCCCACACAGGGGGTCATGGTCTGGCTCCCAGCAGCCCTGTGTGCACACATGAGCCGGAAAAAGCCTTTGCTATAACTTTCTTTCACTCGACCTTTATGTGGCCTGGTATAGCCTCGCAAATTTCGTCAATGGTCTTGTCTTTTTTGCCCATTTGTGTGCTCTACCTTAGCACTTTGAAGGGCCATGCATCTTCCATTGTATCGTTTTTAGATGCAGTAGGCAAAAAGGCTGGTCAAAACTTGAATGCTAGGAAAACGAAAGTGCTGCATATCAAAGGGAGAGACACTGAAAACAATCATGACATCTTACTTTAAACAAAGTTCCTTTAGAAAATATTCAGGATTTTAAATATTTATCTTGGCTCTGTAAAAAACTGATGATGGAACCTGCTCCAAAGACATCAAAATAAAATTGGAATGGCAAAGCAAAAAATGGTCTAACTCAACAACAATTGGAAAGACAGAGGCATATCAAGTGGCCTGAAAGTTAGACTTTTAGAATGTTTGATCTGGGCAGTTATGATTTATGGCTGCGAAGCCTGGACTCTGAGAAAAACTGATTGCAGAAGAATCGAGGCAGCAGAGATGTGGTTTTATAGGAGACTACTACGTGTCAAATAGACAGACAGAAGAGCAAATGAAAGTGTCCTGGCAGAACTTGATACCACCAGAAAACTGCCAGCAGACATCAACAAGAAAAGACTAAAATACATTGGCCATGTGTCATGCAACAAGAACACAGACCTCATGGCATCCATCTTTTAAGGAAAAACAGTGGCAAAAAGGAAGAAAGGCACACCTCTAGTCTCATATATCAAGGACATAACCAACACCAGTGGCCTAAATATTCAAGAAATTGCCCACAAAAGTCAAGACAGAGCGGCCTGGAGGAAGATGGTGATGTGCAGCGGTCGACAGCGAACCCAGCGATGCCGACAGATAAGACAGGTGAGACCACAAGGATGTCAGAAAAACCACAGCTGATGGTTCCTGGGGCATTTGATTCTTAGTGGCTGATACTGCCATTTTATCCAATCAGCCCAGCTTGAACCATAGGGTCAACCACTTTTCCAGTCATTAAATTCTGCTTTCGGTCCAACATGGTACAGTATGTGAAGCCAAAAGCAATATTTTTATCTGATATGTTTGGATATATATACTTACCATAGTGGATTCAAACTCCCACCCATCCATCCCCACTAACTGTTGCCATGGTTCTCACTAGACTGCATTTTGGTTGGGCCTACAAAATGAATGGAACAGGTGGTTTTTTCCTGTTTATCCACATGCATACAAGCATGGGTGCCCCCAGACCCCCCATATGGGTGTTGCTGGCCCCTGGACCCATTTCAGTTTTTTTACTTTTTCTAAGTTACACCCTTGTACAAGGCATGGGAGCTAGACCATGATGCCCTGCATGGGCTGTTCTCAGTTTCTACCAGTATGAGCCACAAGTAAATTAAGGCTAAGATGGGGCAGGCTACTAATGCCATAATGCTCTCGGTCCGACATGGTAAATATATATAGTCAGACATATAGTTAGATAAAAATACTGCTGTTCATCGATATGTTAAGGACAGTTAATCAGAAATATATGTATTTGATTTCTGTTTAGAGATTGTACAGTGTTTTGAATTGAATTGAATTGAATTACTCATTCCTTTGTGCTGTCTAGTGTTTTGACTTCTCTGACAAGTTTTGAAACTCAAACAGGGCACATGCTTCATAAATTGCAGGGGCCTTTGTAGATACTACGGATGGTAGGGTTTTGTACAATATTTAAAAGTTGTACACTTCCCATGAGAAATTCTTGGATGTGTAAATGAAATTTGTAGCATGTTTCTTAGACATCTGTAGGGGTGTGGTGTCAGAGGTCATGTTTTTCCATCGTTAGTATTGGCGATGACATTTGTTTTGTTTGATTGTTTTGTTGTTGTTGTTGTTTCAGTATTTGTTGTTCTGAAGTAAGGTTGGGGGGGGGGGGGGGGGGGGTGTTTGTTGTGTTGATTTTTAACCGTTTTGTTTTGTGTACAGGATATGCTGGACTGATGGATGAAGCCGGACTGTGATTTTACTTGACATCATTCCTCTTCCATGTGATCCGCTGAAAAAGATTGTTGCTGAACAAGATGGCAAACGACAGATCTGCTTACATCATTCTCATTGGAACCCTGTCATTGGATCATCTGAAAGTCATAAAATGTTGGTACTGGAACTGATACTGAAGTACTGCTCCAGTCAAGTCATCTCGTCAGGAAGTAGAAGTACTGAAGTAATATAAATACGGTTTGCATTTGGCCGTTGGGCGTTAAGTGCAGGTCTACATTAAAGATATTAACATTCATCTGTAGTGTCTCATATTGAATAGGTGAGATAGCCCATCTGTTGGATCTAGTGTTCGGTAAATTGTATGACATATACATTTTTCTTTCTCTCTTCTTGTTCATGATACTTAAATGGATTACTTTAGCTGTAGATGATACCATTTTCTCGTATTGTAATACCAGTTAGGCGTTTTTCAGTTAGAAAGTTTGCCTGATGTATTTCATGTCTTTGGGTTTATAATTCTGAAGTATGCAAATAATAGATGTTGGTAAGTGTTCCTGTATGTCATTGTGGTTTTTATTATTTTGATATTAACTGCTTCAGATTTAGAGATCGACTGGTAACTTCGCAGAAAAGAACATTTTTGAATTGCTTGGTCTGTGTCAAGCAGCCACACCTTAGAACATTTTGATGGGTAGCATTGTTATGCGTGTTTCTAGAATGTGGATACAAAATGTGCTGATAGTAAGGCACAAAACACGACTCTCATTCTTGTAATTTTACTGCAAAGCAAATGCAAATTGGTACATGTTTCAGTTTTGTCTTGTTTAAAGTGATGTAATTGTAATCAGACAAAAATATGGTTTGATTATTTTGTACCTTTATGAGAAAAGATTTTGTAGTGTATAAGATACTATACATAATACTTCCACATTTGCATATTCCACACACACACACACATTCACTCACACATACACACACTCACACACACACACACACACACACACACACACACACACACACACACACACACACACACACACACACACACACACACTCACACACACACACACACACACACACACACACACACACACACACACATACACAACACACACACCACCACACACATCACACACACACACACACACACACACACACACACACACACACACACACACACACACACCACTCAAGAGAATGTGGTGTGTGTGTGTATCCCTGTATTACACTATTTCTAGAACTGGATGAGTGTCTGGAATTCAAAAGCTTCCTTTGACATGAAGCCAGAATATATATATTTTTGTTTTCTTGAGATGTTACAAACCAGGTCAAGTTTGTATGACAGCATCAGGCTCTATTTTTGTATTTTGTGTACACTGTTGTATTTTAGTGAAAATGCCTAGGGAAAGAAAAAAAAAAGGAAATGTGACAGGCAAATGTATTGTGATTACGAGAGTATGAACAAGAGTGAGTCTTGGAACTGTGAATGATTTGGTGTATTTAACTGAAACACTTGGCCTGAATTGTGGAGAGAAAAAGAAAACAAAATAATAAAATCAGTCAGTTTGTTTGTGTGGGAATTCACATGTGTGGAATTGTCTTTTTGTTTTACTCATTTCATAACAATATACTGTGTCCTCTGTCGCACTTGTGGGATTTGGTGTTATTTTTCATGTGTGTGCGTTTTGTTTGTGATCTCAGTAGACACTTCCATGTATACCACTCAGATTCTGTGATTTTTTCCTTTGCCTGTGTCATTGTGTCTGTTTTATGTCTTTAACATGAGTTTGATAAGCGGTGTGTGTTTGAAATAAAGTTATTATCATTGCTTGTTTGTTTGTTTTTTAATTTGTATTCTTTTCTGTTTCTTTGATTTTTGACAGAATTGCAGTCATGTGGTGATAGAATTGGCTTCTGTCTTTTGAACATTTTAATAGAATAGCAAAAATTCATAAAATCCTTGTTCACTGTTGTTTTTTAATATGTAAAATACATTTTTCATTCATTATGTTATTATGCTTCAGGTAGTGAAATTCATTTTGTCTGTCTTAGTGGTGACATTGTAGGCTAGAAGTGAATGAGAATTGTGTTTTGTTTTTCCCCCATCATCTTGAAATGTCTGTGTTGGAATTGTATTGATTTATGTTGCTTACCATTACAAGTTCTTCCATCTACTTTTAATGCTTGCTATTTGGTTCATTTTTAAATTGATATGTTTTGGGGTTTTTTCAGTTTTATTGGCTTGTACGTAACTACTTGATCTATATGTACAAACCTGGACTTCTGATGATGTTCACAAAATACCTGTACGCTTCATGTTATGCATGCATTTTGTTCAGAACTTCGATCTAAACCGAAAATGAGGACGATTACATAATTCTACTGTTGGAGTTGATAATGTTACATCCATTGGTTTTGTAAAGCAGACGATATTTTTTTCTGTAGCTTTGCAGAAAGCATGATCAAAGAGGCAAAACAGATCAGGCAAGACAGCACAATGAAAGGTGTGTGACCATTCCAGGCCACGCAAGGATCAAGCATAGAAATGGTGAACAGAGTGTAAACATGACCAAAGATGTAGTGGTCTGCTGAAACACCGCTGTTCTTCCCTCTGTTCTTCATGACGGCTGTCAGAAGAATGATTTGACCAGGGCTTTCTACTTCCAGTGCATCTCCGTATTGGCTGTGAAAAGCAGCAGAGACTAGGCACCATAATGCTTTAAGTCCAACATGGTACAGTATGTGAAGCCAGAACTTGATTGTAAGGTGATAGTCTTCTTGTTGACAACTTTGTGTTCTACCGTCATTTGGCATTAAAGTATCGGTTGCAAATTATTGTTTACATTAGCGCTACACTGGTTGGTCAGCTTATATGTATCTATGCAGTTGGCTGGGCTGAAACCTGTAAGAACAGTGTCTTGGCTTTGAGATGTTGAAATTTGTGAGTAATGTTCTGCTGTTTTGAGTGAGTGGTTTTAAGCAACATGTCGTGACATTAGTCATCGTCCTCTTGAAAAATCCCTGGTTTGTTAATGAAAAAATAAAACAACCTTACTAGTAGTCACAGAATGGAGATTTTCCATCAGCAGAAAGAATTGTTCCCATACCATTGCATGTACTGTATCTGTGAAAATCACTGTCACATGGCTTCTTGCAATGTTCTTACATTGTACGACATCATTTCATTCCTGAAGTACACTATGCAATTTTTATTAAGCACAGCTTAAGCTGTAAACTGTCAGATAAAACCAAAAATGAAACCAAGCTATTCAAGAAATAAGACTTATCTTGACGTAACAACTTGAAATTTGTTCTCTCTTCTTTTGTATTCAGATAAAAGTCTGTTTCTTGGATAATTATAGGTCACTTTCTCTACAGAAAAGAGTAGTGTTTCTCCTGTGGGTTTTAACAGTGCTTAACAATTTCTGACTTTCACAATCATTAGTGCATTTTAGTCGTTCAGTTCATAACAATTTCTGACTATCAATTGCTGGTACATTTTAGTCTTTCAGTTCATTACCCGTATTCAAGAGATTTCACTTGTCTTTATTTTTTCTTCTTAATTACAGACAGATACAAAAGTGGCCATAAAACCTCTATGCGAGTAGGACCTCAAGTAGGACCTCATTGCCAGAGTAATAGGGTTTATGTGCGGGCCTGTGGCTCATGCCATGATCATTTTGGATCTTTTCCATTACATGGCATCAACAGCGTCTGTATGTATGGAATTTCTTCTGTCTTGATAAACTGAAACTGAAATTCTCCCCTGGAATCGTGTTTGAACAGATAACAGTTAATGAGGCAATTGCTGCTGCTCTGTTTCAGTTGAACAAAAATATTACTTTGTCAGTTTGGTTGTTTTATAGAAGCCACTGACAGTGAGTTTGATGTGATTAAACTGTTAAAAGTGTTGTTGACAGACGGGGTTGCATTCGTTGTCAATCAGTCGTTTTATGCGCATCATTTGTCCATTGACAGTGCATGGATGTAAACCTCCTTTGATACTCTCTATAGTTTTGTATGATTTGCTGGATTGGATTGCTTCTAGCTTTTTTTCTTACAGGATTGCATTTGTTGTGAAGCAGTCAGTTATTTTATGCACGTCATTTGTCCCTCAACAGTACATGCATGCTTAGTAAGCCTCCTCTGATACTCTCTTTGGTTTCATATAATTTGCTGGAGTGGATTGCCTTTCTTTTTTTTGTTGTTGATTTAATTATTTACATATTAATTTGTTTATTTTTATTTAATAAAAGTGCACTGTATATTTGTTTTTGCAGAATAGTTCTTTGGGATAGTTTGTTATGTACGACAAGAGACTGCTCATTATGACGACATTGTTCCAGTAGAAATTGGAATATGGCTACTTGTTTCATTTTTATGATTATTTTTGTCAATACAGTATCATCCATTCTTTTTTATTTTTTCAGGGTTTATTTCATACAGTGTTACTGTGTTGACATTCAGATGCAGCCCAAATGTAACCATTTCTGTTTCTTTTGAGTTTTCGTTTCATTGTTTTATATTTTACAGTTTGAATGTAATCCTTTTTCTTTTCCAGGGTTTGTTTGGAATGTATTAAATTCTGAAACTTACAGCCATAGAGACTTCTCCTTTGATTGCGAAGCACATTTTCAGAGTTCTTCTTTTATTATTGATTTTCCATCTCTCTTTCTTCCCTCATTCAATCCATTATTATTTCATTTAAATGTAATGTTAATGATTGATCTTTTTAAGGAAAATGAGAAAATGTGCACTTAAGCAGCAAGGCATAATATATGCTGAATAAAATGATGCAGTATAACAAGAGACAGATAACCATGTTAGATGAGAAGAAATCTGAACTTAACTGTTTCATTCAAATATTAAGTAGTTCTGTTTACTTACTTGGACATAGGTAAACAGTTTTCTTGTCGTTTTGGTGAGTTTATTTTTATTTTTTCAGGCATGGGAATTGCCCTTGCAAATGCCAATTTCCTCGACATAAAATCTGTTTCCAATTAAAAACAAAATAGTGCTGGTGGGAAAAATGATGTGGGATTAAAAAAAAATAGAAAGTAGCACCGGTTTAGCTCATCAAGGTAAGCTTGTTTGAAGCTGGCTAACTCTCATTTGTAATCTTCAGTGTTGAACACAGCTGCTAGAACTTTTCTGCTGTAAGCTTATTCTTTTGACAGGTACATCATGCTTGGGTTTCTTTCCTTCCTTTTTTTTTTCCTTACATATTCTCAGGCTCGTAGACAACCATAACAAAACACTTGAGGACAATGGCTGTGTGAAAAAGTGGAAATGGTTGCGGGTGTCTGTTGTTGTAGAGAAGAGTGGTGACATGGACATGCACCATCATGCACACAGTGCTGCTAAAAAGTCATTTTATTTCGTTTTTAAATGTAAATTACGTAAAATTGGAGATCCTCAAACCCTGAAAATACTTAAGGCTAGTCCCATTTCCATTGATTCTGTCAATTCCCATGCCTGGTTTTTGTGGTTATTATCATTAACATACTGTACATTTATGCAGAATTGTGCTGTTTCTTTCTGCAGATGTGGGTTAAATGGTACACATGCGGAACAGCTGTTTGCACTAAGGGGGATTTGGGAAAAGCCAGGTTGTTTTTGTGACTGACCTTCCGTTTTGCAGGTTACTGTGTGTGTTCTGATTATCCATGGCTGCATAATTGATTTTCAAAAATAATACATATGATTATCAAACAACAGCTGTCTGATGTTCAGTTATCAATATGTGCGAGTGCGTTTGGTTTATATGTTCACTGACACAATAAAATTGGCAGATTAGAAAATGGACAGAATAGAAAGGCCTGTAGTGCCAGGTGCAATCAGTTTGAAATCTGTACTCTGCTGGATGCAAGAAAGAGTAAACATAGCTCCAACCATTCATGTATTTTCATTACATGTTCCATCTGACCTCTGAAATGACTTCATCATTGCAGGGGGATGTAACACAGATTTCAGAAGGTTGTAGAACAGTTTTATCCTACCATTGGGAAAAAAAAAAGTTATTTTCAAAGTATTATGAGTTATTTCAAAGTATTATGAACGATGTTCACACAAGTACACCCATAAACAGCTGAAAAATACTTGATTATACATTTTCATTCTTCCACCATCATGCTACCCCCAAAGTGGGCCAAATCCATATTTTTTCACATCCACAGATACTACTGATGTGTACAACATTGTCCAAACTTTGGTGAGAATCTATCCAGAATCGATCACTTATGCAGTGCAATTTTATTTTTACCTACACAAACACATGGAGACACATCATAAATCATTTATCGTTAGGTTAACCCTTTGACTCCTGCATCCTGTCCACTGGCATCCTGTATTGTCAACCATGCCAGCAAACAAGAACTTAACCCTTTGACTCCCTCACCTTATCCACCAGCTTCCTGCAAGGACCAAGCTAGGATTTGAAAAATGAGTTGAAGTCTTTGCAACTCAATATGGACATGCACAAACCACAACCCATCCCCATGCACCCCATATACTGGGAAACGGAAAGAGAGAGACTGAATTTAAAGCACAGTAAGGGGTAAAAGAACAAAAATTCAAATCTGCAACTTACTTTTTAACCTTGCTCCATGAATTAAAACAAATTGCTAGTTGCTGTTGTGCTCTCTCTCTCTCTCTCTCTCTCTCTCTCTCTCTCTCTCTCTCTCTCTCTCTCTCTCTCTCTCTCTCTCTCTCTCTCTCTCTCTCTCTCCACCCCTCTCTTGCACACATTTTCACAAACACATACACCCCAACTTGTACCCTGTATGATACACTTGCATATGAAGATATAACACATGCACTGTTGGCTACACTATAGTGTAACCATGCATACGCAATTATACTGCATGAGTTCATGAGGCTAGTGAGTTGGCATAGAGGTAAAGCTCCCGCCTGTCAGTCTTACTGTGTGAGTTCAAGTCTGCCTCAGTAAAGCTGCATATGACTTCCAGGAATCGAGAAGATAAAGCACAAGAGAGATGTCGAACACATTCTAGCAACACCGGAGTCTGGAGTTTGAAATGTAAATCAAAGTGACGGCCACATTTAATCAAATAGAAACCAGAAATGCATATTAAAAAAAAAAAAAAAACAATCAGAACGCATAATTAACAAAAGAAAGTGAGACAAGCACAAGTTTTCAACCAACTGGCCTTTATCAAACGTATACAAAAATAGACTACCCTGACATTGTGCTGAGCAGGAGAACATCAGGAGAAAAATAACAGATGTTCTCCTGTTTAAGCCAACGTCAGGGAAGCCGTCTCAGTTTTGTCCATAAAAGTCTGTGCATTTGTTCATTGTTTTTTTGTTTTGTTTTGTTTTGTTTGTATATGCTTGACAAAGGCCAACAGGCTAAAAATATGTGCTGTTTTGTTTTGCTAGATACACGTTCTGAGTCTACTGTATGTGTATTTCTGATTCCTATGTAGAGTTTGTTTAAGAGAGATTCATTGCACTCTGATAATTCCAAATGTACACTACCCAACTAACATGTAGTTACCTAATAGGGTCTTTCAGTTAGCACGAAGCCCTATGCGCTGGCAAGGTCTTGAAATGGGAATGGAAACGGGACATATGAAACACCGACACTATCAAAACAAATAATTGGAGCATCAAGATGGGTCAGCGATCAAACCAATTGTATCGTGGGATTAAACTAAAGACTGGAGATTTGATGTCCACAGTTGTATCAAAAAAGCCAGCCCGTCTACAAAGAGCATGTGGCCCCCTGAGGATTGAACCCACGACCTCTGCGTTATCAGCATGGTGCTCTAACCAACAGTTCAGGGAGTCACAATGTTGACCTGAGAATAGCAAGATCAATATTAATTCAATTATATTTTCCTGTCTTCAAAGCTGAACACATACTCTCATTCAAACCTCTAACCATTTCCCTCTCCTTATCCTATCACTGACCCTTTAAAAAAAAAAGTAAAATTGATACCTGTATCTCCTTTGCATCATGATCAATAATAACACCTCAATAGCTCAAGGTCAAGGGATTCTCTTGTCTTAGTGTTGCCAGAATATAAATTTTATACGCTAGCTTTAGGCGTTTGGCCATCTCTCAGGGTCATTTGCTGCAGGTTGGTTAGTTCTTTTGATAGAGGAATGGACTCGAGATTTGATGTCTCAGGTTCAACTGTCCCCAGCCTGCAACAGAAAAATGTGCCTGTTCACATACCATCTTAAATTTATGCGTCAGTGATTCTGGTGGTATGAGCTTAGTGTTTCACAGGTCCTGTCCACCCTCGCTTCACCATTTCAGTACTTCGTCGGTGCATAGGGCTTCGTCCAGGTTCAAAGAGTGCCAGATAATAACGAGCAATTTTGATGGGGCACATATGGAATGTACAAAAAGCTTGTGTTATACTTTTGTTAATATGGCCAGATAGATTATACCCATTTTCCCTACCTTGACAGAGCATCTACAACGAAAGGACAAATTACAGGACTAAGAATAGAAATTATGCACCCAATCCATTTCAACAAAACAAAACAATCATAAATAAATATAACGATAAGTACTAGAAAAAAATCACTATTGTCTTTCTGTGCATCGGCAACAAATATAGTGGGACTCAGTGGGTCTTCATTTCGTTTGTTAATTTCTTTTGATGCAGCAAATTGCTTCATATGTGTGTGTGTGTGTGTGTGTGTGTGTGTGTGTGTGTGTGTGTGTGTGTGTGTGTGTGTGTGTGTGTGTGTGTGTGTGTGTGTGGAGAGACAGAGACAGGAAAAAAATGGATATTTCAACAGATTTCATTGTTTTGTGCACAATTAAAAGATTTATCTACTGTGACGAAACTACGAGTATAAACGAAAAACAGAAACAAGTAAATGTAGGTAGATTGCCATAGTCCCAAGAGAGAGAAAGAAATTTGTCTCCCTTGCAATGGTACGAACAGACAGAAAGACAAAACAAACGGGGGGGGGGGGGGGACACCTTTTACTCGACGGAACAAACTGTTCAACGAGGTCATTATCCTCTTCTGCCCCTCTGCACCACCAGATAAGCACAGATGGTTTGTCATAACCCAGCACAGGACACACTTGTTGCGTGCGCGTGCGTATACGCACACACATACACACTCACACGCAGGCACACGCGCGTGCGCTTACATACACACATACAGCCCTGAGCAATCTGTTAAAGCCTGATCGTTCTAATGTTCCGATAGCTTTTCTGTTGTCCGATAAATTTGTTAATTTTAATTAATATGTTAAACTGTCTTTATGATTTCGTAGATTCTTCCAGTCCATAGACACCTCTTTATCTTATCTTGTCTATTCATTTATTTATATATTGTATATATATTTCTTCTTTTTTTTCCGTCTAAAAGCGCATATGTGAATAGACGTTAAAAGAAATAACGAACAAGTTGGTCTAAAATACAAAATGAAAGCAAAAGTAAACTTTTGATGAAGACAACGCAAGGGGGAAAATGTAAAGAAGAAATATGCTAGGAGTTGTTGAACAGCAAGCCCAGAATTGAAACACTCCCAGAAGGTTTTATCAGTGTTTTGGTCCTTCAAAGGTCTCAAGCAAATTACAGCAAATAGCACAACTTTGAGACAGGTTGATAAGTTTTATATCTGGGAACGGTCATCTCACCAGACGGCAGATGCACATCAAAAATAACCAGCAGTATTGGCTAAGCTAAAACAGCATTCAAGAAGATGAAAAACGTTCTTACCGCGAATGCCTATCAATTAACACCAGGAAGAGAGTTTTGGAATGTTATATAGAACCGATAATGTTGTACGGTTGTGAGGCGTGGACAGTCAACATGCAAAGTCAGAACAAAATCGAGGCAACTGAAATGTAGTTTCTAAGAAGAATGTTGAGAGTTCCATGAACAGCAAAGAAAACAAACAAGTTCCGTGGACAGCAAAGAAAACAAACGAGACAGTCTTGAAGGAGGCAGACACAAGAAGATCATTAATAAAGATTAGGAAAAGACAGGCAACGTTTATAGGACATTTTGTGAAGAAAGGAGAGTTATCAGAGCACCTGGTCACAACAGGAAAGCTGAAGGGAAAGAGAACACCAGGTAAACCCAGGGAGAAAGTATTGGACGGATTTGCAGGGTGGCTGAGAACAGAAAGGGTGAGATGTAGGCTACTTGCAGCGACAAAGGATAGATTCGTACTGTGGGCCACGACCACCAACGCCTTGCGGCAGGGCACATGATGATGATGATGAAAGGGAAAGTCCTATGCTACCAAAGCAGGTGAGAGTTTCGTTCTGAGTAGATCTCACCAGACCTGCTGCCTGGGCTGCCACGCACGATCCACAACAGGGGCATCCATATATATGCAGAACGGACCACCCAAAGTTAAGAACTCAGCAAAGCATAGAGAAATTACCTCTACAGCAAACAGAAATCACACTGAATGTAAAAGAACGAATCTGGAAGAAAAGTATTGAGAAAATATAGTTCTTGGGAAATATGTATATCTTGGAAGCAATCTTGTATGGTTCAATATTTATGAAATCAGAATGACTGCCAGAGACCAACTGCCAAGTAAAGTAATGTGTAGATTGCCATACCCTCCAAGATTTTAAATTAATCTGTTTTCGTATTTTTACACGTGTAACTTGTGTGTGTGCGTGAGTGTGTGTGTGTGTGTGTTTAAAAGGAACCCTGCGGGTTCAAACACTGCAGTCATTAACATACAATAGGAAAGGTAATTAAGTTGCCCTTGACATGAGTTATCCTTTCTTGCTCAGATTCAGCCTCGATCTGGTCGACCGGCATCATGGAGGCCATCATGTCAAGATCCGTGGCTCTATTTACCCCTCAATTGTAAGTAATTTGCTTATTTCTAAACGAAGCGGTCGATTTATATGTACTTGCATGATATCGAACCGTACGTGGATCATTGTCTGTAATGTAAAATCCTTGTCATAACATTTATGAGAAAGTTGAAGTTGCAAAGGTCGAAGAGGACGGATCGGTCTCCATAGAATGATAGACTCCCAACTTGTTGAAAAGTCTGCTTCAGAAATGTGTAAAAGAGTTTACCCATATTTAATTTTCAAATTAATCTGAATGTGCGGACTGGCGATTTTTATTTTCAATGTGCGGCCTGATTACGTCATTTAATGATTTAGACAGTTTATTCATACACCCACACTCCTTCAGCAAGTGCAAACAGAGTGAGAATGCAGACGATAGCCGGATAGGCCTAACGATTCACACACACACCTTCAGCAAGTCAAGACAGTGCACTCCGCCTGACCACCGCCAGTCTACCCTCTTCTTCCTCACACACACACTCAGTAACACGCACATTGACACATACACGCGAAAACTCTTATTTCATTCAGATGCATGCAGTGGTGCAGTTTAGACAACTGACTAGGCTAGATCTAAACGATCACGGTTTAATTTTATGTGAAATAATAAGGACACAATTGATGAAGTGCAGCCTATGGGCTCAATACTAAGGCTAGAGTAGTCCCAGCACTAGCCCAGTCTCACCCCCTCACCATCAGGATCGATTTTTTATGTGAATAAATTGTCAACCCTTAGAGTGGGAGTTTAGGTAGACCTAGCAATAGTGTTAGCATGAATTTTGTCAGCCATGTATTCATGTGCAGTCTGAGTGAGAGATCTAACCAGCAGTGTTACCAGCATCTGTGCAATTAGTATGCACATGCACACCCACACAATTAGTGTGCGCTGTATGCAGACATGCGCCGCGCGCAGCACACACACACACACACACACACACACACACACACACACACACACACACACACACACTACACACAACTCATGGGATTGGGAACAAAAATCAAGATGTTTTGATTTTCTCCTTTGGAGATGGTATTAGTGAAGAGTAGGGAGTTAAATGAAGGATTAGGGACTGGTTAAGGTTATACTTGTAGAATCAGTACTTGAGTTGATCAGATGAGTATATAAATCATTCTTTCTTGTATAGTGCTTTTCTCCAAAAGCAGTTGGACTCACTGTGCATTGCACATGATCAGATTTTCTAGGGGAGCACAGTCAACTTGAACTGTTAGATGAACTGATCACATTCCATTTGATGTGCTGGAGCAACATGCTCGAGTACTAATGTTTCTATTCTGGAACTGATTATAGCAGTGAAATAAGAGAAAGTATCAGAATCCTGAATTTGATTGTCTTTCATGTCAAGCAGTCCTTCAACATAGTCTAGCCTTTTACTATAGACCAGGTACAACTGCTAAAAGTTTATTGGTCTTGAGTATGGGAACCATTTTTACATGAACTCATATTTCATGTCCAAAATGAAGTTTAATTTTGTATGCTTTTGTGAATCTTTTAATGAACATTTGCAATTCTGCATTCATGCACAGCATATTTTGCACATGACATTACATAATCAAGCATTTATTGATTTAATCTTTTTTTCTTTTTTTGTGGGTACTGAATACATTGATCATGGTGATTCGTTGTGTTTCTTCAGTATTAATTCATCGTGGTGATTGATTGCATTTCTTTTTTTTTTTAATTTGTCAGATTCCATAAGGAAACTAAATGAAAAATTACAGATAATGGGTTTACAAATTATTTTACATTTGTAAAATTTGTTTTGTCCTTTCTTTCTAGGACACAGGTCAGAGGGATGGCCACATTGAAAGACAGTAAGTATGAGTTCTTTATTCATTACAGTAATATCAAGGTCACTGATGACTGTTTTACTGCTTCAAATAGCTGAATGTTTTGGAATTGTACTTTGTTGTCATTTCCTGTTGTTGTATTTTTTGTTTTTTCTTTTTTTTTCTTTTGGTAACTTAAGTTAGTCTGCTTTTTCATCTTTTGTTAACCATCTGTATGGTTAGGCCACATCTGCCATGTTTTTCCTGTTCCTGCTGGCTGCCAGGTAGCTTTTATGTTTGAAGAGTTGTACCTGGAGGTGTATTTGCTTGGAACTATAGTAGTTATTAGTACTTTCTGCATAGTTTAGTTTGCCTTCTTAGCAGGTGCACTATTTCAGAAAACTATTACTCAGTTTTGGCACATGAATAAACTGACAGGAAATCCTTTTTGACAGTGACACATTGATCACAAGTATACAAATGGCACAAATCAGTTTGAATCAGTTTCCCATTATTTTGATTCAGTATGGTCTAGTTTGCCTTCTGAGCAGGTGCACCATTTTGAAAAACTGTTATTCAGTTTTGAAAATTGACTAGGCTGACAAATCTTTGATTATGACACATTGATCACAAGTATACAATTTTACAAATGGCACAAGAAATCTTTTCTGACTATGACACATTGATCACAAGTATACAAATGGCACATGTCAGTTTGAATCAGTTTCCCTTTATTGTTTCAGTTTTTGTTTTTTGTTTATGAGTTAATATTTTTCTTTGTGTATTCTGTTGGGAGTGGGATGGGGATAACATTGAGTGAAAATGCCACATTTAAGTAGGCCTACATGGTGTTATCATTGCTGTGCCTTGTTGGTTGTGTGCAGTTCGTCTTCGACTGAAGTCTGTGACCAACATCCAGAAAATCACCAAGTCCATGAAGATGGTGTCAGCTGCCAAGTATGCCAGAGCTGAGCGAGAACTCAAACCAGCACGCTCCTATGGGGCTGGAGCTAAAGGTACTCTGTTGTCTGCATATTTCTTTTCTAAATAATGTATGGTTGATTTAAGTCAACAGGACTGTCATTTTGGCCAGGGGGGAGAGGTTGTGAGAATGAGCACTTGGCCAGGGTGGAGTGAGTTAACGATTAGTTATCTGCATAAACTGTCATCACCCAGAAAATCACTCTCACCACATACTTTTGCTTGTAGTGCTGTTGTGCTCCAGTGACCAAGCATGAATTTCATGCTGATGGAGCACATGAATTTCCCTCGAAGTTTACTTTTCTTTGAACTGTAATCAGACTTGGAATGATTTCAAATGACTGGTTTTCAATACAGCTTTCAGATGTATTTTTGTTGCTTTGTCAGTCTGGGTATATGCTTACAAGGAATATGTTGTTTTTCATTTTTTCCTCCCTGAAGCATGTAAATAACCTTTTTTTTTTTAAACAAAGCCAATAAGTTTGTGGTTATGAAGTGTCATGTTTTTCTTTGTGCTCAGGATATTTCTATGTATATTGCCTTCTTTACCTTACCTGTTTATTTTATGTGTAGACTGTATCATACTTGGTCATTCATGGGCACAGACTATGATATTTTCTTCCAGCTTTCTTCGAATCTGCTGAGCTGGAACAGGACAAGACCCAGCCAAGCCAGATGATTGTGGTGATGTCGTCTGATCGTGGTCTCTGTGGGGGTATCCATTCAGGTGTCTGTCGTGAGCTTCGCGCCCTTCTTGCTGAGCGTGCTGCTGGCATCGAAACCAAACTTGTTGTTGTCGGGGACAAAGCCAAGTCTATCTTGCAGAGGTATGAATATGAAATGGTAGTTTGCTTTTAAGTAAGCTGATTTTGTAATTGTATGAATGATTTCTGTTAGTCATAAAATTAAAGCAGACAGCAGTACTTGAGTGCAGGTAGGCCTGTTTATGCATTCAAGACAAGATGAAAGTTGTTTTATAAAAAGATTCATGAACTCATTATTCAAACTTGATGTGAACTTTGTTGAATTTATTTTACATAATTAGCATAATTATAATCACCTTTTGGCTAGTACAGTTTAAATTAAATTCGAGATATTCAGGGTTAGAATTTTAATACAGTTTATATGATTTTATGTAAGGTATAGTAGTTCTAATGTCTTAAGTGGCATTGATTTATTAACATGTTTAACAACAGCTTTCACTTTTAGGTTATACATATTGAAATACAGTACAGAGTTTAGATCGGCTTCAGTGACTTTTTTGTGTACTCATGGATACAGTATTATTAGGATTACTGAAATTATTAGATTAGAATAGAGTAGATGTTTGCATGGCCTGTAAATATCTTTAATCTTGACTGTGAATCACATCTTTTTCACCTTGTTGAAAGGGAGTGGAAAAGTGCTCAGTGAAGACTTACATTTTACAACTGTTATCTGTATGGAAGTGAATTTGTATGTGTATGTATGTACGTGTATATTGTGTGCACCTGTATATGTGTAAGCATGTGTTTGCATGAGTGTATGAATGATTGTTTGGTGTATGTCTGTGTGTGCGTTTTTAAAGGAGTGTTGTGTATGTGTGTATGTGCCATGTTTGTGTGTACATGTACATGTATGTGCTGTGCAAGAGAGAGACTTACTGAGTGAAAGAATCTTTTTATGTGCAAAATGGATATGTTATTATGAATATTTGTATTGCTTCCTTAACATTATATTATTATAGTTCATCCATTTTTGCCATGGCAGCATGGCTGACGTTTATTTACTTCATGTGTGTCTGCCTTTGTCTTTTAATAGTTTTATGCTTTGTTAAATGCTTTGGGCTCTTGTGAGATGAGGTGCTGTACAGCTAGTCATTATTAGTAAATGTTGGTGGCTAATGGGTGTGTTACTGTCTTTATTTGTCATTTATGTCTTGTTTCAGAACCTACAAAGACAACTTTCTGATGACCTTCAATGAATATGGTCGCAAACCTCCAGTGTTTGCTGATGCTGCTCTGGTAGCCAACGCCATCCTTGATGCTGACTACAAGTTTGATGTGGGCAGTCTCTATTTCAACACCTTCAGGTATCCCAGCAGTAATTAACAATCTGTATACGAAAAGTTTCTATTCCACATTCAGTTGAAATATTGTCTTAGGCTATATCTTTGTTTTTTTTATTATAATTTTTTTATTTTTAGTTTGTTGTATTTAAAGTTTGTCCTTGAAAAGAGAGAGGTTTCTCTGCATCTTAGAATGAAAGAAATGTTTTGGGGGTTTATATTTATCATAAAATGAACAAGATATTGGGTTTTCATATTCATCAGAAATTGAAAGTTTCAGTTTGAAATGTGGGTTCATTTGTTCTTTTGACAGAGCCATGGACTGAGGGACTCGGTCTCAGCCCACAGTATTAAAAACCGGCCCATCTTCATGTTTCCATTATTCTGTTGGTGCCAGCTTAGTGTCTCATATACCTGTGTATTCCCTGCTTACCCCCTTCCCCACTTCAAGACTTTGCCAGTGCATAGGATTTTGTGCAGGCTTAAGGAGTCTGCCAGATAATTGTTGGCAGATTTGATTGAACGCATGTCTATGGAATTGCCTGAGTGCAGTGAATCCCTTTTGAGCAAACTCCAAACTCCTCCATTATTTGAAAGGGATGAATTTTTGTTCAGTGGTGGTGGCCCGATTGTGCTGGTTATGATGGTGGGGTAGAGAGTGGAGTGTGGAGATACATGTGTGAGTGAGAAAGTTTCTGATATCATGAAAGGTAGTGCCATCATTGCTGACACTGCTGCTGTGTGCTCCATTGAGTTGATGAAAAATGTTAGTGATACAGACAATTTGTACAGCGCAGTATCAGTCTCAAACCCATTGTTAGTTTGCAATTGGTACTACCATTATGCAGTCCATCCAGCAGTGAATGGTATCTGACTTTATTCAGGTTTAAGGAATAAAGCAACAAGGGAGAGGAATAAGACCTGCCCTTTATAAGCAGATCTGAGAGTTATGAGAACTCTACTAACTTTGACCCTGTTTAGGAGTGTGGGAATACCTTTAGCTTTATCATTATTTTTTTTACCTTGCCATACAGTGAACATTAGAAGGGTTTGGTGGCCTCCGCCCCTTCTAAACAGAGTCTGCCACTCCCCATAACAGCCCAGAACAAAATTTAGGTCATTCTTAACAACTTTGTAATTTTCTGTTTTTTTTTTGTTTTTGTTTTTTTTTTGACATGTGAAGTATAGCAGCTTCTTTTTGTGGACAAGTATCTGCATCAGAGTATTTGTGTATTTTCAGAATTTAAATAACAGCTGATGAGTATAATAAACTATTCATAGGAGGAAACTTAAAAGATAACTTGTTACTTCAGGTTGGAGTTTGTTCAGGAGGGATTCATTACACTAGGACAATTCCAAATGCACTCCACCTAAATCCGCCACCTGTTATCTGGCAATCTCCTTTAGGTTGCGCAAAACCCTTTGCACTGGCTAGGTCTTGAAACAGGGAGGGGGGGGAGAGACCTATGAAAAACAAAGCTGACATCACCAGAATGATAGAAACATTAAGATAGGCAGCAAACAGGACAGTTTTTAAAGTTGCAGGCTGGGATTGAACTCAGAATACTAGATCTTACGTCCATGGCTATTTCAAAAGAATGGACCAGTGTGCATAAAGAAACAACATCCCCAAACCAGAAAAAAACAAAACAGTGTGGCCCACATGGATCCACAACCCCTGTGTTATGAGTATGGTGCTTTTAAATTTAACAACTGAGCTAATGGGTTAGTCAAAATGATATTGTTGAAGTGAGAATGTATAAATGCCATTTCAAAGACAGTGGTTTTATTTGGACAGGTCGGTAGTGTCCTATCGTGTGACTGAGCTGCCCCTCTTCAACCAGGACCAAATTGCCAAGTCGGAAAAGATCAACGTGTATGACAGTATTGATGATGAAGTCTTGCGCAGCTACAACGAGTTTGCTCTGGCTTCCCTTGTTTACTTCGCAATGAAGGAGGGGGCATGCAGTGAGCAGAGCTCTCGTATGACTGCCATGGATGCTGCTAGCAAGAATGCTGGTGAGTGTGTGTGCGTGTTGCTGTGTGTATGCCTGTTGCCCGTCACCATAATTGAGTTTGATGGTAGCCGCCACAGCAGATGTCACAACAACTCTCCTACCAGACACGAGATTTTGATAAAAATAAATAATTTTCCATCATTTAGAAGTTCTAGGGCTTGCTTTTGAGACTCTTTAGTATCCAGTGAGAAAATGTGTGTGTGTGTGTGCATGAGATTTTGAAAAAAATGTATAATTTTCCATATTTAGAAGTTTCAGGGTTGTTTTCAAGACTCTTCAAAATCCATTGAGAAAATGTGGGTGTGTGTGGGTGCGTGCTTGTGTGTGTGTGAGAGAGAGAGAGACAGATAGGCAGGCAGGCACAGAGAGAGAGACATTTATATATCTGAGTATTTGTGCATTAAATTATTTTAGAAAAAGTAAAGAAAAGCTGGTTTCCCTATCCTCTATCCAGTTTATTTGAACTGCACTTGCAGATTCATGATCCCCACAGTAGTTTTGCCCCTGGGCCCTGCAGTAGCCTCCAGATATGCACCATCATTTTCAGAAAAAATGGAATTTAATTACACATACTGTACCGTGGCTCACTAATGCAATAAGCGACAGCGATTTTTTTTCCTCCAGGCGTTAACTAGGTAAGCCCTCCTTCCAGGTAGTGCTATTCTGCATTTATGAGCCATGGTACAGTATGTGTAATTAAAAGGAAATTTTCCTTCTAAAATTACCTTTAATCTAACATACTTACCGTGGCTCACACAGGGTCCCTCCCTTCCTCCCCCGCCTTCCTGGTTCCTTCAATTTCACAGTCAGGGTCTTGGTTTCCTCGAAAAGAGGATGGGTATGCGCATGCGCAAGACACAAGTACTCTCAGAGTTATGGTCCTATCGGACTTCATTGTTTATGAGGCAGGAATGGCAAATCGCTGTGGCTTATTGCATTAGTGAGCCCGGTAAGTATGTTAGATTAAATGTAATTTTAGAAGGAAAATTTCCTATTGTGGAATCCCATGTTTAATGCATATGTAGCCTACTTGTGTGCATTTGTACTTGTTTGTATACACATGCTTGCGTGAGCATTGTTTAGAAATAGATCACTGAATATTCAGAACACTGTGGGAATTCTGTTATAGCCCACATTGAAGTTAATTCTTATTTGCTAAACATGTGACATGCTTTTGTTGGTTATTTGAAGGTTTCTTTTTTTTCCCCCCATCTGGCCCTCTCCCCCGGGCCCCTAAAACACCACCTAGCAATTGTTTTGCCACAAATAAAAATTGCACTTTGAAATCCCCCCCCCCCCCCCCCCCCCCTATCTAAACCTTTGAATTTTGTTTGTTTGTTAGATCTGCTTTGTTTCTTCTTTGTCTTCTTTTTTTTCCTTTTCCCCTTTTGTTAGCCTTATTTTTTTCTTTGTCTTTCTTTTTTTTTCCTTTCCCCTTTTGCTTCGTATCGTTGCTTTTTCTGTCATTTGGTTGATTTATGTGCTTATCTCCAGAATTTGCTCGTCTGTCACTGGAACTTTCTTTGTATTGGGTGGGATATAAAACCTCCATTATCTTAACAGTTCAGGAAAAAAGTTTCTTTTTATCGAGTCTTATATTTTCATAACTTGCTGTCTTCAGATGCATTTGAGGTCTTTGTGTTGGTCACTAACCATGTGTGAACACAAACTTTGCTTCACACAATTCAGTTGTGAATACTCATTTGCAGATGAACAAATTGTTCTTTCTTTGTTCTTTATCTAAAAGGATACTTTTGGTGCTGCATGGAATAATTACACTAAAACTGTTATTTATGTGCAGGTGAAATGATTGACAGGCTGACACTTACTTTCAACCGTACCAGACAGGCAGTGATCACCAAGGAGCTGATTGAAATCATCTCTGGTGCTGCTGCTTTATAAGCAGTGCAGGAGCCAGTAGATAGGAATTATTGTGCTTCACACTTAGGTTTTCTCTCTGTCGTCTGACCCAGCATCATCAAGGGTGTACGAGACATTATGTACTCCAAGAAAAATGTAGCCTGTCTTGTGAGAATGGTAATTCATCCCATGTAGTTTCAATTTTGACAATTTAAAGTGAGCTCTGCAATCTTCACGTTTAGTAAATTTGCTAAGTCTTGAAGTGGTGTGAGAGTTTATGATGTGTGCTCAGTTGTGAAACTGAATAAATTTCATGGAGATTTTCTTGTCCTGTTTAAAAAATATGTTTGCCTGGTGTGTGATTGACTTGGACATATTTCAGTAAGAGTACTCCACATGACAAATGATAATTTTAACAACAACAAAACAACAACAACAAAATATAATAGTATTAATGATGAACAGCTGCACACTCATGTTTTGATGACACTTCAGACATTTAACATCAAGTATATCTTGAATGACAACATATTTGATACTCTACATGTAAAAGATGCTAGAGTCCACATGGATGACAAAACAATATTTGATTCTCTACAGGTAAAAGGCGCTAGAGTCCCAAGTGTATAGTTTTTGCATAATTGACTCAAAATACTTGCCTTGGCAGAAATAACAGCATTTCCAACAGTAATGTTACACCTAACAGAATTCACTGAAGTACAATGATACATTGTAGAATGAACCTTAAGTCACGCATGTAAATTTCAGGAAAAGTTATGAAAATTATGTGAAGGTACACCCAAACTACATGCTTAGATGACCTCCAGATACTGTATTCCAAGTGTATCAAGAGTACATATTCTTTGAACTCCACATGTATAAGACACCAGGGCACAATATAGTCTTTGCAGGATTCACACAAATATTCACCTTCTTTGAGATAACAGAATTCCCAACATTGTAGCTATAACAGTCTCTGAATAATTCACCCTGATTGAAATTACAGAATTGGCACATACTGATTCACACTTATTGAGATTACAGAATTTTCAACACTGATGTTACACTACATAGAAGTCACTGTAGCACAATATGGTACAGTCAACATAAGTCACTGATATATACACCAGGGAGGGCAGTTAAGTGATGATGGACAATGGGGATGATGATCATGGTAGCAAGGAGATCCATCTAGGACTGAGACTACATGACAGGGTTGTAGGCCCTACTCAATGCTTACTTTCATAATATATCCTGGTATTAACCAAGCCTGAGAGATACACTTGCGGTGTTGGTCAGGAGATTTGAGCAACATTCTTAATAATGCACCCGTGGAGTTGTTTTTAGACTTGTCTGTGTGGTCCCAGTCTTCCCAATGAGCCCATAGCACACTCAACTCTGGGTAGGAGTCAGATTTCTGAGGTAAAAAAATACAACTTTGACAGGACTGATTGGATTCAAACCCACAAGCTTCCATACGGTGATTCACTGCACCACAGCCAGTGGTACTACGACAGAATTTCTGTCATTAACCCTTTCACTCCCACACCCTGTCCACCAGCATTCTCCATTGCCAACCATGTCAGCAAAGCAAACATTTGACCCTCTTAACTCCCTCATCCTATCCAACTTCCTGCAGGATGCTGGTGGATAGAGTCAGGGAGTCAAAGGGTTAAAAGTACTCCACATTTTGATGACACTTTAAGTGTATCACAGAAGAGAACACTTCCAAAACTTGTACATAATTGACAGATTGAACACGGGATATGCCAAAATATGAAACAGTAGGCCCTACACTTTTTGCTGCACATTCTGAGCAGAAGTATTCTGGTCACAGAGATTACAAACAATACATCTTTAACCCTTTGACTTCCCACTGTATCCACAAATTTCCAACCAGCTTTCTGCGGCTTTATACTCACATGCCTTAACCACCAGCCTGCAATAACTTCCTGTATCCACCAGCTCCACCAAGAAGCTGGTTGGTAGGGTGAGGAAATCAATTGATGCAGGAAGCTGGTGGTTAGGAGGGCAAAGGGTTAAGATGAAGTGAAGTCCCTCCTTAAAAAAAAGAAAAAAAGTCTCTCCTTTCTCAATCAGTCTATGATAGTAAAATTCCACAGTCAGAATAAAGCAGAGCAGAATTAATCTGGGAGTGACAGAGATTTTCAGTGTTGTTCACTGTTTCACATGCAAGGATACCAGAACACAAAATATCATCTCCATAGTGCGCATGTGTACTCACCTTGGGATAGATCACAGAATTTCCAACACTGATGTTAAAGCTTATAGAATTTACTATTGCACAATGTAGTACACTGTTGACAGTCATGCCAAAATTTCTTACGTTGAAGGTAAACGCTTGGCACAGTATACTAACCTTGAATAGTCATTATTATCCACATTTAGATGATGTTCCATATTTTTTACTCCAAGTGTATCCAGAACATTCCCAAAGCTCATTGGTAATCCACATATGGGATACAGGATACAACAAAAGTACAAAATATTTCATAAAAAAATGTGAGACCTTGTGTCAATGATGACTGACTGTCTTTTACTAAAAAAAGAATAGTTGGAGGGAGTGGCAAAACATCCACCACGAAAGGAAAAAGAAGAGCCATCACCAATCGTACAAATATTGGTACCATCTCAATGGTAACACTGTGCAGATTCCTTTGTGCATAGAATTAGGGGTAAAAGAAATTCAAAGACATTTTTGGTTGTTGTGATTGTCATATATGTGTTTTTCTTTCACACTTGTTCATTTCTTTGTATTTCTTTTTTGTTTTGTTTTTGTTGATTGCCATGATGACAGTGTGTGTGCATGTGTGTGTGTTTTATCAGGATGGAGGATGGACTGGAGGATTTGGGATGATGGGAGTGATAAGTCAATCAAGTTTGTGAGCAAATGGAGGATATGTGTCATACTGTTTTGGGGGTTGTAACGGTACAGCCAGAGAGGTACATTTTACTACAATGTTCCTAGATTGTTCCACAGACTGATATAAAGATAAGATACAAAACTCACACCTGGTATGTTAGGTAGTATCTCAAGACCTTACCAACTCACTAGGCTCCTGTGCAGCTTAGGAATTGTGCAATGATCATTCTGGATCTTCTCTGTCACATGGCATCAGTGTCGTCAATACATATGAAATGTATTCTGAGTATGGAGACGTTATCTTGAGAAACTGAAACTGAAGATGCCAAAGCACAAAAATTCACCTTGGCAGGTATCAGAAAATTCACTTTGGCAGGTGTCACAGAATTTCCCAAGATGACATATCGCCATGCAGAATTCACTGTTGCACAAAAGATACTACAGGATGAACATAATTCACACATTATGCAATCCAGGAGCAGTAGTTATGACAGAATTTCTGACATAAGGCACACTCATATGTGGAGTGTAAGTAATGCAATGGCTGCTTTGGAGTATAATTGCTGGAAGGTGCTGACTGGCTTTATTAAGTAAAATTTCTTCATGGTGGTCCATGATGCCTCTTGCCAAACTCCAGACCTGTTTCTCATATGATTTTGGCATGTTTTGTACATGGCTTTAATTGCCAATACGCCAGTATGCAAAAGAATATTTCAGTATGATCGCAGGAAAAAAAGATGATCAGCCTCCCTCAAAAAAGAAAACATAGTTTGCTGGTTTGAACTAATCAAAAAATTTACTTATGCCAAACTGTTCTGATTCCACAGTCTCGGGAAACTGAAGAAAAATGTGGATAAAAATGTTTTGACTGCAGAAAGCATACAGAAAATATTCAAATTCCAACATTTTCACCATCATAAATGTTGCCTCATTTTATCTTTACCGAGTTCCTCAACAATCTTTAGCTGGCGATAATTCATCATTGGTTCTTCCGCTCTTTTTTTTTCTTTTCCTTTTTCTTTCTAGTTTCTTTTTTTGTTTGTTTGGTATACGTTTTTCAAAGAGACAAGTTTTGAGGGCAAGAGTACAAAAACAGCTAATTTTGGGTAGACAGGTCCAAGACTGTCTAACATCGCCTTGAAGTCTGTAGAAGATGGTGTAGAACTCCCTCTGATGTTAATTTAAAAAGAGGATTTTCACAAAGCGTGCACAGGTTAAAGATCTGTCTGATAATACTTCTGCACTATGGATCTGGCCTATTCGTCAGCAATAATGGCAACCACTTGCAGCTGTAATCTATTCAGAATGATTTTGAGCATCACCTTGCAACATGACTGATCAAACTGACAGTGCAACATTTCTTGCAGTGGTGGAGATTTCCTTTCTTGGAAGGGTAATGATTAGTGATAGAGTCCTAGGTAAAGGCCACTCGCCTGTGTGCAAGATTTTGATGTAGATGGCAATCAGGATATCAGTTACTGCCTCTCCATCATGTTTCATGACTTCTACAGGGACGCTGTCAATGCCTGCAGCCTTACCATATCTCAGCGACTTCACTGTAGCTACAGCTCCCTCACAGTACTGGGAAGTCATCTTCATTTAATGAATCTTGTACTCTTAGCCGGACCTCATGCCAACCATCTTTCAAGGAAAAACAGTGGCAAAAAGGAAGAAAGGCAGACCTCTAATCTCATACATCAAGAACAAAACCAACATCAGTGGCCTAAATATTCAAGTAATTGTCCACAAAAGTCAAGACAGAGCGGCTGGAGGGAGATGGTGGTGACAAAGTGAGCAGTGGCCCGCACTGAACCCGTTGACACCAACAGATGAGACAAGTGAGGTGTACTGTTAGCACACTTGAATCTCCTTTGCTCTGTTGCTGATGTCATTGCTGACTTTATCGCAGATGAGCATGTTGACATTGCTTTTATCACTGAAACATGGCTTAACCCCCTTGGTCATGAACCTATACATGCGAGTCTCACTCCGAGTGGTTACAGGCTTGCTTCTTTCCATCGCTCATCCCGAGGTGGTGGTATCGCCATCCTCTACAACGACTCACTCCATTCCTGCTTGTCTTTCTCGCAGTCTCTGCCTTTCTCCCATCCTTCTTTGAGCACGTTGAAGTATCCTTCCAATCCACCCCTCACCCATTACCTTCTCCTGTGTCTATCGACCTCCACTAGTTCTGCCAACAAGCTCACCACATCCATGTTTCTCTCTGACTTTGATCAACTTCTTGATTACTACTGCCTCTTACCTGGAAATCTCATCATTCTAGGTGACATCAATGTCCACTATGACAACACTCACCGTTATGACACAAGACATATCATCAACTCTCTGTCCAATCACAATATGACTCAACACATTTCTGAACCAACCCATCAAAAAGGTCACATTCTTGACTGGATCATTTCTCGTGATCACCACAATTCCGCTACTGACAATTGCTTAGTTCTTTCTACCTGTCTAACTTCAGCCCTTCCATCTGACCACTCTGCAATTCTCTGTTCTCTTGACATTCCTCCTCCTTCCCGTACCATGCGCACAGTGACTCGACACAATCTCAAATCTATCGACCTTCCACATTTTCATCTGATGCCTTCTCGTCTCCTTTTGAAAAGTCACATAACCTTGCTGATGAATTCTATACTACTCTCCACCATCTTCTGGACACTCATGCTCCAGCCACAACCTGTCTTTTACCTGACCGCCCCCCTACCCCCTGGCTCACTCATGAGATTGCCTGTGCAAAACGTACCCGCCGCAGAGCAGAGTGCCGCTGGCGCAAATCCAAACTCACTGTACATAGGCAATTTTCCAAGCTCTAAAACAAAAGTATCCACCCTCATTGCATCTGCAAAAACAAGCTATTTCCAAACCAAAATCCTGATTGCCTCTTCTTCAAAAGAACTCTTTACAACCATGAATCATCTCTTTGGCACACGAAAAGATTTACCTCTCCCAACAAAACACACAAATGAAGAACTCCCATCTGTATTCCAAGTATTTCCCAAAATACAATTTGTGACAGGCTTGACAGGACACCTTGTCAACCATGCCCACCTGACCCTTCCTTCTCTGGCACACCTCTTACTACTTTTACCCCAGTCTCACAAGAAGAAATTCTCAACACAATCAGATCCATGTCGTTCAAAACCTGCGAACTGGATCCTCTTCCAGGTTCTCTCTACTCTGACCTGTCTCCCTACGCTCCTCCCATTCATCACTGACATCATCAACACTTCTCTCCAAACTGGAACTGTCCCAGATTATTTCAAGTCTGCTATTGTTCACCCTCTCCTCAAGAAATACAATTTAGACCCAAATGAACTGAAAAATTACCGGCCTATCTCTAATCTCTCTTTCTTGTCAAAACTGCTTGAAAAAGTTGTCCTCAACCAACTGAACTCTCACCTGTCTGCCAACAATCTCCTCAATCCTTTCCAGTCAGCCTACCGCCAGTGCCATAGCACTGAAACTGCCTTGCTACACATTCTCAACAATCTCCTCCTTGCAACTGATACTGGCAAAGTCTCTCTCCTCACACTCCTTGATCTGTCTGCAGCCTTTGATACCATTCATCATGGTATTCTCCTTTCTAGACTTCATCATACTTTTGGCATCTCTGACATTGCTCTCTCCTGGTTCACTTCATATCTATCAAACAGAAAACAAACTGTTCTCATCAATGGCACTTACTCTCAACCTGCATACCTGACCTGTGGTGTTCCACAAGGATCTGTCCTTGGCCCTGTTCTTTTCACTCTTTACACCTCCCCCCTGTCCACCATCATCAACTCTCACTCTATAAAACACCACTTCTATGCTGATGACACCCAACTTCAAGACAGTGACTCACCTGACAATATACAGCGCCTCCTGACTCACACCACTGAGTGTTACTCGGACATTAAAAATTGGATGACATACAACAAACTTCAGCTAAATGATGACAAACAGAAGCTATCCTCATTGGCACCCTCAGAAACTTTCCAGCTGCTCCTCTTTCTCTCCCATTATATAACACATCAGTCTCAATTTCTGATTCAGCTAAAAACCTTGGTGTCTGCATTGACTCTACCCTCTCCATGAACAACTTTGTTTCTCAAACTGCCAGATCTTGCTACTATCACCTCCATCGTATAAGCCTGATCAGGAAGTATCTCTCTGTGGAAACAACTGCAAAACTCGTTCTCTCCTTCATAATGTCTCGCATTGACTATTGCAATTCACTCCTGTCCGGTCTTCCTGCCTCCACCACTCACATCCTACAGCGCATTCAAAACAATGATGTACGCCTTGTACTCAAAAAGAAAAAAGCTGACCACATATCTCCTCTCCTGGCACAACTTCACTGGCTCCCTGTATCAAAGCGCATACAGTACAAACTAGACACCATGTGCTACAAAAGCCTCAATAACGCAGCCCCCGATTACTTGTCAAGCCTACTTGAGATCTATGTTCCCTCACGTACCCTCCGCTCTGCCTCCGATCCTCTGACTTTTCGCTTTCCACGCACTAAGCTCAATACCTATGGTCCACGAGCCTTCTCTGTTTCTGGTCCGCTCTCCTGGAACAAACTCTCCGTCAGCAACCTACTTTTGTCTCCTTCAAGTCCGCTCTCAAAACTCACCTTTTCTCCTCTGCATAAAATCTTGACCTCACTCAATCCCCTCTGCAGCCTGTCTCCACTCGGAGGGGAATCACATTGCAATATATAATTGTATATAATATGCTCTCTATAATTTTCCACTGCTTTTATTCTTTCTCCCCATTTATAGCCGTGTGGTGTGTGTGTGTGTGTGTGTGTGTGTGGTGCGTGTGCGTGAGTGGTGTGTGTGTGTGTGTGTGTGTGTGTGCGTGGTGGTTGTGTGTTTCAGCGCTTAGATTTGATTTTATCAAGATTTTGCGCTATATAAATATTGTAATTATTGTACAGTTCAGAACAAACTCAGCCCATCTCTTTATGATGTCTCCTTCCTGTATGACTCGTATGACACAGTTACCGTCTTTATCCTGAATCAGTGGGATGGTGTTGATCTTACTTTCCTTTTCGTTTTGGTCACGTCCTTTACAATTGTGTGGTGTTGGGATAGTACAGGGTGTATGACAGACCAGGGGAGAGAAGTACAAGTGGTGATGGCAGCTTGACAAAAGAAGACCCCAGGGTGGCAGCCATGATATTATTCTTGCTTTCTTTTCTCTCCATGACTAGACCAGGCTCTCTCACAGTGGCATTCTGATGGAAAACATACTCTAACAACTTGCACATTTGCTTAAGAACTCCTTCAAACCATAATGACAACACCAGCTGACTACCAATAGCCACCTCTGGGGGTCGATTCATGATAGATCTGTCTTTAAATTGTTTCTGTAGCTTCAGTGGTGTTTATTTATTTTTGTTGTTGTTGAGAAACACACACACACATACATTATTGAGAAACACACAAACACACACACATACATATTATATAATATGACTTTGTACAGCACAAGGATTTCATAGCTTTGGCATAGTTTTCACTGAACTTTGAACTATGAATGACTTTCAAGTAGATCTAACATCCTATCTATCTGAACTGTGGTTGACAATGTAAAGGCATTAAAGCTGACTTTGAATCTGAAATAACAATGTTTCTGTTCAGTAAGGCAGTAAATGTCTGCTACAAAATTCACTGCCATCAAGATGGCTAACAAGTAAACAGTAAAGATCCAACAGTTTTTCTTTAAATAAAATTCTTTTATCCACATTCAGAACAGAAATCACAAAAACACCACCAACCTGGACTGATCCATCTGCAAAAATTTGCAAATAGCATATTTGTTATCAACTCAATGGCCTCAGAAGCAATTATGAGAGGACTGAGCACAAGCCCCACGCACGCACACATATGCAATGAGGATGAAGATCTTGAATAATCTCCACCTGTTACACATGTGACTGTGACACAAGTGGTCAACTTTGACATCTCTCTCTGTTTCACCTGAACAAACACAGATGTACAGACACACAATGCACACAACAGCCACAGGACTGTACAGATACTAGATACACACAAACAGGTATAAAGCAGTTCAAAGTAACCCTAATCTCAATGGTGAACGACCCTTACACATATTGTATGTATCATTTATGAGCAGTTATCGGTCTTTCTTGAAGGTAGTGAACAATAAACACCACGAGATGGGGATGGGACTTGGAGCACAAATGCCTCGCCACTCTCGGGGCACTCACTCCCAAGCTCCCAACGTCAATCGACAGTCATTTCTGTCCACGCATTGCATGATCCATTCGGACCCAGTCATCAGTTACCTTGTTTACAAACCGAATGGCAAAGTGGGGAGATGACAAACCCCGAGACATTGCCACACAACGCGCACCAACCAGGTCCAGTCCAGCCTATGGACCAAGAGATTGAAGGCCCCTCTCTCGCCCACTCTGGTCTTGATCTCTCGGCAGCCCATCCTGCCACCTGTAAGCAGTTATCAGTCTTTCTTGAAGGCATATCATATGACTGTCCGACACAAACTGAAACCCTGATACTTTAATGGATCTTTATCTTACCTGACACATTTCGCTACAGCATGGTTCTGATAAAAACACACACAAACACACAAACGAAATCCTCCCAAGATCTAACCGCACCCTGGTACCCCACACGGCCACAGACATAAACAACTCGCAACAAACTGATTCACAAGAAGCCAAGTCAACAAATTCAAACAATATACTTTAACTATATACTCACAACAGAAAACTACGGAATAATCTGTACACAATGCCACAATTAGTGAATCACAATTATCTATGTTCTCCCTGTAAGTGATCCCACAGGTACACTATTTCACTTGCGTTCTCATCTTTTTCTGTCTTGTATATATATAATATATACAGGCAACACGGAAACGTTGGAAAGTGAAAGTAAAACAATTTTGGTAAAAAGATGCATTATTTCAAGGGATAAATTCGTACAGTATGTAACGAAAATTACAATACAACATAGAACGGCAATACTTCATACATTTTAAAACTGTGTATGTATTTATGAAAACAGAATAAATATTGTGAATATAATTTTTGAGTTTGATGCTCTAGAAATAAAATTAGAAATTATTTGGATTTACAAATTAGCTTACCTCCCCGAAGTTCCCGCGACTTCTTAGGTAAAATGTCTCTCAGAAAACGGCTGCGATCGGACGACGGAGATCATATTTCCAAAGATGCACTAGAAAATGACGAGCAAAGCACTCAACAAATTACCAACGATCTGGAACACGAAATCGAGTTGTTGGAGTGGCGACTAAAACAGTTCAGGTATGACTGAAAGAAAATATGACAGAGGACGAGTGCGAAACGAAATGTTATACTCGACACTGTGTTGAGAAAGTCTTTGTGTCTAATTAACCCCTTTGCTGCGAATGATTGTGGCTAAGAAATATTAGTATTTTCATATTAGCTAGGTATTCTTCTTCTTATTATTATTACTATGATTGTTGTTGTTACCATTATACATTATTATTATACGATTATCCGCCTGATCTGTTTTGTCTGGTGTACAATACTATTCACAGTGTTTATAATAATAAATGACTTGCCAATATCACTAAATAGCACCTGCAAAATATTTGCAGACGATACAAAACTATATGACAACACATCTCAATTCGCGGGTTTACAAAATGATATATATAAACTCCAAGATTGGTCAGATGTATGGAATAAGTATTTCAATATTTCTAAGTGTGGTGTTCTACATATTGGTAAAACCAACCAAGAACACATTATATGAGACAAAATGACAGCATAAAGCAGATAAAAATCCTAAAAGAAGAAAAGAACTTGGGAGTAACTTTTGACAGCATGTTGTCATTCGATTTACATATTGGTAAAATAGTTAATAAAGCAAATAAAATGTTGGGAGTTATTAGGAGAAGCTTTTCTTACTTAGATAAAGATATATTTCTAAGACTATATAAATCTTTTGTTAGACCACATTTGGAATATGCAAACAAAAAAAGCAATATGGTGTCCATTCTTGAAAAGACAGTCAGCGCAAATAGAAAGAGTACAAAGACGTGCAACAAAGCTATTAAAAGAATGCAAAGATAAATCTTACGCAGAACGATTGGAGTATTTGAAATTACACTCACTTAAAGGCAGAAGGACAAGAGGTGACCTTATTCAAACGTATAAGATATTTAATGGAGTTGATAATATTTGTGTTGACTCACTCTTTTCTGTTTCACAATGTAGTATCACAAGAAACAAGGAAGGAAAGATATTTATTCAGCACTGTCGTACTAACACAAGAAAATTTTCTTTTTCACATCAAATAGCCCCTTTGTGGAATAAACTCCCAACTAACATAAAATTTGCACAAGATACTAACAAATTCAAGAATTTTTTGGACGAAATTCCAAAATTTAAAGAACTTTTCTTCGATTATGATGATTAAAGGCCTGATTAGGCTTGTGCAATCAAAAAGATAATGCGCATTAACACCTGTTTTATAAATAGTTGAGAAAGAGGGGACATAAATAGGCCGAAAGGCCTAGGCCATTGAAGGCCAGTCCCAACTGTAGTAGTAGCATAGTTATGATAAGGTAGTCTATTGAGACGATAATATAAATGACTATTGGGACAGGGACGGATAACTCTAGGGGAGAGTTGTTTCTAACGTACACAAGAATAAAACGTGTAAACGAACGTCTCACTGTCCTGTCGTTTGCCTGGTCACTCGCTACCACACGAATACACGACAACACTACATGGTGGCAGCGGAAAAAGTATCTCAGCATGGCAGAGGAAAATCAAGCGCAAAATGTTCCTCGTCACGGGCTAAATTTACAAATTCCAAAGCCATTCGACGGCAACCCATCGAACTGGACGAAATGGCGTCAACGGTTTGACAGGTACTCAACTGCATCAAACTTAGCTCAGAAAAACGACAGAGAGCAGGTAAGCGTTTTTCTTTACGCAATGGGGGACGTGGCTGATGATATTCTCACTACTCTGGGTGTGGATGAAGGGACAACTAACCTGAGGGATCTCACCACAGCGTTCAACAACTACTTTGATGCTCGCAAAAACGTCATTGTTGAACGAGCTAAGTTCAATAAACGTGTACAAAATACCGGGGAACCCATTGACTCTTTCATACAAGACTTGTATCGGTTAGCTAGTGAATGTGGGTTTGGTGCCTTGAAGGAAGAATTGATAAGAGATAGGATTGTTGTTGGTGTTCGGGATGATGGACTATCAAACGAATTACAAGCCAAAGCAAATCTCACTCTTGACTTAGCAAAACAAATCGCTCGACAGGCAGAAGCTAGAGCTGAAAGTCAACCCATAATACGGGGTGAAACCACAATCAATGCAATACACAGATTTAGCCAAAATACACACTTCCAAAATGCAAAAGGCACCATACAAAATAAAACCACAAACTACAGACAATTGCACAGACAAGGCAATTTCAATAATTCTGCATCCAAATGTGGCTATTGTGGTAAAGAACCGCATCCAAAGAACAAATGCCCAGCACGTACAGCTGAATGTGCTTTTTGCAAAAAGAAAGGACACTACAAGGCTGTATGCCGAAGTAGACAAAAACCCCACATCAGAGAAATTGATGAAAACGAAGAAGATGATTTCTTGGGACAAATTTTCCATGTTGATGATGGCAGTTGGTCAGCAGATGTAAAAATAAATGGAAAAGTTCACCCTTTTAAGCTGGACACAGGAGCTTCAGTGTCAGTTTTGAACGAAGACTGGACAAAAGCACACCACATCAAACTTGAGAAAACGAAAAAAGGTTTGAAAGGTCCAGGGGATACAAAACTCACTGTACTGGGTAGTTTTGAAGCAGAACTGGAATGCAACGGCAAGAAGATGACAGAAACATTATACGTCATAAAGGGACAACGTCATGCTCTACTGAGTCGGACAGCATGTACAACACTGGGATTGGTTTCTCGTGTTTACAATGTAAAGGACACACCTACAGCGACTGCACCAGATTTTAAAGCAGAGTTTCCAAACTTGTTTAAAGGTCTTGGACATGTTGATCCCAAATATCAGTATTCCATTTCTCTCAAGTCAGATGCACAGCCAGTTTGCATTTATGCACCACGCAAGGTCGCACATCCACTTGTTCCAAAAGTGAAGAAAGAAATTGACCGCATGTTAAAGGATGACGTTATTTCTCCTGTTACTGAACCAACTTCTTGGTGCTCAGGTATCGTGGTCGTTCCAAAAGCCAATGATACAGTACGAATCTGTGTTGATCTCACACATCTGAACAAAGCAGTCAACAGAGAAGTACATCCAATGGCATCAGTTGATGAAAGCTTGTCAAAACTAGCAAAATCAAAAATCTTCACAAAACTTGACGCCAAGAGTGGATACTGGCAGATACCTCTGAGCGAAGAATCCAAGAAGCTCACAACATTCGTTACACCATTTGGCAGGTATCAATTCAACCGCCTTCCCTTTGGTATCAATTCTGCTAGTGAAGTTTTCCAGCGCACAATGACACAGATCCTTGATGTCATAGAAGGTGTTGTATGTCACATGGACGATATTTTGATTCATGCAGAAGATCAGGCTACTCATGATAAGCTAGTCAGATTAGTCCTGCAACAACTTCAAGATGCTGGCATCACTCTCAATGAGAAATGCGAATTTTCGAAATCGCGTCTGAAATTTCTTGGTCATATCATTGACGGTGAAGGAGTTCATGTCGACCCAGTGAAAATAGAGGCAATACAGAGATTTCCACCTCCAACTTCTGTGAATGAGCTCCAGCGTTTCTTAGGCATGACCAACCAACTGGCTAAATTCGTTCCACATTTAGCCACCATCACAGCGCCACTCCGCAGTCTGCTTGGCAAAGGATCATCCTGGTTGTGGGGAGAACCACAAGAGGCAGCTTTCAAAGAGATCAAACGGCTTCTGACTTCAACGGAAGTGCTCGCCCACTATGATCCTCGGAAGGATACTGTTATTGCAGCAGATGCATCAAATTATGGCATTGGCGCTGTGCTCCTTCAGAAACAAGAAGATGGTTCTCGACGACCAATCTGTTTCATTTCTCGTTCTTTATCTGATGCTGAGAAACATGCTGTAATAGAAAAAGAAGCTTTAGCAGCTACTTGGGCATCAGAAAGACTGGAAGAATACATCTTGGGTCTCGCATATACCATTGAGACAGATCACAAACCTTTGGTTTCTCTTCTTAACATCAAAGACATTGTCAAAGTGCCACCTCGTATCCAGAGATTTCGTCTCAGACTCATGCGCTACAACTACACTGTGAAACATGTAGAAGGTGTAATGGCAATGAGGAGAAGACTGACAGAGATTTGAACAGTCAAGAAACTAAGACTGACAGTGTTTATTGGTTACAAATGTGTTAATTCATAACAATGGATGAACCTAAATCCAGGGACAGTGTACCAAGACGAAAATGATGTAAGCGAAAAATCAGTCCTCCCACTCAAACCTTGGTGTTGACAGGGTGACATCAGACTCTGAGTTACATATATTCCCAGAATGAAAAATTAACCCCTGTGAGTTATCGGAATAACTTTATTTAGACTAATTAGCTGAAAGTAATTTTTTGATAAAGAAACAAGAAATGTTCATTGTAATCATTATTTCTGAAAATGTGCACCTAAAAGGAATGATAAAAGTGCAATTTTAAGAATTTCTCCATGAGTACAAAATGAGTTGTGATTTTCATGAATTACATAATTATGTATTTTCTTTTTCTTACTTCATTAAAGACATGATTGGAAGCAGCAGAAAAATGATGGATTATCTCTGCCTTCACTGGACACTATCACAAATGAAATACACGAGCTGGAACAACTGGTCAGTTTGTTGGGGGTATTTGTATACATGTATGTGTGTCAGTGTGTGTGTCTGTGTGTGTATATATGTATATGCATATGTATTTGCAAGCACAGTGACTTTTGGTTTGTTTCAAAATCCAGCTCTTTCATGGTCTCTTTCTCTCTGTCTGTCTTCTCGAACTTTTTCCCATTTCAGTGTTGGTTTATTTTCATTTTTGTTGTTTTGGATCAGTGTTTTAGCTCTTGTAGTTGTATACATGTCTGCAGTGTTGTGGATGTGAAGATATAACTTTGATTAACTCTTTCACTCCCTCATCCTGTCCAGCAGCATCCTGGGGAAGCAGTGGATAAGGTGGAGGAGTAATAGAATTAAAAAAAAAAGACAGTTTACATTGTTGACATAAAGAAGTGTTCCTATTTTCCAGTCAGACTGCATGAGTGTGACCCAGACTTTCGGGAGACACTTAATGCACATAGCCTGCATTCTACCTGGCTATAGTATAAATGGGTATCTTGACCCTATTCACAGTTCAGAGAAGGTAGAGCAGCAAGGAAAGGAAATAGGCATCGCTGTCATGATGTTGGCCCTGACAAAAGTGGAGGTTTTTACCACGTCACTCTGTTATCATCTTATGACTTAAGCAGAGCCGGGAATTCGTCGCGGAAACGAGGATTTCCGCGGAAATCAAAATCGAAAATCGCGCAAAAAAATATTTTTCGCGTTAAAATAAATCAACGACCATACTTAAAAAAAAAGAAAAGAAAAAAACAGGGAAACAAGTGACAGGAGAAAAGAAAGGCTAGGTGTGCCTGCAAAACAGATTTCCTCCAAACGGAAGGCACTTGAGAATCTGGAGGCAGATGGGAAGAGAACAAGGGAGGAGCATGCAGAAATGGTCATTTGTGAGGCAGACACAGAGGGCAAGGACACCACAGAAGGAAAGGACATCACAGAGGATGAATACACCACAGAGAGCATACCTGATCAAGCACAGACAGAAACCAAACGAAAAAAAAAGCAAACATCTCTGGCAAGATTCTTTCGTCGTTCTGACTTGGATAAGCCTTCTAGCTAGTTTTGATGAATATGTCTGTATATGAACACACTGAAACGATCTGCTGTGTATGATGGATCCTGATCTTGTGCCCAATGTTTATTAAATACTCTTTTGACTGATATTCATTGTGATTTTCAGTGTGTTAGATGCCTTTAAATTTGTCTCCAGAATGCCTCAGAATGCACAGATTTTAGTCTTGATTTAAAAAATTTTCCGGGGGAGCCCTAGAAGTTTCCTCTTTTTTTTTTCTTAGCAATTCCAGGCTCTGCTTTAAGGATTATCTAATATTTCTTCCTAGCAAATGCCAAGAGAGAAATGGAAAGACTGAAAATCAATATTTTAGGACTAGGAGAGGTGAGTTGGAAGGGAGCAGGTATATCATCAAGCATGCATAAAAGTATATGTTCTGGAGGGAACACACTTGAAAGAGGGGTATGCATCTCAATGGACAATGACAAGTCCATCAAAGGATACTGGGCTATATCAGACAACATTTATAGGACATTTTATGAGGCAAGAGAAATCTGAGCACTTAGGAAGAACAGGAAAGCTGGAGGGAGAAAAGCACCAGGTAGACCAAGGAAGAAAATATTAGACTGTTTTGCAGAGTGGATAGGAACAGAGAGAATGGGAGATATACTTTCAGGCCGTGATTGCCTACACCATGCAGCACAGCACATGATGATGATCATGATGATGAAGAATGTGGACATCATGGTGTTTAAAAAAACATATGCAGTAACCTAATTTTGTTCTCGATTATGGAATGAGTTGTTATACTTGAGTGTATTTGTATGAAACAAGAACTGGAACACTGTTTTGATTTTATGAAATATTAGAATGTATATTGTGATGTTTGTATTGAATTTTAATGTATGCAAATATTGTTACTGTATATTGTGATGTTTGAATTGAATTTTAATGTATGCAAATATTCTGTTACTGGCAATTTCAACTGACATTGTAAAAACAACAACAACAACAAAAAACTTGTGTAAGCATTGTACTAAAAAGACAAGCATGATGTAGTACAATGGTATGTGTATGTGTCTTTTTGTATATGTGGGAGGGTGAGGGGTGTGTGTGTGTGTGTGTGTGTGTGTGTGTGTGTGTGTGTGTGTGTGTGTAAATGAAACAAACAAAATTATGTGTTGCTTATGAAAACATAACTTTTACAGAACAGAAGCATATAGCAATAGACAAATTTTTTTTCTTTTTCTTTTGCAGGTCAAGGAGAATGAAATACTGTCTGGCTTGACTATATCTGAAACATCGTACTCGGTACTTAAGCAAGGTACAGTATGTGAATCATGAAAAATCTGAAGTTAGATCATTTGAATGTATACAGATAGTTGCAGACCCTGCATGCACGTGTGTGCGGGTCAGGCCTGCAGAGTTAACAAGCAACACCATGGGGTGCGGATGGGACCCAGCCTTCGTGGTGGTTGTCGCTAACTTTGCAGACCTGCCCCACACACATGGTGCATGCAGTGTCTGCTTGTGTCTGCATATATTCAAATGATCATGCATGCACACGCACGCGCGCACGCACACACACACACACACACTCACTCTGACACGCACTCTGACACATACACTCACACTCACACATGCACACTCACACACACACACACATTCACACTCACACACACACACACACACTCACACTCACACACACACTCACTCTGACACGCACTCACTCTGACATACACTCACACACACACTCACATGCATACTCACACACACACTCGCCAAAACACACACACACACACACACACACACACACACACACACACACACACACACACACACACACACTCTCTCTCTCTCTCTCTCTCTCTCTCTCTCTCTCTCACGCACTTTTTTTGTAGTTATTTTCATCTGTCATAAAATGAAATTGGCAAGATTATGTGTTGCTTCTGTGAGTCAATTTATTTAAGACAATTGATAAGTATTTTGTTATTTTTATTGATTTTATCTTAACTTTTTTTCATTTGCTTCTTGCTCTGTCTATGAATCTTGGAATTGTTGGCATGTTGTATTAATGAATTTATCCTGATGTAATTTGGACAGATAGGACATCATCGCTAAGACAGCATAAAGTGACCGGAGAAGCAGGTGGAATGCAGTTTGAACTACAGTATGATGTCCTTGAACAGTTTCAAAAGGTTAGCTGTTTTCCTTTCCTAGTATGTGATTTTTAGTCTTATTTTGAAAATGGGAACCAGAAAAAACACGAAAGAAGAATACGAACGTGTATTTGATACAAGACAAGACAGGTGCAAATTTTTAGCCAAGTGGCCTCTGTCAAGCATAAGATTACAAACAAACAAACAAACACCAGATACAAAAATTATGAGAAAAAGACTGAAACTTCCCTGCTGCTGTGTCCAATGTTAGAAAAGGAATAAACTGACTAGGAAGGGAAGTTTCATCAACACTTCCACTTCAGTCATTGGACCATCAAGCAACTTCTACATCAAATATATATATGTATATATATTTATAATAAGCCAGAATTGAATTTTGACTGTGCTTGACAAATTGTTGCCTATGCAAACACATAATAATAATAATAAATTGCTTTTATATAGCGCTATTCTCTGCATACAGACTCACTGCGCTATCATACCAATCATAAAACATACTATCCTACAGCAACACAATAGTGTACATAATACCTTACTATCACATAAGCATACTCTCTTACACAAATTAAAAATATGTTAATATATATATATATATACATACATATACACACACACATATATACATATACATATATAGATACATACATACACACACATACATCACACCCACTCATAAATTATACTATCTTACAACAACATGACTTAAACAGTACATACCATATACCTTAGAAATCATACAATAATCAACAGCATTAGCGCAAAGAATACAATCATTTAGACAGTGGGAATTTCAAATGCTTTCACAAACAGGTGGGTTTTGAGTTTTGCTTTAAAAGAAGCAAGTGTGCTTTCCCTTCTAAGGTCGACCGGCAGTGAATTCCAGAGGCGAGGTGCAAGATAATGAAAGGAGCGCTCACCAGCAGTTCTAAGATTACACTTTGGAATTTTAAGCAGCTTTTCATTCGATGACCTGAGGGCCCGAGATGGTGTATATGAGCATAATGCATTAGACAGGTATGATGGCAGAGTGCCTTCAAAGTGGCGGTATGCCATAGTGTAAATTTTATACTGGCAGCGATAGCTGACAGGAAGCCAGTGTAGCTTTTGAAGTATTGGAGTGATGTGGTCACGCTTCTTCTTCTTCATAATAAGGCGTGCAGCACTTGCCTGAACTCTATCGAGGCGTTTCATTTCATCTTTAGGTAGACCTGCCAGTATGGAGTTGCAGTAATCTAACCGAGAGGTGACCAAGGCCAGAACAAGTTTGGTAGCAGCTTCGTTAGAGAGATAGCGACGGATTGATGCAATACGTCGAAGCTCAAGGAAGGAAATGCGGCATATACTGCTAATGTGATCATGCATTGAAAGTGCCTGATCGATCTTGATGCCAAGATATTTGACTGTGGGCTGAAAAGGGATGTCACTTCCATCAATGTGTGCAGAATTACTGCCGATCAAACGAAGACGGGAGAGCGCACCAACAGGCATAAATTCGGTTTTGTCGGTGTTAAGTTTGAGGCGATTACTGGTCATCCATGATAAGATGTCAGTTACACAAGCCTGAACACATGATTGAACATCAACAAAAGAATCTGGGTCTGAGCATTTGGACAGCTGGGTGTCGTCAGCATATTTATGAAATTGACATGAATGAGAAGAAATAACATCAGATAGTGGTTGAGTGTACAGTGTAAACAAAACAGGCCCAAGGACAGAGCCTTGAGGTACTCCACAGACAAGGGGGGATGGATTAGATAGAATACCATCAACAATGACTGAATGAAAACGATCATAAACATATGAGGTGAACCAGTCAAGAACAGCGCCTTTGATACCGTAAGTTACTTCCAATCTTTTGAGCAGTATGGAATGGTCCAGCGTATCGAATGCTGCACTGAGGTCCAACAATGCGACCAATGATACCAGTCTGTTATCCGCATTGACTAGTAGTTCGTTGAGGACACTCAGTACAGCAGTCTCTGCGCTGTGACCCTTCCTGTAAGCTGATTGATGGACTTCAAGCAAGGAATTTTTGTACAGGTGTTCCTGTAGCTGCTTTAGCACTACCCTCTCAAGCACCTTTGAAACAAAAGGAAGATTAGATACAGGCCTATAGTGCTTGAGTTCATTTGGATCAAGACCAGGTTTCTTCAAGAGTGGATTGACAATGGCCTGTTTGAATGAATATGGAACAACACCTGCAGAGAAAGAGCTATTGATGATGGTAGTAATCACTGGCACAAGATATGGCAGACATTGTTTTAATAGGGTAGTTGGAATTGGGTCAAGGGAGCAACTTTTGCTAGGCATGGCTAAGATTGTCTCTTCAATTTCTTTCTCTGATACGGGGCTAAAATCTGTGAAAAACGGGCCATCATAAACAGAAAATGTGGGTGGCTCAGATGATAGTAAGTCAAGGTCATCGCAGATACGTTTGATCTTGTTGGAAAAGAAATTTGAAAACTGTGATGGCAGTTCCCTTCGTATTATGTTGTTAGGAAGTGTGGTGGCCTTCGATCTGCCAAGTAATTCATTGGCAGTGGAGAAAAGCTGCTTGTTAGAGGAACATGAAGCGATTTTGGTTGAATAAAATTGTTCCTTGGCCTGTCGGATTGCATAACACACCGAACGTCTTTCTTGTGTGAAAATCTGTCTGTGGACAGTAAGGCCAGTGCGTTGCCATTGTCTCTCAGCGCGTCGTCTCTTTCTTCTGGCATCCCGTATTTCATCCGAAATCCAAGGTGCTGAGGGGCGATCACGTACACGCCTGGTAACAGCAGGGGCATGGCGGTCTAGAACCTTCTGGAGGGTCTCGTTGAAGGTGCCAATTAGGCTGTTGAGATCTGGGCTAGCATGCAGTCTGTCAATATTGTTGATGGCAGCATTCATATCATCTTGAAAATTAGGCAGTGATATGTTTTTAAATTTTCTGGATGTCACTGTACGGGTTTGATGGGGAGGTGTTTTAACTGAAAGCGTACAGTCAAGAGCATCATGATCAGAGAGACCAGCAGCAATACATGGGTATAGGCAGCTCAGGGACAGCAAGCTGCCCTCAGTGCGTGCTACCGCCCAGTCAAGTATGTTGCCACGTTTGTGTGTGGGCTGATTAACAAGTTGTATTAAACCATGATCAGACAACAAAGTCTTGATCTTCTTCACTCTGGGCGGAATATTGTTGGTGGCAGTTGGTGGAAGCCTCATATCA